>BMAU01017646.1:1185000-1715000 GCA_019973935.1 Trichonephila clavipes | reverse complement strand
TCAATATTACTTTAAGAACAATCATTACTTTGAGGGACTGGAGTTGATTTACGAGGATCCATTTGAATCTTTTTGCTCCCGGTTCAAGAATGGAAAACAACGCGTTAACTTCATAAAATATTTGTTTATAGAGACAACTCAAATATCTGAAAGACTTACACTTGCCAGAAAAAGTCTGTGTACAAGCACATAACAAATATGCAAGAATAAAAAAAATCATATTTTAAGAATGATAGAAATTTCATAATAAATTTAATTTATTTCTTACACAATTCAGTAACTTTTCATAATAATTTATGATACATATCACACGTTGTGTTTAAAATATAATAAAATGAAAAATAGCACAAATAGCTACCAGTAAAAGTTTGCGTACAAAAATTAATATAATGAAACCTACAAATCAAACTTTAATTTACTTTTTAACACGTGCTCAGTTTTGTTCGACAAACTTTAAATATTGCATTTTGTTGATTTTTGGAAAGTACATTGTGTTAAATCCCAATGGCTTTCAAGGGAAAAGAGATTACACCTGTAGAAAGGAAGATTATCATAAAACTTAGGAATGAAGGCAAAACTCTTCGGGAAATTGGCAAGACTGTGGGTAGAACACATTCGTCTAACCAAAGAGTGATCAATAATTACACTTCATCGAAATCTGTAATCTCAAAGCCACGTTTTGGGCGTCCATCTAAGCTGACTCTCCGTGAAAAGAGTTATGTCTTCAAGTCCATACGTCTCAATCCACGATTAAGTGCATCTCAGATTGCAAATGACATTAGAGAGAGATTTAAAAAAAACACTTCACACATGAAGATACCATAAGAAAAATCTTGAAAAAGGCTGGTTATCATGACCGTGTAGCTCTTAAGAAAACCCACATATCAGCTTTGAACAGTCAAAAGCGTTTAGATTTCGCTAATGAACATGTAAATAAGCCTCCACAATTTTGGGAAAAAGTACTATTCTCTGATGAGAGCAAATTTTGCATATTTGGCATAAAAGGGCGTAAGCTGGTGTGACGAAAACAAGGTACGGCTCTTGAGAAGGATAATCTTGTGCCTACAGTTAAGTATGGTGGAGGTGGTGTGATGGTCTGGGGGTGCATGACATCTAATGGTGTGGGTCGTCTAACCTTTATAGATTCGACATTAAATCATATGGGGTATATTAACATATTAAAAGAAAATTTGAAGCAGAGTGCACAGGATTTGAACCTTGGAGATGACTTTTGGTTTCAGCAGGATAATGATCCTAAAAACACTGCCCATAATGTTAAGCTCTCGCTTCTCTACAATATCAAAAATCAGTTGCGTTCTCCTCCACAGTCGCCGGATTTAAACCCAATTGAGCATTTATGAGACTTATTGGAGAGAAAAATTCTCCAACACCACATTACATCAAAAGAAATGTTGAAAAGAGTGATCGTCACAGAATGGAATACTATTTCTTCTGAGGAGACATCCAAACTCGTCCAGTCTATACCCAAACGATTGACGGAGGTTCTGAGACATAAGGGTTATCCAACCAGCTATTAAAGTTTAGTTAACAGCTAGAGTCAAGTATTTTTTAATGACTTTTTTTAGTTGTACGCAAACTTTTTCTGCTAGCCATTTGCGTTATTTTTCATTTTGATTATTATTTTTTTAATACAATGTGTGTTATATATCATAAATTATTATGAAAAATTACTCAATTGTGTAAGGAATAAAATAAATACATTATGAAATTACTATCATTCTTAAAATATGATTTTTTTCATTCTTGCATATTTGCAATGTGCTTGTACGCAGACTTTTTCTGGCAAGTGTACATACACTGAAAACTTGGGCAATACAAATTCAGATGCATATAAATGATGTTTCCTTTTCGTAATCCACAAAATAGAATTAGTTGAAGAGAAAGCAGGGGAGTGAGAATTATCCCTCCATAATGCTGCACAAAAGCTATTGGTCGTCATTTTGAGTAATGGTCAAGGGATGAGGACGACACCTGAAATGGCACCCTTTGTCTTAACTACCACACATCAACAGGAGGTCTTCGAGCCCAGACAGATTTAACGTGCATTAGCCCCTCTATATACGGCAAATATTGGTTGTGATATAATGGTGATTAAGATCGAATATTGAATTTTGAAATTGTTTGACTGAGGACAAAAAACTTGCTTGTGATATTTTCGTAGGGCTTTGGTAGCCTAGTGGTAAAGGTATCGGATAATGCCATAAGTTCGATCCCAGTACCGCTAAAGGCCCGCCGTGCAGGGGAGCGAGGCATGTTAAATCTGTCGAGAGCTCAAACGTCTTCCCGTTGGTGTGGTTAGTAGAGGGGGGTGCCAGCTCAGGTGTCGCTTAACCGTGGATCAAAATGACGTCGCCAAAAGCCCTCGTGTAGCTGAACAGTGCGACGTTAATATTCACTCACTGTGATATTTTCGTGAAAGTTTTGTGGACAACAATACGGGCTTTAGTTGTGCAAGAAAAATTCTGCATAAATGACATTTACTTCGGAAAGATCAAATATCCTAAAATAATTGAATCGATAACAGTATCGACACGTTTTGTACTATTCAAAGGAATGTTCAGTTCAGTTGAATGCAGTGATAACACTGTATACCAGGAGACTTGGCCAGCGCCTTATACTCCGAAAGAAATTGGATTATTTTCATGAATTAGGACTCAACGATAGGTCGTGATTGCGCTGTGCATCTGTAAACTTGGTTATCATCTTGTGCTTCAACAGTAGTTGGTGAAGATAGAGTATTTAGAATCTATTAGCTGGTATTTTAGAATCTATGGGTTGATGTTAAAAATTCTTCGACTTTTTGAATATGTTCTATTGTTTTACAATTCGCTATTGATGAATAAGACCATTCACTATGGTTGGAGATAAAAAAATTTCAAAATTTTACGGTGCGATTTGTATTTGTTACATGTTAAAAAAAGTGTTCAATAGTTTCTGGTACTTGACAATTTGAACACAATGGAGAATGTGTTTGTTTAAAAAGAAAACATCATTTAATGGTAATTTCTTACACCGCAGCTTATTGATTGAAACTTCTGTATTTCTATTTTTTGCTGTCTGTCTATTCCACTTTTCAAGATGAGAAATATATAAATATAATTTTTATATCTTTTGCTCTTTTTTTTCGATATTTCTTCGTTTTTACTTTTGTGTTGTTTTTTTTAAATACGTATGTAGATCTTCCCAAGTAATCCAAGGAATAATATTCCACAGTTCTGGAGAGGTTTTAGCTAATTTATCAACTTCTTCATTAATCTCTATTCCCTTGTGAGCTGGTACACAAATGAATGTAATTGATTGAGCTATTCGGAGACACTCATATAAAGTTGAACTTAAATTTAAGATTATCGTATTTTGGATTTTCTATTAATATTTTGGATTTTTTTTTAGAACTGATAAGCTGTCCATCAGAATGACATAGTTTTCTGTTTCAGAAACCCAAGTTTTTAACGCGGTCCATATGGCTATAGTTTTAGCTGTGAAAATTGAAATCATTTCTTTCAGTATGAAATTTTGTCCAACTTTTTTTCTTGGAGATCGAAATTCCTATTGATGTCTGATTAGTATTTTTTGAACCATCTGTTGCTTTTATGATATTGTTATTAAAGTTTGACTGAATGTAATCATTAAACATATTTTGCACTATGACATCTGGAAGATCCTTGTTTTGAAATGGTAGTTCATGAATATAGATGTTTATTTTGTGATTTTCACATAGATTGGAGGAGGAGGGATCCACTTTAGAGATACATAATTCTTGGAGCAGGTTGATTGTCTTTATTGACAATCGCCAAATACTGATCTCTTTTTCTCTATATTTATAAAAAAATATTATTTATATTCCAAAATAACCTTGCATTCGGTGACCAGTCTTTTAATGCTATTTGTTTAGTTATAAATTTTTGGCAAAGGAAATTATGGCGATTATTAATACTGCTGTTCATAGACTGCTCTTAAAAATCTATTAGGGTGTTTTTGGGACACATAGGGCTAAACGTAAGGCAGCATTGTAAATCGGTTCTAGTTTCTGTCTGTTGCTATTGCTAGATAAGGAAAATAGTTGACTTCCATAGTCAAAGATAGAACGGATTGTGGCAATAATATTTAAAAGATGATCAGATCTTTTCCTATCTTCGGAAGAAGATAAGGCTTTAATAGCATTTAAATATTTAAATCCTTTCTGTCGTAGTTAATTAAAATGATTTTTTCAAGTGATATTGGGGTCAAAGATTATACCCAGGATTTTACAATTCTTCACTTCGGGAATAAGTTTGTCGCATATTTTAAGTAATGGAGCTATAGGGCTTTTTCTGGAAAAATTGATTAGACTGCTTTTTTCTGGAGAGGTGGACAATTTCCATTTTTTACACCAAGCTGAAATATTATTTAAAGATTCTTGCATTTCGCCTATTGTTTTATTCCAATTTGTACTGCTATTGTATAAGAATATGTCGTCTGCGTAAACCAGAAAATGGCTGTCGTGTTGAATTTCAAAAATATCTGCCATATAAATCATAAAAAGGAAAGGACTTAAGATACAACCCTGGGGTACACCATAATTATTTTTAATGATTTTTGAAAAATTGTTCCTCCATTTAATTTGAATTGTTCTCTGATGTAAGAAGTTTTGTATCCATCGAAGCAATCTACTAGAGTATCCAACTTTTTTTATTTTAGAAATAAGACCACTTGGCCACACTGAGTCATATGCTGCTTTAATATCTAATGCTACCAAAATAAAAATATTCCTTGCATCCTCTAGCCAGTATTATGTCATGTTTTAATTGAAGTAACGCATTAATGCTGCTTCTGTGAGGGTAAAAACCATGCTGGTTAACATGAAAAATTTTATTTTGAAAACTGAGATCTAACTTTCTATGCAGAATCATTCTTTCTAATAATTTGGCAATTACTGAAGTAAGAGATATAGGACGGTATGAAACTTCCTTGGGATTTCTGTGAGGTTTATGAAAGGTTGAATAATTGCGTGAGTCCAATCTTTTGGAATTTGACTTGAATACCAACTGTTATTATAGGATTTCAGAAGGAGATTTATTGCTTTGATGGGGAGATGGTTGATTGTTTTGAGAGAAATTTTATCATGCCCTGGACTGCTGTTCTTTTGATGAGATATTGCTATTTCTAATTCTTTTAAAGAGAAAGGTTTATTAATATCTTGTGACTATTGTCCGGAATAGAGATATTTGGAATACTATCGTTGTTTTGTTTTGCGTAATATTGTAAAAAACAGTGTGCTTGGGATTGTTCGTTTGTTAGTATAGCTCTTTTATTCTCCATAATATTAAATGAAGAATAGCTAGGATTTGTTCTATTTTTGATTATCCGGATTATTTTAAAAAGGAATTTAGGAGAAGAGATTTTTTTCACATGCCTTGTGCAAAAAGTTTTCTTTACAGGCTTTGATTTTTCACTTAAGTTTTGCGCTTATTTCTTTATATTTTATCGTCTTTTTCTTTAAGGTTTTTTCATGCTTTATTAAGGAGTTTTTTTTTTTTTTTTTTGCTCTTAAATGCCCGCATGCTGCTGTCCACCATGGAGCTCTTGAACTTATCCGGGGTTTTTTTCTGATTCTTGAGATAAGATTTGAGCTTTTTTATAATTTCTTCTATAATATCCATATTTGTATTTTCATTTAAATTTATCTTTTGTTGAATAAGATTGATGAATTTGTTCCAATTTATTTTTTGTTTAAAATTATTTGTTGCTGAGCTGTTTGTTCTTTTGTATTTAATGATTATAGGGAAGTGGTCACTTCCAAAATTATCGGTATTTGTGGACCAGGATAAATCATAAATTAAATTTATAGATGATAAAGAAAGATCTATAGATGTAAAAATTCCCGATGAATGAAGATAAGTTGGACTTTTATCGTTTAATAACATTAAGTCACACACACACATTTTCAATCCAATGAAAAATCCAGAAGCAATTCCAGAAGCATTGGAATTTTTTGATCCCCATATCTCATGAGATGCGTTGAAATCTCCCAATATCAAACAGTGATTATCAATATATGATGCTATTTTTGATAAATTGACGTCTTTAAAGTTACCCCTTGGGATGTATACATTAAAAATTGTGATAGGAACTATTTATCTGAGTGAGTGAGTGAAGATTAACGTCGCACTGTTCAGCTGCACGAGGGCTTTTGGCGACGGACCACGTAATTTTGAACCATGGTGAAGTGACGTGGACGACACCTGAGCTGGCACCCCCCTCTCCTAACTACCACACCACACCAACGGGAGGACGTTTCAGCTCTCGACAGATTTAGCGTACATCGCTTCCCTACACGGCGGGTCTTTAGTGGTACTGGGCTCGAACTCGTGACAAAGCCAGCCACGATCCGATGCCTCTACCACTCGGCTGCCGCGGCCACCTGTATTTATCTGACTATTAAAATTTTTAAGTCTTCACTAATTTCTGAGAATATTTTGTGTGACTGCGCTAATATCTTTGTTTAAAATTATCATTAACCCTCCTCCTCTTCTGATTTCTCTATCAGTTCGGAATATATTCTTATTGGGAATTGTGAAAATATCATTTGGATGTAACCAAGTTTCTTGAATTATTAAGAAAGAAGCTTCCTTTTGAAGAAGCTTGAATTATTAAGCTTCCTTTTGAAAAATTGGCGCATAAAGAATATCTGACCTCTTGTTTTTAGTTCCACGTGTGTTCCATTGGATTATATTCACGATTTAAATGGGGGGAAGGTGCAATACTACGAATTAGTTTAAATGTCCAAAAAAGAAAGCAGTTTAATATAGATTTTTTAGCGAGAATATAAGAAAATTTGTATATTTATTTAAATTTTTTTATTTTGTTCTACTACACTTTCTAATGTATTTCCTCTGTTCTGATATTTTCTTCAGTCTTTTTGCTTTTTCATTCAGTTTTCCATTTATTAAATAATCATCATCTTTTGGAATTGTTATATTTGATGCAACTTTTTTCAAGGTGGATTCCATGGTATTCATTAAGGAAGAAAAACTCAAATTTATTTGTGCTACCACGGTATTCAGAGTTTTATTGTGAAGCGCTGTACTATTTGTTCTAATTTCTTTTCAAATATGTTATTGTTTTCTTCAAATTTCAATTCTAATTTCGCAAACTTTTTTTCGAGATTTTCTATCTTCTCTGTTTGTTCATTATACGTTTTGGCCGAGTAAGATGTCCCCCCTTTGGAATTTCTGAACTGCTTCGTTTCTCGAGATTTGTTGCTGTGCTTTAATTTTTAAGATTTCAACTTCCTCTGGATATCTTTTGCAACCTTTATCGTTAGCTTCATTTTTCTTCTCCACAAGAGCTACATTTTTTTAAAATTTCTTTACAAGCGTTTTCAGAGAGGTTTAGTGTGCAAATTCGGCATTTTATTGAGCTTCTACAAAATTTTTGAATGTGTCCAAATTTCCAACAGTTTGTGCATTGCTTAGGTTTTTTCAAAGTAAAGATTAGTTTTAAACATTTCAAATCCTATTGGAACTCTTTCGGGAATACTGCATCCAATTTGGGTAACTTTAATTCTTTTGATAGGTTTAAATCCAGATTCTTTTTTTTTTTTTTTTTTTTAAAACGTTGAACATCGAAAATTGCATAATTGTTATTTTCTAATTCCGATTTTATGTCGTCTATTGTATATTCTGTGTCTATTCCTTGTAATATGTAACTACTGGTTAGGCCAATAAAGGACAATCTTGTACTTATTTTTACACCATTAATTTCTTTAATTTTTAAAGCTTCTTTGGCGGTCTCGCAATTATGATCTCGCCGTTTCTTGTTTTGCTTATACTCAGAATACTTTTTTTAATTGTGAACGCTTTCATTATACTTTCTTTTAATTTAAGTGGATTACCACTCTAAAAATTATTTTCTGATTTTAAGAAAATTGTACTATTCGGACTTGTATTTAAGTTTTGCCTTTCCTCAAAACTGTGTGTGTGGCTAACAATTCCATATCTGTTTAATTACATCTATATTTATTTACTGATAAAAGACTGTACTTGTACTTTCTACCTCCATTTTATTTTCTGGGTGAGGGTAATCACCCATTTTTTCTTCCCTACTCCAACACTCTATTTTTTATTAATACACTGTCATGTGTAAATTCTAAAATTAAAAGCTTTTATCCGAAGATAGAAAAGTTATACGAAATAAATTTTAAGACAAAAAAAAAACTTAATCAAAAACGATCTCGCCATCTTGAATCCGCTTGATATGTTTGCTCTTCACAGTTCACCACTCGTCACTCTCATTCATCAATGCTCCAAAGGAATATCTCAGACATACAACTCGTGGCCAACGCGGTTATGGATTCGAGCTCTGGTCCCGTTAAATACCCTCCGTATAAAGAGGCTGATATACGTTAAATCTGTCGAGACTCAAAGCCCTAACGTTGGTGGGGAGAAGTTTCAAAGGATCTAGTGTCGTGTTCATCGCTTGACCGTGATTCAAAGCTACGAGATCTATCACCAATAGCTTCGTATAGCGCCAATATTAAAGAATAATCACAAACAGGTGGATTAAATGGATTTATGAAGAGGCTTAATGGGGCTGTCAATCTGATACGAAAAAGGAAAATATATTTTCTTCCTCCCGACAGACCAGGTCTACAGTTGTTGACTAGAAACGATCCTTCAAATAAAATAGAACGATTGAAAACGTTAACAAGTGTATTGTTGAAAGGACTTATCAGTAGAATAAGTTATAGCAGTTTTAAATTAAACTTTAAAAGGTGAGGATGGGAGATTTTGACGTTTTCACAAAAGCAAATGAAACATTTTATGTAATCGTGGCAAAAACTGTGCTCATTAGCTGCCAGATACATTTGTGCAATCATCTAGTTCTGAGGGCGAGTGAGTTCTGTTTCCACGCCCACTTTCTGCGATGATTGGTCTCGACCAATCATAATGCAGCATGCAGGGCATTTCTTTCATCAGTGAGCGGACTTCGTCCGCTACTGTTTTTCAGCAGGTATGTCCTGCCCATCTTTTATTTCGTTCTCATTTATTCTTAAGTCACTCATATTTTCGGCTCTAATTTTTATTAATTCTGATGAGGAGGTACGTCCCGATTTTGGGACAGGAACTCCGTAAATTACATGCCACTTGCCACTAAATTACGTGGTCCGTCGCCAAAAGCCCTCGTGTAGCTGAGCAGTGCGACGTTAATATTCAATCAATCAATCAAGCCACTTGCCACTTGGGCGAGTGAGTGAGGAATATTAACGTCGCACTGTTCAGCTACACAAGGACTTTTGGTGACGGGCCTCGTAATTTTGAGCCATGGTCAAGTGACGAGGACGTCACCTGAGTTGGCACCGCTCTCTCCTAACTACCCCACCACACCAACGGGAGGACGTTTGAGCTCTCAACAGACGATCGCTCCCCTACACGGCAGGTCTTTAGGGTATTACTGAGCTCGAACTCGTGACAAGACAGCCACGATCCGATACTTTGACCACTAGGCTACAGTGGCCACCTAGTTCTGAGGGAAATGAAATTAAAAAAATTATGTTATGAAATAAATTAACGAAAGTTGAAAAACTGGTTGAGTGCTTATATGATAATTATGATCTTGAAAAAGAGAATCCTAAATAACAATCGTCTCTGACTTGGATTAATCGCCTGTCAGTTCTCTTTCAATTTCGAAATTCCTGAAATTTTTCCCATGAAAATTTTCTTAAGGTTTCCGACTACGTTCAGAACCGTGATTTTGCAAAAGCGTATAAATGGATAATATTTATGATATTTAGTGTCATTTAGATTAGAAAATGTATATTAAATTGTTTTAAGAATAGTATTACAATAAAAAATTATTTAAGATGTAACAAATGGTAATTCTTTATTTCTCTCGTGCTTTATATTAATGCATTTATTAATGCTTTATATTAATGCTCACGCGCGAGCATTTATTTATAAAAATTAATTGTAATTTTAACTATGGAAAGTTCTGAAACTTTCGATGGCAATAGATAAGGAGATGGAATATTGAGTTTAAAATTTTTTTGTCTTGAGTTGTATGTGGCAAGAGTTGACATTTTATTTTCGTGTTAAAACTGGCGCCCACACCCGTGTGGGCCTAAGAACTAAGACCCCGTAGAAGCAGAAAACGCGGCTGTGACGAAACGCCGCAGAAAAATGAAAATTTAACCAGCTCTGTAAACCTTACTGTCCCGGAAGAAATTACTGGTATTGCGCTGCAATTCTTCTAAAGCAAGAGAAAATCCCCAGAAATCGAAAGAGACAAAGTCAATCATCTTGACTTCAATTGTCTGAAGGAAAAAAAAGAAAATCTATTTCCTGTTAAAAGTTTTTGCAATAGTGTTTTGTGCATTTTTCATATACAAGTGATAACAATCCTGCTACAGTGTGTTAGTGCTAGGGATAATTTTACTGTTTTATTTCATTGATTTTTTGGTATTCTTATGCAATGATAATTCTTAATTTTATTGTACATTAATTTATTTCTTGTGAGATAACGTTTCCTGATTAATATTTTGTAAATTGCACATTAATAATTACTATTTTGTTTGATATTTTACTGATTTTCTATTGAATTTAGGTAGCATTACATGCCTAATTATTTTAGTTTTGTTTAGTATTTTCATTGCATTGAATTTTTGTATCATTACAACTGATGATACCTAAATTTTCTTTATATTATTTTATTATTTGAGTTAATGTTCCTTGTTGGTATTTTGAATATGTTATTAATTTATTTACCTATTTTTTAATTGTTTTTGAAGTGCATAATAATTTATAAGGTTTTAAAGCTAGCCATATTTTAAAGTGTATTCCCATATCTGTAAGAGCTTTTATGGACAATAAGGCCTGGACCTTAGTTATTTATTTTATTTATTTGCAACTCTTAAATTTCTCTCATGTCATTTCTGGGAAAAGGAAAAAAACCTGATCTCATTAAGCTTGCTATTGAGTTAGGTGAATGTGAGTCGAATGGGGAACAGCTAAAAATAATTGAATTAAGGAAAAAATTTTAACAAATGATGCTTATAAGGAAGACCCTGAATTTGTGAAATGTATCTTTGAGGGAATCCTATCAAATAGGATAGACGAGGAAAACAAACAAAAAGAGAAAACACTGCGTGAATTTGAGTTGCAGAAAATACGACTGCAAAATGAAACTCAGAGTCGTAGGTCCACAAACCCTACCCCAAACAAAAATTGAATTAAAAAAGTTGCTACCAACATTCAATCCTGAAGTTGATAACATGGACCTGTTCTTCACCTTATTCGAACGGCAAATGAAGCTATTGGATCTTGGTGAAGATCTGTGGGTACCCTATATATATCTCATTGGTACCCTACCTAGTGATGTAACCTCCTTCATTGCCCGTGAGCCTGAGGAGAAATGCAGGGATTACTGCCACATTCGAGGAATGTTTCTGCAACGGTTCAAATTAACCGCAGAAAAATTCCAGAAGCTGTTTTCAAGTCACAGAAAAAGCCCAAATGGGACGTGGAAGGATTATTATTTTGAAATCCGAGCATATTTTGAAGGTTGGCTCAATGAGCTTAAAATTGATTCCTTTGACGGATTGAGGAATTTGAGGATTGCCAATCAAATGAAAAAGAAATGCTCTCCAGAGTGTAAGGAACATTACCTGGATATCTGGGAAGAACTTATCTCCCCAGAAATGTTAGCAGATAAGCGGGAAGCTTTTGACAACATCTGACATTCCCTACCCAGTGGAACTAGGAGACACGTGAAGGCAAGTGAAATCGTAAATGATGAAAAAAGGTATCATTCAGGAAACCTGAATGGCCTCCCAAAAGAGAATATTCCCATCAGGTACCAAATGAGAGATCCCCTCTCAGATGCCATGACTGTGGGAAACAAGGAGTGATAAAATCTAGGTGCCCCACCAGCAACCTCAACGCCTCACAAAGAGCCGACGTAGCAACCAATCACATCAATGCTTACACAGCTCAGACCAGAAGCCCTCGATTGACCCTAATCGACATAACTTTCTGTGGAATATAGGGACGTGTATGTGCAGACACAGGATCTTCACATTCAATTGCTGGGAAAAGGGATGTTCCAGATATTTAAGGATAAAGGACTCCTTTTCCAGGAAACCACATTAGCAATGAGCTTAGCAGATGGTCAACAGACCACAGGTGAGGTCCTCACAACCCAAGTAATGTTAGAAATTGAGGGGAGATCAGTCTTGACCAAATTCATAATTCTCCCAAAGGCAAAGGGAAATAGAACACTTCTAGGAACAGATTTTCTTAGTTCTGCTGGTTTGGTTCTAGATGTGAAGAATACTTGTTGGTACTTCTGGGACAATCCTACCCACAAGTATCCATTTGGTGAAGAATTGGACACCCCGTCCATAGTTGAGAAGATGTCCAGCAATACCTGCCAATTAAGAGAAGGGGAAGGTGAAAGTTTGACCTCTGCCCAGAAGGAGAAACTTAACCTCCTGTTGGAATCCTTCCAAAATGTCTTCGAACCAGGGGGAGAAGCAACAAATATCTTGGAGCACAACATTAACACGGGAAATAGTCCTATCTCTGTACCCCCATACAGAATGTCTCCTGTAAAGAACTGTCCTGACTGCATTAAATACAAAGCTTCAAATCAGAAGCCTTCCGGGCTATTGCAGACACCTGTGCCAGCCCAACGTTTTGAAACCTTGGCCATTGATCTCTTCGGGCCCCTACCGGAGAGTAAAGAGGGTAAAAGATGGATCCTCATCATTGAGGATTGTACCACCAAGTGGGTCAAACTGTTTGCACTACCCAATGCCACAGCTAAAGAATGTGCCATTACCTTGATTGAAGAGGTTCTACTAATGTATGGCATTCCTCGCCGCCTTATCAGTGACAATGGAACCCAGTTTGTGTCAGCAGTGATGCAACAAATATGCTACCTATTAAACATCCATCAATCCCTGTACACCATCCACAAGCTAACCCAGTTGAACGAAAGAATAGGGATCTGAAACCACGGCTGGCAATTCTCGTCCAAGACAAGCATGACTGTTGGTCAGAGAAGCTACCCTTCATCCGCTTTGATCTCAAAACAGCCAAATGTGAAGCGACAGGACAGACGGCAGCCTATCTGAATTTTGGTAGAGAGTTACGCATTCCAAGTGAAGTTGTTAATGATATCCGAGTCGTCATCCAGAATGATAATTTTGTGCCAGAGATAACTCCCTATCTCAAGAAATTCGCTAAGTTTTCCACTCAGATTAGAGAGGTGGTTGAAGAGCAACAGGATAGTAGGAAGTTTTACGCTGACAAAAAGAGAAAAAAGCTGCTCCAACATATTAACCTGGAGAACATGTCTTTGTAGCATCACATCCGCTGAGCAACGCTGCGCAAGGAAGAAGTGCAAAACTAATGCCACGCAGAGACGGTCCCTACGTGATTTTAACACAAAGATCACCATCATCTTACGAGATTGCTAGTCTTGATAATCCGGGGAACCTCTTGGTGTTTACCAAACCTCTGTTTTAACTCCTTGTAATAATGACAAAGTAAAACCCCTTATTCCTCTTCGTAAACGTGGCCGTCCACCAAAGGTCCCACAGACTCCTGGTTCCTTGTCGGGACGCCGTCGGAACCAGAGGGGGGAGGATGTAACAAATGTTAATTCCTTATTTCTCTCGTGCTTTATTATATTCGCGCGTGCTTTTATTTATAAAAATTAACTGTAATTTTAATTATGGAAAGTTCTGGAACTTTCTATGGCAATAGATAAGGATATTGAGTTTGTAAAATAAAAGTCTTGAGTTGTATGTGGCAAGAGTTGCTGACATTTTTTTTTATTATTGTGTTAAAAAGTACAATATTTTGTCAAAAAATGATCATAGAATGACCCATTTTCAAAATATTCTCCTTTTGTGAAAAATGCTTCTATTATAATAATATTTTGCTTGTATATAACTCAGACCTCTGTTCAAAGGCTCCACTAGAATTTTTGAAATATATAACTTAGAAGTGGATTTATACAACAAAGGGGAGAAAGTTTAAGAAAAAAACGCCGATAATTATCTCAAATAGTTGTAACTCTGAAAATAAGGCGAGTTTTTCAAAACTCGTAGTTGATCCTCTGTACAGAGGTCTGAGCTATATACAGGCAAAATATTATTATAATAGAAGCATTTTTCACAAAAGGAGAACTTTTGGAAAAAAGGTTCTTTAATTTTTTGCTGAAATATTGTATTTAAATAATTTTTTATTTGTCAAAATGTCCTTAAAACAATTTTATACATGTATTCTAATCTAAGTGACACTAAATATCATGAAAATTATCCATTTATGTGCCTTTTTAAAATCACGGTTCCGAACGTAGTCGGATACCTTAAGTAAACTGTATACTCTTTTTCTTTCAATGCTACTTCAACTTGCAATTTTAAAGCGAAAACCTAAATTTTTTTTTAAGGATAGACCTTTGGTCTCGAAACTTTTTCAACACACGGAACCCTTAGAACTATAATGTCGGCTCAGGGAACCCCATTCCTCCTCCCCCCCAAAAAAAACACTTAAAAGAATTTATATTAAAATAATATTTATAAAGATCACACACAACATGTTATAAGTACTTTATATGAAGACAATCCAAAAAGTATTGTTTGTTATTAAAAAATTTTAAATGATTTAATGTAATTAACTCATCAATATTATTAATTTTTGATTCAGGTGTCCCATATCTATGCATTACATTTAGTAATTGGGATATATATGCTTCCTTTTTTTTGTACACAAACTGTCGAAGTCTATTGAAATATTTTGCGTTGAATTTGTTTTTATGTTTTATTTTTGTAGCCCGTTTAGGAATATTTTTCACTTACATAAGTTGTTCTGATTGGCATTAAAATGTTTACAGCTCTATGTGAGCAATCTTGAGTGTTTTGTATAAACCTTAAAATTCACGAGCTGTTCTTGCTTAAATTTTGATCCTAGTATCGAATATGTCACAATAAATTATTCCCTCTCTTTTATAATAGATGTCCCTCCCCCCCCCAAATGAAAAAAGTACATTTTTCTATAGAAAAAACAGTCTAGTACTGCAAAGTATTGTACTAACAAGCATAAATTTATTTCGTAGAACCCTGGATAGTAAACAGCAGAATATTTCCAATCTTCAGGGCCGATCCTAGAGTATCGGCCACCCTCGTGCAAACATTTAATGTGCCGCCCCCCTAGAGAACTTTTCGTATTTTGACTAATACTTAACTTTGACGTTAAAAAATCATCTACTTATATAAGAATAAAAAGTAAATCACATTAATAATAACGTGTTATACGGCGAATATGTATAAGGGCACGCTATACGCCGGATTTTACTGTAACTATAAAATAACTTTTCTGACTTTCTGAGAAGCAAAAATTTGCTAACAGTTTCGGTTAAATCAGTTTTTTCTTGAGATTTCGGATTCAATTGAGACTATGGCCAAATCTGAAAGCCTTTCTTGTGTCATATTATTCCTCAAGTAATTTTTAATGATTTTTAATTTACTGAAACTTCTTTCATTGGAAGCTACAGAAACAGGTTAGGTTAAAAAAGTTCTTAAAGCTAGAGCGAAATAGGGAAAACAGGGAATAAGATCATTTTTCACTATAATTTCTAATACCTCAGTTGGCAGTTTTTACCAGGAAAAATATCTTTGAATGAAGTTATTTCATTGAAGAGCTGTATACCATCTATATCTTATTTTGTAATTTCTTTTTTATTTCTCTTATTGTTCCAGCAATAGGTGATTTTTTTCTTTTCAAAAATTCATCTGAAAGTGGATGTGTAACAGTTGTCTCCTTTAAAGTCACGTTCTTCCCAAATGTTTATGTGTCTATACAAATAAAACATGTATTTCTAACTGTGTCTCCCTCTTCTAAATCTGGATCGATTTCAGTGGAGGAATCATACTTCTTTCTATACTCTTCATCATTTGATTCTCCCTCATCATACTCACGAACAGAATTTCTTCATCCGAAAATACTGTTGTACTATATATATATATATATATATATATATATATATATATATATATATATATATATATCTGTTAAATACTGTATCTATTAAATTACTTAAATATCACATTTCATCATCATAACTACAATAATACGCCATAGTATAAGGAAGATTTAAGCCATGCTCATGTACTTAGAACTGTAACGGCGATTCACGCGCATGGTATGACATACCCGAAGAGGCGTTATCCAAAAATATATATTTAGAATTCGCCTACAAGCTAAGGCCCCTCAAAGGATATGACCTTAAAGTCAGCTACACGAGAAACTAGTAATTTTCCAAAAAAGGTGGGTATGGCATACCCTGCGTGGGAAGTGCCGGGTTAAAACTGAGAAAGATCTCTGACCTCTGATGCATTCTCTCTATATCGGTATAGTTAAAAATATTTTTAAAAGTATCTCTACATTAGGGAAAGTCGAAACCATTTCTTTTGCAACTTCGATGCTTGCAATAAGCCTCGGGTCTTTCCGAGGAACGATTTCCGATTTAGAGTCATCCATCCTCCGAGGTGCCTTCTTTAACGCACCTCCCCCTTCCCCCATAGGACCAGCGTTGAGAACTCAAGAATACTCGTTAAAAAATAATTAACTATAGACTTGGAGGGTGACAGAAGACTTCTGGTGCTTATGGGCCAGATCTTTCTCGGAACGGGAAGCAGATCCCTTGCTGACTGAATGCACATTCGGTCTTTTGGTTGTTACAGAAATAAAAGAGAACCGGGATAAATAAAATCTAATATTCACTTTCACTGGACTACTTTTGAAAAAAATTCCAACTGCCAAGCCTTCGTGTATCTTCTTAGTGCGACGTTTATTGCAGTCAATCAATCAACAGACGAAGGGGGTGTTCTCATTTACAATCAAATAACATTCTGAATGTATTTTTCACATCCCAAGTGTTATCTGTATTTCACTTCAAACGATCTTTTTGTCGAACCACTTTGAATGAGAAGTTTTTCCTGCTTTCTGACCACACACCGCTCCTTGTTTTCTCATTATTTTGAGTAACTTTACCAGCTTTTAAACTTTTTTATAGTAGGACCTAAGATTCAGAATTCACATGGAAAATTTATATCGTTTGAAGTCAGCGACATACTATTTTGTAAACGTAAAAAACTCTTAATATGACCATTTATAATATTTTACGACTTTTGCTTACACACGTCTGGGGCCCCTGTAGCTAGGGGGGTATGTATCATTGATACTGGCTCCCTGATAAGGCAGGCTACACCCCTGATGAGAAGGAATGTTCCTCAGAACTTGAAATCCATTATTATTTTTCTCGAACTATGTTATTTTATCGGGAAATTGGGACTTATTTTGATTTTTCAATAACTATTTAAAATTCAGCATATTTAATCCTTATTATAAATTTTATTTTGAGAAATTCACAAAACATTTTGCTTGATCGAAAGAATTATAGGCGGCCTGCGGCCGCCCGCGTGCGGTGCACGCGCTGCACACCTGCTAGGATCAGCCCTGCCAATCTGGTAGATAGTATGTATTTAAAAAAAAGTTTTAATATCTTTTTATTTTATAGTAAAAAAAGTTTAAAAGTATTTTTTTAAAAAAAAGAAAACAGTTATATTATGCATAGATAAAATTGTCAGTTTTAATTACTGGGATGAGGTTTATACATATTTGTAGTTGTACCATGTTGCACACACGTTTATAAATTTCTTAAAAAATGTTTGTTGTGACTTGTAGAACCCCTGAGAATGTTTCATGGAAACCGTGGAACACAGTTTGAAGACCACTGGGATAGACTGTCGGATAGGATCGTAACAATACCCTTCTTTCAGGTACTCAAAGATTCAAAAAAATATCCTTATACGCTCGTTAGTATTGACTTCTTAAAATTGGGCTACAAACATTTTTTTAATATAAAAAAATTATTAAGTGTAATCGAATTTAGAAGTAAAAAATATTGTTTATACAGGAATGATCATAAGATTAACGTCACTTATACCTTTCTATGAAACTATTATGGCCGCGGTAGCCTAAAGGTCAAGATAACAGACTCGTGGGTAGCATGTCATGAGTTCGAGCCTTGTAACGCTGAAGACCCGCCGTGCAGAGGAGGTCGAAGCACGTTTAATTTGTCGAGGATCAAACGTCCTCCCGTTGGTGGGGTGTGGATATTAGGAGAGGGGATGCCAGCTCAGGTATCATCCTCATCACTTGACCAGAGTTCAAAATGTCGAGATCCGTCGCCAAAAGCCCTGGTGTAGCTGAACAGAGCGACCTTAATATTCACTTACATACTTACTTTGCAACATGGTAGGCTTGAATGATGTTTTAAATAACATTTCATTACATTTTACACGCAAAGACAATTCTTATTTTGGCACTTTGTTTAACACACACACAGTTGACGAATCCTTGGACTCTTCCACTGGAATGAGCAATTGCAATTGACTGCTGAGAAATATTTCGTGTTCAGGAATATCTTCAATTATAAGCCAGTTCTTAGGGAACAAAGCGAATTGTGATCTCGCATATATACTCTTGTTTTAAAATTTTCCACTAGAAGTCGGTAGAAACCACCTTTTCTACCCATTACAAGTTCCAATATATTAGCATTCGGAAAAAAATCATAGGTTTCACAACAATGCCCTTTTTAATACTCCCCCCCCTCTTCAAATCGTTTTTTCAATCCCTACTATTAGCTCACTCTCTCTCTCTCTCTGTATATATATTTATCTTGTTCAAATTTTCAGTCGTTAATAAAGTACTTTCTATTATTCAATCAAGTTAAAATAAATTTTTTTAAAACTTGTAGTGGATGACACTTGATGTTTATACAGTTTTTTTAAATATTAATTATTTAATTTAATTTAATTAATTACCGGTTTTCAACGTCAACTTAGATTTGTCTCAATTGTTGTAACAGTGTAACTATTAAACAATGACAAAAGTTGGCGTCGAAAACCGATTTTTCAGGTGCAGGATGTGCATTGTTACAACAATGCAGACAAATCATGCTCTTTTTTCAATTCCTACTATTAGTTCACTCTCTCCCTATATTGAGGGCTGTGGTAGCCCAGTGGTCAAGGTATCGGATCATAGCAGGTATGTCATGAGTTCGAGCCCAGTACCGCTAAAGACCCGCCGTGTAAGGCAGTGATGCACGTTAAATCTGTCGAGAGCTCAAACGTCATCCTATTGGTGTGGTGTAGTAGTTAGGAGAGTGGGTGTCAGGTCAGGTATCGTCCTCGTCACTTGACTATGGTTCAAAATTACGTGGTCCGTCGCCAAAAACTTTCGTGTAGCTGAACAGTGCGATGTTAATATTCGCTCACTCTCCTTATATTTATTTATTTATATATATAGTATAATAAAATAAAATACTAAGTGAGAAAGTTAACCACAAGGTCAAAGAAGAAAGAAGTTGGATTCCAAGAAACATAATAATTGAAGATACAGAAAAATTCTTTGGATTTAAATGGAGACCTATTATGATTTCTAAAGCTATCGCTGAATTAGGGCCAGCGAATTAGGTTTAAAAAGTTAAGCTGCTCTTTTTTGTACCACCTTACCCGTACAGCTGAAATTTTCGACATAGCAGAAAAAAATAGAGCCATGTTATATATTTTTATATTTATTTTGTTCAAATTTTCAATTGTTAATAAAATACTTTGTATTCATCCATTCAAAGTAGGAATTGACTTATTTTTTTTAATTACTTGTTTCTGGTAAGGTTCACTGGTGGATGTACAGTTCAATATCATGACGTGTAACGTTTTTCTATATGGTTGAAATTTTTTTCACCATTCGATCACGTCTTCCGCGTCCAATAACCAAATGAGCTTCATGAAGTACGTGAAATAACTCAGAATCTCCGTAATGTAATACTGATACCTTCTTTAACAGGTAAAATGAGTTTACTTTTGTTTTCTGCAATTATCACATCATAGCGATTCAGCAGCCATTAGCCCCTGGGTTCCTACTTAGTAGTCATTTCGGCTTTTTGTGCATCAATTATTAACTTCTGGTAAGTAGTTTTGGTTAACAGAAAACTTTTTTTAAAAAAAGCATTAACTTAAATTTTGGGCAGTTTATCGTCGAATAGTTGTTTCGTGTCTGTAGATCATTCCTTCTCTGATACTGCAGCTTGCTCCTCCATTTTCTTACAATTCAGGAAAAAATTAATTTTTTGTTGAACAATTTTAAGTAACATTGCATATTTTGACACTCCCGAACAAACCGCAAAGTGCAACTGAGACATTCTGAGCCTGAGGTACGAGTTAAAAGTCACATGCCTTGCCCCGCGATATTCGAAACGAATCTGAGATGTATTTCAAACATTGCCGATCTCTCATTAGGCATTTTCTCGAAAGCTAAGGCAATATGTGAAATATGAATAATTTCTTACATTGCTGGTTAGTTTTAGGCATTATGTACAATGCCTAGGTATTCTATAGAATGCCGGATTTCATACTTTGCCGGTAAAATATACAAAATTTTCCCACATGAAATGACTTTTTAAAAGATAACAGAGAAAGTTACTTTTATAAAATTCAGGAATCCAAAAAAAAAACTTTTTGTAAAAATATAATGATTTTTTAAAACACGTTACACGCAAATATACTCTCAAAAAGGAACGATTTTCTGTATTTGACCAGCTGTAATATGTAAACATTCTATATTTAAGCGATAAATGACTGTACAATTTTTCCCACAACAGCTGTCATCTGTTATACGTTTACTTTTTAAGTTATTTGGTCCGTAATAACTTATTTACTCTTTTGCCTCGAACATTTTACGCGTCAAAGGTGACGCAATGGTCATAATTTGAAGAGGAAATGTCTTTTAAGAAGTGTTCGCGCGACCGTTGATTTTCTTTCAGTCCAGTCGAAGTGATAGTAACAGACGAACGATACCATGAAAAGCGATTCTATCGTTATCGCTGCCGACGACCCTTCGAAAGTTACAAACGACACTGTTGACACTAAGAATGGTAGCGAAGTAAGCGTGGCTTCGGAGAACAGAATGTCATCGAACAAAAGAGTAATCGGCTATGCAGCTGGAATATTTGTCTGCTACTTTTACTTCGGAATCTTACAAGAAAAAATGTAAGAGCACTCCTTTTTATTTCAAAATTGTTTGGCATTTCATTTATAAATGCCGGTCAAATGTGTGACGTGTAATTGCGCCAACACGTTGGCGCTTTCAGAATAATTTTTAGATCTTCACTTTAAATATTGGCTTGTAAACTCTTACTCTTATAGAATACCGTAATTTTTTTTTCTGCCTTTTAAAATTGGCTTTAACTTTATATAAACAACATATTTTTGTGATGCAAAAATCAATTTATTTATTTTTCGTTGCCTTTTTAGTACTAAATTTAAGTTTCGGAATCCGATAACTTGTTTTTGGTATATAAATACCATTTTGAATTTAATTTCAGTAATGGTTGTGAATTAACAGTGATAAGTATGTTTTTTTATTTTTATAATTGGCCATATATGATTTGATTAAATTTTTACTTTTTTTAAATTGTATATTTTGTAAAAAAAATATTTAAAAATTCCACTGTTTTCTTTAATATTTAATAGTTGGTTTGTATTTAATTTTTTCAGTAAATTTTATGCTTTGAGGGGTTTTTTTATGAGTTACTGGAATCCAAAAATATTTTTACGAATACATGCATTAGGTAGGAATTTAAGATGATTCCTACTATATGTTTATATGAGATTAAACATTTATTCCTATGAAAAACAGCTCTAATAGTTAGTTGTAAATCATTGAACGACAGTAATTATCGAATAAATGCAAGCATTACATGAATTATATGAATATATAGATTTATTTTTTTTGTTAGTGAATGAAGGAGAATTGTTTTTAAAAAAATTACAGGATATTCAAAATAAATATAATTATAGTCATAGAGAAATAAATACAGTTCATTCGTATTATCGCCAACTCTATTAATATATCACCAAGTTAGCAACACCAATTTCCTATGTGTCCTATGCGCTGAATTGGCAACCAGGTGCACCATTTCATGTAATATTGCCAATAGATTGTGTTAATATGCAAGTACCATAAATACTTACAAAGTATTTAAATGTTTTTTGTTTATAACATTTTGTTAGCATGAAATAATTCGGTACCTACGTATTAGCATCACCGCAGCAAAATTGACGCCAATCAAATCAAAACTACAAAAAGATTCCATCTATCAAAAGATTCCAATGTGTTTTATATGAGAAAAAAAACCAGTCAGATTATGGTGAATAATCGAGTGATTCACTTGGCACGTATGTTGATTCTAATATGCGAGTACCAATAATTTTCTAAAAGAAATCCTAATATCTTTTTATACTTGAAAAATAGAGAAGCATTGGATCTCTCTTCAGCATACTTAGTATGCTGTCTTCAGCATACTTAGTATGCTGAATGTCAAGTGACAAAAAAGGGTACTTGTGTATTGTCACAAATGGCTACATTATATGAAACGAAGCAGTGATTGTCAATTCAGCATGTATGACACATGCTAAATTGGGGTTGCCAAGTTATCTTGAACATTGGCATTGTTGTGATAATACATAAGTAACAAATTATTCTGCTAAGTTTGAGTACCATTTTACCACATTTTTGTTTTAAATTGTTGAATCTCAGCTGAAAGGTAAATAATGAAAGTGAACTATTACTAAAATCTAAAAAATATATAAACTATCCATCATCAGTGTCATTGTAAAGTAAAACAAAGGATTAATACATAAATTTTCTAATCGCATTTTTTTATAATTTTCTTTAAACAGAATTATTACTTGTGAGGTTTAGATATAGATCATGTGTTTACTATTAGTACTTTTTTTTTGCTCGTTACAACATAAAATAAATCTCAGTGTTGAATCTTTTTACTGTTGTAAGCCTATTGGAGTAGTAATACAAAAAGAAAAGAGTTTGCTTATATACCCTATTGTGGTTCAAGTGTAGTATGGGGGGGCAACTTGGCACAGTCCTTTATTTTGGTGACTAAAAGTGTCTCCAAGTTACTTTTTTCAGTATTATTTATTATTTAGTTTAGAATGAATTTGATATCTCGCCATGACATTTAGATAAAAATCGAAAAATCCGAAGAAAAATCGCCAAATCCAAAGTGCCCCCCCATACTACACTTGAACCCACTATGGTTTATAAATCTATTTGGAATATTTAGCATTCAAGATTCCATCATAAATTTTTCAAAATAAATATAATGGTTTTGTATATATCTCACCAAAATTTCATTTAACTCTACTTGGAATATTTATAAATTTGAGCTAAAAAGGATTTAACTATTATAAAACGGCAATTCATTTTAAAGGTATTTTGTGAAAAAATATATAAGTGCTTCATCTAGTATTAAGAAAAATTTGATTCTAAAATTTATAATTATAGTGTTCCATGTTTTTTTTTTATGAGTATTAGAGAAGTATAAGAGAAAAATAGAAAAAATATAATTTTTTTTTGTGTGTGTGATTTTATATTATGTAAAATTTTGTAAATATCTTTATATTTAGTTGTTTTTCCTAGAACACGAAGCACCTATGGAGACAGTGATAAATTTACTTATACATCAACTTTGGTCTTTGTTCAATGTGTCGTTAATTGCCTATTTGCAAAAATCAGTAAGTAAAATCTAATTAGTTCTCACCTAAATATTATTTTATTGATTTTTTAAAAAGAATTTATTCAAAGAACTGTAAAATATAAATGTTAATATTTTTTATTGGCTCTTTTTTCAGAATTATAGTCAAAAATTACATTCCTTATCACTGAGTACAATTTTTGGCACAAATGGGTTTTCTCAGCAGTGTGTTACTTATGCACCTTATTTTTAATGCATATCATAATTTTTATACCAATTGTCGATGCTGATTTAAGCTCATTTGGGGCCCTGGGCACAGAAGGTCTAGGGCCCCCCGTCACACTAGCAGATAGAAATTTGTTACCAAAAAACATAGAAATTTGTTACCAAAAAACCTGGTTAAGTCTAGCTTATCCTGGCCCCTGGGCACCCGCTTGTAACGCCTAATAGATAAACTGGCACTGCCAATTGTAGTGTCTGGCTATGCAAAAATCAGATGATGTTTTTAATGTTAGTTGCCTTAGCAATGGTAGAACAAGCTTGGAAAATTTTTTAAAAAATAAACAGAGTGAGTGTAATAAAGTTAGTTAATATTTTCACCATCTGAAATGGGTATAATACTTCATTTATAAGGTATTTTAATTATGTGCACTAAATAACACTAAATTAATGACTTCTAAGACTGTTTTAACTGAAATGATGCTAATATGGACTGCTATTCAAACAAAAAAGGATTATTTATCTTTTACTGATGTGATCATCTTATACTAATAGTTTCTTCTTTGAAATAATTCTGCAAGGTTTTGAAATCTCCTGTGAAGGTAATTCAAAAGAAATTAATTTAATCCAGGAACAAATAAACTACTTCCACAACGTTTAAGGTGAGTTCAATTCAACAAAAATTACTGTGCGAAATCAAAAAATTAGATGTACAAATTAATAAAATCAAGCTTTCTTGATATCATTCTCCCTTTCATTGTAGCAAAAATCATAACTTCTCTATGTGTTGGTTTCATTGTCATTTTGGGAAAAATTCACAACCTTAAAAATGTTTCACCTTGTAAATTTCAGTGAAATGGCAAACAATAGAGGTGATGTGTTCTTTGCTACAAACTTCACACATTGCTTATTTATGCAGGATTGGACAACTAATTTGTCATTTTTTTTATTGATATTGGTTCAGGTGTCAATTCTTTCAGCACATAACCTACCAAAAAAGAAATCCTACACAACTAACAATTTTTGCTGCAAACTCATTTCTAATTAATCTTTACGGACAAGAAGCAGTTTCCTTAGATTTTAAATTGACAAGACTTTTTATTCTTGGACTTTTACCTATAGCTAATGTTACTACACACCTATTCTCGGGGCATATTTTCTTCATTTTCATGTATTAGTTCTTGATCTACTGAACAAGAGACATGAAAACAAAAATTCCGTCAAAGAAACAACTATACACTTAAAGTGTCAGGCAATTCTGTGTAGCCAAATTTCCCAGCATTACAAAATTACCCAACCCTGAGCAACCAGTTAAACATAAGATTCTTCATTAAATAGAAACAGTAAGTCCTCTAGTTGCAGTAAAACTGTGCCATTTAGCTCTGGATAGGTTAAAAATAATAACCTGGTGTTTGTGGATGACATTTTAATTGCTTCAAAAGATCATAATGAATATTTAGAACATCTCAAAAAAATTTTTTTCCAATTCAAGAGTATGGTCTTTGCATCAATGTCACAAAATGGAATTTTGGAAAAAGTTCTCTAAATTTTTTAGGATTTAAACTTTACGAAAACGGAATTAAACCTCTACCTGACCGAGTGCAATGCTTTGTTTATTTTCCTCCACCAACCACACTAACACAACTACGTAAATTTTTAGGGATGTTCAACTTTTACTGCAGATTTATATTACAAAAGCAGCAAATATGCTCCATTTTTTAATGAAATATTTAAAAGAATATAAGAATAGGAAGAAATTTTGATCTAATGTTAAAAACTCTGAACAGTAGAAATGGAACGAGGATACAGAAAATTCCTTTTTAAAAGCAGGACAAGCTATGGACTAAATTCATGACAATCACGTGATAAAGTGAAACGCGTGTTCTACATTGAATTCAAAACAAACATCAAACTAATTGTACTTGTTATTCTATTTGTAAAATTTAGATAAAATTTCAAGTATCATAATTGAGTAAAGATATTCAAGTATTATAAAAAAATTACATCAAAAGGTTTTGAAATTAAAACAGAAACAAACAACCAATAACTCTTATTTTATACGTGTATTTTCAAATCAAGTATATTTTGTTTATTTATAATTGTTGACAAATATGAACTTTTTAAAAGAAAGTTTCTGCAAAAAGAAAAAGTTGGCAGCAACAAAGAACTTTGAACCGATTGGCTAGAAACGCATTAATGCGTTTATTATGCGACTATGACGTATGATTGGCTAGAAACACGTATTTCTCATTTATCATGTGATTATGACATCATATGAATTTAGCCCATTGCGCAGGCAACTTTCAGGGCTGGCTCTAGCAAATTTGTCACTCCAGACAAAAATAAAAAATGCTGCCCCTCTCTCTCTAAAGCAAAAATTATAACTAAAAAAGATAAATTGTTCACATATATTAACACCTATAAAACTAGAATAAATAATTCTTTTGAACAAACAAACAGGCAGCATATATATATATATATAGTCTAATTCTCTACAGATAAGATATATATATAAAATTTTAAATCTTAAAAGATACAAAACAATTGAAAATTAAGAACATACTAATTACTTATTATTTAAACCGAGTAAAATGTTAGCCAAGCTAATTTTTTCGAAATCGAGTCTACAGTGACATAATGTACACCCCAGCAAATCCCGCATTGCGGGGGAGCCCAGGGTTCTAGGGCTTAACGATGCTTAGTATATACCTTTTGTTACATCTGGCTTGGAACCCAAAACCTGACTTTGCAGGAGGCGGCTAATCATCTCTGTTATGCCACTGAGAGTCTACTGATGGTGAGGATCACAAGCGCTTATTTTAACTTATAGTAACTACACACAAAACTAAAATAAAATATCTCCTGAGGCTCCCTATCTACTCAAAACTCTTATTACCCCTGACCTCTTATGTATAGCTGACACCGGACATTGTATGGGTGCAAAAATTGTGCATTGTAATCCCACACCTGGATGGGGAGAAAGATACTTGTAAAAGATATATAAACATATCAATTTCACGATTTAAGATATACCGTTTTAACATAACACGATTTAACATATCCATATTTGAAGTTTCAACATAAAAGAAAACTGATATTGAACATACAGAGTTCAAATTAAGGAAATACGTTCAATGAAATACCAAATTTACACACAATAATATTCAGAAAATATATTAAATTTTTTGTAACAAAAAA
The DNA here is from genome assembly GCA_019973935.1 of Trichonephila clavipes. Lineage (NCBI taxonomy): Eukaryota > Metazoa > Arthropoda > Arachnida > Araneae > Nephilidae > Trichonephila > Trichonephila clavipes. The sequence continues at coordinate 1,687,961 of BMAU01017646.1, read as the reverse complement.
AATATTTTTCGAATTTGATCCAAATGTTGCCCTTAAAATTTGCAGCTTCTGCAACTTTGTTAAGACATCATATACCTGGTGCACCCCTAAGTATGTGGGTTGATGTGTTCATTAATGCAGCTCTCTCAGGGAGAAGGGAAACCACAATTGCCTTTTATTCCTTGAAATTAAACAATAGTTAACTTATGAAAGGGAACTTTTTCTATTTATTTGGCAATAAAAAAATTTAAACACATGTTAAAAGGAAGGAAATTCTAAATTTATACTGACCAAAAACCCTTAATATATGCCTTCAAGCAAAATTCAGATAAATGTTCACAAATACAATTACAGCATCTTGCTGTAATATCTCAATATTTCATTGACATCAGATGTGTGCAAGGATGTAAAAAGGTGCTTGGAGACTCACTTTTATGATTAGAGCTGAATTCAATTACCAAATCCTCCTTTCTGAATTTTAGGGAGCTAGCCAAAACATCAAAGGAATGATTCTGAAACTCAAAAGTTTCTACAGGATAAAGGTCCTTTACTTCAACTTGCACTAAAAAAATCTAGTGAACTGTCAAAATAGTGATTCTGAACTAATGTGCAAGACGTCCGCCTATCCACCGACTCACTGGGGGGGTAGTGTGTGTAATGTTATCATCTATATAAGCCAGTAACAGCTTCCGTGCTGAAGTGATTGATCGTTTTGGTCCAGTGGTATGTTACATGCTTACGGAACCAAAGGTTTCAGGTTCTGACCTACCCGATAAGCACATTAATACTTAAATGGTTGGAAATCTATCCAGCTGTCAAAGAAGACATCAAAGCATCATGCACAGAGCAGGTGTATGGTACAACTGTCCATCTTCCCAGTGATATAACCAAAATATCTATCATTCCACCGTGTAATGATATTTTTGCTGATCGTCAATGAAACACAATGTGCGAAATTAATCCAGTTGCTACATCCAATCAGGGACCAACAAAATTTTATGTAAATCCTTCTTTAAAGACTTGTTCACACATGTTTTTAAGATTCGACTGTGAAACGTCCTTTGTGTCAACCATACACATGTCCTCACTAAGTTTTTAAACAAACTGGGAAAACCTTCACTATTTATTTGAATGATCGAAAAGCAACTGTGTCCATAAACCTCATTAAGCCTACATACTTATTCCAACTTATGAATGCAAAAAACTACCAACAGGAAAAAATTGTCTGTCCTAAATCTTTACACACAGTCTGGAAACCATCAGTCTGCTCCACGCAAAACAGGGACAACTAGATCAGGCAGATGAGTTCACTTTCCTGCCAAACTTGTAACATATACAACTTGCTAGCATCATGTATTCTTTGACTTCATTGCGATATGCATCTTAATATATCTAAATTGTATCTTTTGTGTTGGAGCAAATGAGGATTGTGTAAAATTATCATGAATTACCTACAAATTCATTTTTCTTTCTACTTTTTTATATTATGAGTGTTTGTTTAAATGATGTATTGCTGTTGTTTATTTAATGGCATATTGCTGTATTGTATTTGTACTTGCATATTTTCACAACTTATTGGTAACATTATGTGAAGCAAAGTACATTGTTGCCAATTTAGCATGTATGACACATGCGAAATCGAGGTTGCCAACTTGGCAAGTTATCTTGAATGCCGACATTGTTGTGATAGTGTGTATGTACCTTTGTATTTGTATTACATATGTTATGTTGTATTTTTGTGTCGCTCCATAGTATTTGTCTGTCTAGCATATCCTCTGTCATTGGGGGGGATACTCTGTAGTATCTGGCAATGCAAAAATCAGTTGATATCATTCAGTTGCCTTAGTAATGGTAGAACAAGCTAGAAAAACAAACAGGGCTTGTGGTAGCCTAGTGATCAAGGTATCGGATAATGGCAGGCATGTCACGAGTTCAAGCCCAGTACCACAAAAGACCTGCTGTGTAGGAGAGCGATGCACGTTAAATCTGTCAAAAATCTGCAAATTTTAAAATAGAATTGAAAGAAAAAGTATACTGTTTACTTAAAATTTTCATGGGAAGAATTTCAGGTGTTTTGAAATTGAAAGAAAGTTAACAGACGATTCATCCAAGTCAGATGAAGGTTACTTATGATTCTTTTTTTCAAAATTATAATTATCTTCTGAACACTCAACCATTTTTTCAACTTTCATTAATTTATTTCACAACATAATTTTTTTTATTTTATTTAATTTCCCTTAGAACTAGGTGGCCATGGTAGCCTCGGGGTCAAAGTATCAGATCATGGCTGGCTTGCCACAAGTTCGAGCCCAGTACCACTGAAGACCCACCATGCAGGGGAGCGATGCACGTTAAATCTGTCAAGAGCTCAAACATCCTCCCATTTGTGTGGTGTGGTAGTTAGGAGAGGGGGGTGCCAGCTCGGGTGTCGTCCTCGTCACTTGACCATGTTTCAAAATTACGAGGTCCATCGCCAAAAGCCCTCGTGTAGCTGAACAGTGCAATGTTAATGTTGAGGAAAAAAAACAACGAAGTGAGCGTAATAAAAGTGGTTAATATTTTCACACTCTGAAATGAATGCAATATTACTTCATTTGGAAGATATTTAATGTTGGTGCAATAAATAGTGCTATATAATTATGTGCTTCATTTTCTTTGCTCAAAGAATGAAATAAATTTAAATGATATTTTCCCAATATTAGGCTTTGATGTTTTGTATATTTATCATTGTTAAAATTTGTAAAATATTTTCAGTATTGTTTTTACTTAAAAAATTGGCTTTATTTTATCTTTTTTTTAATGATAGAAAGATATTTGTAAGAAGATTGTTTAAAACATTTGCAGATCTTTAAGAAGGTGTTCACTCAATACCAACATTAGTAGGTAACAAAAATATAGCTATTTTATTTTTCATAATTTTGAATACAAGCTATATGTGCAAGCCTACTTCTTAAAATATATTTTAAGCTTATGAATTTATTTATATAGGGTCAAAATTAATAATTTTATTCTTTTTATATGCACTTGTAAGCTCAGGTATATGATGTGCATGCATTTTTGGCTATTTTTGCTGCATGTCTACTTTTTGTGTAGTAGAGCTTTAGATTTTTACATAAAATAATTTCTATGTGGCACTGTCAGTTTCATCATAAATGTAAATGACATTTTTTTCTTTTTTTAAAAGCAAATACTTATTTTGTATTCTTTATATAAATAGAATTGTCTCATAGCTGTTATAATAATTGATTTATTTTGTATTGTAATAAAACTGTGTTTACTGTAACTTTAACTGAAGATAGTTACTACTACTTTGACTTTATATCAATGTTTTGTTGTTCTGTGTTTAGAATTCTGTGTGTTCTGTGGCATTGAAAACCCTTGCTTGTAATATTTTAATGGTGATAATTATGCATCAATAAATAGTTCTTTGTTAATGTTAAGATTCTCAGTGATTCATTAAAGAACATGACAAGAATAATACTAATGATTTTCAAAACTCGTAAAGTTATTTAATGCAGTATATAAATAAGTTTTACTTTATAGAACAGATATAAGTCAAGAATTGAGATAAATATAGGGAGAAAAATTGGGTATTGCACATTATCTCAACCTATTGGCGACATATGAAACGAAGCACTTGGTTCCCAACTCAATGTGTACTACACGTAGGAAATCACGGTTGCCAACTTTGCGAATTATTGAAAGAGTTAGTGACTGTTGTGATAATACATAAGTTCAAAAAATTAAAATATTTCATACAAAATGCCTTCTAAATTCATTCGTTCTGGGAAGATTATAGGTACAAAATTTAATAGAGTATACCAGGTTACATTTTCAATATACATCTTTGCTCTTTATATTTACTGATGTTTTTGTAACTATTCAGGAAAAAATTTGAATTCAGTTGTAATATTCAGTTACAAATGTCAGGAAATATGATATTTAAGTACAACACAAATGCAGTAAAAGAAATACATGCTGGGAAAACTAATTGTGGATTTCAAAATATGCAGTGATTGTCAAAATTGTGGACAGTTTTTAAAAGTTATATATTTTTCACTTTGAATGCTTATAGAAAATGAATGATTTCATGCAATGCAAATATTCATATATCTTTTAAATATCACATGCTAAATTAAAACAAATAAAAAAAGCTCAATTCAAATATATCTTTGATACTTAAAAGTTTCAATTTTATATTGTATTCAGCCTTTATGCAAATGTATTTTTTGATGTGCAAAATAAATTGAATTGTTTGTTTTAACAATTTTTACGAGGAATGTTATTTGTATTTAAATTATTGTAATTATAATTTATTATGAATAATTCCTAACCTTTAATTATATGAAAACTGGACAGTGAAAAAGAAGTAAAATATTAAATACCTAATAAAAAGAACTCAAATTGCTGTATAATTGTTTGATAGTGGTGTTTCATGTACTGAAATCAAAAGCAAGTACCATACATTCCGGTATATTGTGCGCACCTATACTTTCAGACTTTTTTTTAAAAAAATTTTAGGTGTATTTATCATAGAATGTGTATCCCTTTTTTTATATAAAAGAACCTGAAGTATACATGTATAATACTCTTATCTTTTGAAGTAAATTTTCAGTCAATCTTCAAAAACATCTCTGACCCCACAGAAAATACATTGTCCTGTTTAAAATTCTCTTACAAATGCACAATCCATCGCATAAAGAATTAATGAACTCTAAAATTCAGTTAGGGCCACTTTGCAGTGGTGTAACGTGCACCCCTGCATCGCAGGGGGCCCAAAGTCTGACTGATAGCAAGTATGTACCGTTTGTAAGATTCGGCTTGGAGCTCAAAGGGCCCTAGTATTCTCCATTATGCCAATGATTCTTTGTCAATTCCTTTAAATACTTATCACATCTATGAGATGTCATTCTGATACCGGAGTTAACTTTAAAAAGTACTAAATGTAATTTTAAGTTATTGTTAATTAAACTGTAAATTTAAAAAATAAAACTCTTGTAATACTAAAGATTTAAGTTCTGCCTTTCCCCCTATTTCAATTCAGTATCAAATTGACTTTTAAATAATATATAAATATTTACATTAAATAGCTCATTTTCTTTAAGCATGTGGAGAATATATTTTGAAAAAAATGTATAAAATTTAAGAAGTATTGATAATTTTGACTACCACTCTATTTGCTAATATTTTTTAGAAATCCAATTGTAATGCTACATAAATAGAGTAAAAGAAATCCTTACCTATAATGCCAAGGTTACTAAAAGGAATTTTTGGTTAATTATGTATGAATTGGATTGTGTAACATTTAATTGTTATGTGTTTCAGTGCTGCACACTTTCATGAAACAGGGTGAAGATCCAACGCGGCAGTTATACTATGCAGTATGCGGTTTCTCCTATCTCGGTGCCATGGTGACCTCCAACATGGCTCTGCAACATGTTAACTACCCTACACAGGTATTACACTCCTTATAATTCCTAAGTAGTGGAAACAAAATGTGGCATTTATCTTTGTATATATTTAATGCTTATAAGAGGATGGTAAAGAAATTTTTATTTCTGAGATCATATCTTTGAAATATTTTTATGTATTCCAATTTATTTTTTTATGTGCGCTGGGAAATATTTCCTATATATTGATTGAACTTAGTAAAATATTCATTTTAATCATCTAAGGTTATCTCATGATCCATTAAAGAATGCCTAAAACTGAATGTTCATTCTATGAAATGTGTCTAAATCTGTGTTCGACAGAAATTTCTCTTGAAAATATTACAAAAAATTGTGAAATTTCCTTATAACCTTCAGCTTTTCTGTCTCAAATGCAAAATAATTTCTTTTTAAAATATGGTCTGACATTTAACCCATGATTTTAGTTTCATCATTAGTGAGAATAATCAGATATTGACATAAGTAGGAATTGCTCTTTTATCCATTTAAAGCAGGTTGCAAGCTATATGATAAACATGCATCTGGTCATCTGGCTACCCATTTAAATGATTACTTTCCTCCTGCATTTTAATGGCTAAATTGAACAATTTGGATGCACTTAACTGTGAAAGATAATTATACAATTCTGTTAGATTCTTTATGTGTTATTGATGATGCTATTTAATGTCTTAATAAGAAAACATTTTCTTTTAGATTTATTCATTTGTCCATCTTGAGTTCCTTATTTAACCATTTATTTCTATATCAACAAATCAAGAAAAGGGAAAGTCTTTTCTGTCACTTTTGACAATAGATACTTTTTATTTTAATAGGGTTACCTGAAATAGCATAATGATGTGTTTTGTATGGCAGGTTGTGGGCAAGTCATGCAAGCCTATCCCTGTGATGATCCTGGGAGTTTTGATTGGGAAGAAGAGGTATCCATTGGCTAAATATTTTTATGTGTTCATGATTGTGGTGGGAGTGTGCCTCTTCGTGTACAAGGACAAGCCAGCAACTCCCGAGGCAGATGAGGGTGCTGCACTACTTGGGATGGGAGAGATCCTTCTGGTAATTAACTTTTCTGTCATGGATAAATTACTTTTTGTGCAAGAAACCTAATGTATTTGTTTCCTAATTGCATAGTGTCATCATTAAAATATCATTTTTAACATGCAGCACAATATAGTTTACTCAAAAGACAAAGATTTTAAGACTTACTTTCCAAATTTAAAATGTAATTTTCGCAAATATTAGTTTTCAAGAAAAATTCTTCTATAGATTTATGCTGCAGCTAATGAGTAACAGACATGAAAAATATCACAATATATTTTAAATGACAATTTTATCTGAATAAGAAAAGATCATTTCTCTTTTAATAAAACATCAAAATGGAAGCATCTACTTCAAGTTTCACATGAGATATTAATAAGAATATAAAATGACTCAAATGGTCTGATATTGATATTTGATTATTACAAACTCATGATGATTGATCTTGCTGAAAATCTTTTTTTAATGAATTGTGTAATTATATCAAATGTTATAATCCATTGTTCTGATGAGAGATGTGGTTTTAGGTAAATGTTTACATTTTAAATAACAAAATGAAGCTTTGTGTGAATCCTTCTGCTTATAAACAAATGGGTGGTCCCCCCCCCAGTACATTATAATTCTATTAGATGTATTTCTGTGCTAGATAAATAGGCAATATGTTGAATGTTTTTTGTGTAATCAATATTAGTAACATTATGTCAAAAGAAAAATGTAGCAAAATTTTCAAACCTATTTTATTTATTTTTCACTTTTTGTGACACTAGTGCATTAGCCAATAAAGATGTTATAGTACACATAGACACTTTATACACAAGTATAAAAGAAAATCAGATTGTACTGTAATTCTGAAAGGTTGATGAAAACATAGTAGCTAAAAAAATGAATTGCACACATACGATGTGGAACAAAACAGAAAAAGGCTTTATTGAAAGAATAGTGTTAATGAAAAACATTCAACAAATATTTTATTCTCATGGATGCTTTGAAATCTCAATTTTTCCCCCCGTTCAGTATTGTAGTTATTTTCTTGTTACTTTTTGTTAATATTTATTCCATGGAATGAAAATTTTTGTTAACTGAATCAACTTTACTCTGTAAAAGTGTGATTATTTTTTACTCTGTGTTTTCTTTGTTGGAACTGATGATGTTGGTTATGCAACTTCTATTCCTGCAAAATTGTTTAACTTTTAAAGGTTTAGACTATTAAATCAGAGGCAAGCAAATGGAAACAGGAAATTTCTTTGGAAATTATTTCAAAAAGCTTTCATTATTTTGTTAATTTGTTTCATAAATAAATATTGATATTGTCTTTAAATTGAAATTAAAAGTGTACTTATATTGATAATCTAGATTTATATAATCATGAGTGATTCAGCTTTTGAAAGAAAAAAAAACTGAAGACATTGTTCTACTTAAGAAAAAAAAGAAAAGTGTTTTAATGCAAATCAAGGTTTTGTTTTACTTGTGTCTCTAGAAGTGATGGAATTGTTGCTTGTTGAATCTATTCAGAAGGTAAAATCCGTAAGAGTGTAGAGTAGTGAGGTACTAGTTTAGGTGTAGATTATTTGACTATGAATAAGAATTTGAATCCACACACACTTTTGACATTCATGTAATAAAGAAAATTAATGATTTATTGCAGTTAATCTCCTTGACTCTGGATGGAATCACAGGAGCCATCCAAGATCGCATGAGGGCTGAATACCAATCCAAATCTGGACACATGATGTACAGCACCAATCTGTACTCCACATTCATTCTTGGAATAGGTAAGAATTAGTTTTTGTAGAAATCAATGATATTCTTTATTAAAATTATGCACTACTTGTGTAGCAAGATTTCAAGATATTGTTTTAGTATTAATTTAGTGTTGTAAGATCATCTAATAAAGATTTCAAAACCTACCTTTAGAGAAAAGATATTCTATAGTACATTGGTGGAGGGGGAAATAAATTTTTTATGTTAAGCATTGTTACAAGGGAATGAAGTTTAGGTATTTCAACTTTTTTATGGTAAAAAATCAAAGATATTTTTGGTAAAATGAGACAAGCATTTTTGTATTTTTTAACAGTAATTGCAATGAGAGGACATATATTAAATAGTTATAAGAAAAAAAATATTTGGTTCATTTGGCATCTTATTTAGTATTAAATTTTTAAAAAACAAACTATTATCAAAATTGCAGTGCATGATAAAATGTAAGAAGGGGAAAAAGCTTGGGTTGGACTGATTCAACAGTGCTGAGAGAGAGCTATGTTATGAAATGTTGCAATATACATTGCACTACTCAGTACTCCCTAATAGATAACAATCTATTTTGGTTATTAAAATTGTAGAAAATGTTTATCTGCAATTTAAAATCATCTAACGAAAATTAAGTCTTTTCCCATTTTTTTTTTTTTTTTTTTTTTTTTTTTTTTTTTTGGAAAATTCAACTTTGTGGAAATATTAAATTTTGAAATTATGATTTTTTTTAGCTATTTTTCTCCTAATCTCCATACCATAGGTATACTCTGCATAAATAGGTTCCGATTAATTTTTTTTCTCCATATAACCATAATCCACCCTAATGTGCATTGTTTATGGCAAGAGTCACTGTAATCAGTTGTAAGAGGAGGCTTCTTTCAGTGAACCTTGTTTGAGTTGCTCAGAAGTCAATATGGTTAAGTCCATTTTGTGATATTTTCTGATTCTTGTAAATTCTGATAAAACACAAAGGCTGTTCAATAAGTAATAAGGCTAAAATTATTAAAAAAAGAATACCTTTAGTAGTCATCCTTTACGTAGTCTTATTCAAAATAACTTCCGTTGCATGTAATGCATGTATCTCAATGTTCTGTCCACTTCTTAAAAACATGTAAAAGTTCGTTTTGTGAAAGCTTTATCAAAATCGCCTCCACAGCCTTTACACATACTTTATTGCTTGCAAAACGTTTGCCTTGTAATGGTTTCTTAAGTTGAGGACACAGCTAGAAATCGCATGGAGTTTTATCAGGACTGTATGGAGAGGGTGGTAAAATTTCTACATTGTTCTGTTGCGAAACATCCAGTAAGCAACAAGCAATATGTGGTTGGGCATTGTCCTGGTGCAATAGGAAGCCATTTCGGAACAATTGACATTTCCTTTCAATGTGCTGTATCGTTGTTCGCTGGACATTCGTGTAGTATGAACTGTTCACGGTAGTAAGGAGTTCGACAGCAGGTTACAAAACTCCTTCATAATCAAAAAAAAATTATGGTCATAACTTTATAAGCCAATTTCACGGTTTTTGCTTTTTTGGAGGTAGTGAAGATGGATGTTTCCATTCACTGCTTTGTTGTTTTATGGTTGGATCAGTGATACAACCAAGCTTTGTCTGCTGTGATGAAACGTTTTAAGATATTGTCGCCTTCTTGTTTCAGTCTTTAATCATATCAAATCAAAGGTCTCTGATGCTGATTTTTGCTTCCATTTCGACAACTAGCCACGGCTCATAGGCACCTGCAAAAACGCTTCAGTTCGAGCACGTGATACTCAAAAAATGAATCTGTACACGCCACCTATTGGTAGCTTTTGTTAAGGCAGACAACAAACTTTTCTTATGCCACAGAAATTAACATTTCGATGAGTGGTTTTGTGGCAGATTACATTATTGAACAACCTACGTAAATAATATTCATCTTAGTTATAAAACTTCGATTGCTGTGTACAATGTAGACGGCCAGGCCACAGAGCAACTGATGTTGCGATCTGTCGCAAACAGAACAACTTGCATGTTGTGACTCCTCATAAGGACATTACTTATTGTGAAACGGGTGGACTGGGTATTATTAGTCAAGATATTGGGGACATATGTGTGGCTGAATGCTTATTTGAAAATGGGTAAACAGATTTTGGTGGTCATATATATATCTCCGAATCAAATGGTTCAAAAAATTAAAAATGTCCTGCATTTTGTATTTTTACCATATAGCGAAGGTGGCTCTGCTCTTTTAGAAAAAACTATTGCTTGCTTCCCATGATTTTGAGTGGTGATTTTAATGTTAACTTCAGTTTGCCAGAAGCTAACTGAAGCCGCTCATAGCTTTTTTGAATGATGAACTCAAGTTCGAAATGAACACAAATTGAAATGTTTCAACGACTAACAGTGGTACTGTTTTGACGCTGTTTTTCAACGTTTTTTAATTACTTTAAAATCCCAAGTATATGTGCCATATTTTAGTTATTGTAAGTCTATTGTCTCCACTCTTCCCCAAATTAAACTAGAATAATTTTTGATAAAAAAGTTGCCTTACTCCTTGTGTTATCTAAAATGAAAATTTTATTTAATTATATAATTATTCAATAGAAAGTTATTTCCAATCATACCCGATTCATTTTTTTTTTCAGGATTTAAGTTACTATTGCATATTTACCACGTTAACATGTTGGATGTTACTCATTGTAATCGAATATTGTAAGGCTAGTTTTCTTTTTTTCGAACTTTTATTAGTAGATCCATTACCACAAAGTTGATGTTTTCTCTTTGAATCAATTCTATGTTTAGCATTACCCATTTAGAGAAAAAATTAAAATTTTCAGCAGTAAAAAAGGATTAAACAGAGACTTATAAAAAGCTACACAATCGTAAGCAAATGTAAACAAACAATAACACTCTCTTTTTCTTGCCAGATTCTGGATAAAAATATAAGTAAAAACCTGTTGCCAATTAAATTTTTGAAGATCCTGAGATACTTTGAAAAATAAAAATATAAATAGACATTTTTTTCAACTTCCGGAATATAGACTTGTACTTCCAGTTTCAAAAAGTAGCTATCGAGCAAAATCCAAACCCTATATCTTAAGTTCTAAATAAGATAGAAACAAAATTTAAACACCATATTAAAGAAAAAAAGTTCATATTTTTAAATAGCATCAAATTTCAAAAACAGAAAATTTTGACAAAAATGACATTTTGAAGGTGTATGGATAAAGTATAGAAAGTACCGACAGAGAGGCAGGGGAAATTTCTTTAGGGCAGAAAGAGAGATAAAATTATATACACTCTTTAAAGTGAGTGCAGTGGTGTAGCTAGTATATATATGTGTGTATATGAGGTTTCTAACCTCATTAATTATGAGTTCACGATATGATTTTGTAGTTGCGAAAAAAAGTCACATTGCAACTTTTTACCCTGTTTTTTAGCGGTGTTTGTGACTGGAGAGATTTGGGGCTTTTTGCAATTTGTCGAGAAGTATCCTTATATCATCTATAATATGCTTGGCTTCTCCATCATGAGTGCATTGGGACAGGTGAGTTTATTTTTCTTCATTTCCTATGGCTTCAGAAAAGTCTTGGGTTGATATCTCTCTTAAGAATATGTCAAGATTGTATAAAAATCACTCACACATGTACTTAAATAATTATGCAGCCCTGGTTTAAAATTGCTTTGATGTATTTGTGTTTTATTGCTGCAATATTCTGTAAGTCATCCAGATGAATGCTTTAGAATTCCATTCTATACTTGGAAACTAGGATTACTTCTACCTTATAAAACTAACCTTTTTATTTCTAAAGGTCGAGTGGTAGCATATTGCGCTTCCACACCACATGTTTGGGGTTCTATCCTGAGGCTGGGTAAGATCAACTCAGCCTTTTTGGGTTGATAAAGAAGAACCAAGCTTGCTTGGGGACTGAACACCGGGTATTTCGCTTCAGGCTGACCACCTGGTCGGGACATCTGCTCATGCACCTCGACACCCAATGATCACGTATACTGAGATGGGCTGTTGTGCCACTGAGTTTAGTTTAGTTTTTATTTTTAAATGCAGTAGATGTCTATTTTTTTGTAAAATGACTTAACATTTTCTGCAGCATAATTGGTTATAAAATCAGTCAGTTCAATCAGTTTGCATGACTTAGTTTATCACAAAAAATATGTATAGCTTTTTCTGCCCAGAATGCTTTGTAACAATTGTTTCTGTATTTTTCAATTATTTCAGTCATGTTACAACTTAGAATGGATTAAATTCATGATGGTCACATGATCATGACAATCTCGTGTTTCCCATTGATTAAAAATTGACATACTAGTTATACTTGTAAAGTTTAGATAAAATTTAAAATTTGATGATTGGTTAAAGAGTTCACATGTTAAAGTTCTTCAAACAGTTTTCAAAATTTAAAAAAAAAACTTTACATTATATGAATACTTTTATATTAAGTTCATTTTGTTCAACTATGTGCATTATTATATATTGTTGACAAATATTTACATTTTAAAAGAAAATTTCTGCAAAAAGCAAAAGTTGTCAACAGTGAAGCAAATGAACTAATTGACTAGAAACACGTGATTACATTTGTGATATAATTATAATGTTGAATTAATTAATAAATTGATTGGCTGAAAACACACACGCGACTGAGTTATCATGCGACTATGACGTCATATGAATTTAGTCCATTAAAATGATTTAGTACATTAGAAGTCGTTGATTACTCAGTTGAAAAGGATCTTTATAACGCATTTAAAATTGAACCAATTGTAACCTAATGTAATATTTATAAAAATAATTATTTTACCTAATCCTTTATATTTGAAATTACAAATACCAAATAACAATTATGAAAGTTCTTTTGAATCTATTGTTTTAAATTTTGTTAAAATATTTTCTTTGATCATGAAGAATTGTAATTAATACCAAATATTCTTTGAATAAGATAATTGTGTTTTAGTAATACCCATTAAAGAATGTGATTGACATATCTTTTAAACAAAAAAAAAAAAAAAGGGTTTCAATATTGATAGGACATTCTAACTTTGCTCATTAATAGAAAGAACTATTTTATTAAATTACTTATTTGTGTTTAAATCATTGAGTAGTATGTTTTGTACTTTTCTTCTTATACTCTTAATTCTAAATTGATATTTAACTTAAACAGGTAAAATGAAATGCTATTTGTATAAAATATTATAATCATATGAATTTATTTTAATATTGAGAATATTTTCACATTGTTGTGCTGAAAGATGGTTCAAAATTTTGCTGGGGTTCATTAACACAAGATGTTTAATTTTTAAAAAACTTCACAACTTATAAAAGGATTTTAAAAGAATTCCAGGTTTCTTCCAATGATATTAAGTAGGTTATTTCATATGTTAAATTACTAACAGCAAAAACAGAATTAATTTCAATTCTAAAATCGCCTATTTTATATATATATTAGCATAAATAACCAAAATTTTGTTAGTAAAAAACTTGAAATTACTTCTAAGAATATTTGTAACTTCACTTTCTTACTGGTGACAATGAGTTCTCACTATAAAGGTTTGGAAAATATGAAATGAAATTTTATTTTGAATATTTATTGCAACTTTCAATTAGAAACTGTTCTTGCATGATTATATGTATAGAAGTGACCAAATGACATAAAATTAATGTGTAGGTTTGTGGAATAAAACACTCTTCAAACAATATGTCTGTTTAAATGTTTGCTAATAGTGTTATAAATGTTCTGATCTGCTATGTGGATAATTTATAAAACATAAGTTACTGTTATATGTGTAGTAAGAATGGATTATAACTGAAAGTTGCAATAAATATCTAAAATGAAATTTTGTTTTGTGTTTTTCCTGATCTCCAAAGTGAAAGCCCGTTATAACTGGTTAGAACATAAAAAAGTAGATCCTCTTCATTATGCTTTACATTTTTACTAATACTATGCATAATAAAGAATTTTGGCCGTTTGCAATATTTATAAATCTCTTTAGTATAATTTTCAAATGATACATAATAATGAGAAATGTGCAAAAAACCTTATTTTACTTCAAACACCACTTAATATAAATTAATTTCTCTTGTATGCTCAAATGTTAAATAACACTAAAATCTGTTAATTCAATATTTTACACTAATCCTAGGAGGGAATAGCTTTCAATTAATCACATATATTTTACTTTTTTTATTATAGCTATGTCATTAAATATAGTTCAATGTTAAAATTTATTTGTACTCTTTTTAAATTATAATTTGTGTACAAAAATTATTGTGTTAGGTGTTCATATACTTGGTGGTTAGTGAGTTTGGCCCCCTGCTCTGTTCAATCATTACCACAACGCGCAAGTTCTTCACTGTCCTGGGTTCCGTTTTCCTCTTTGGAAATGCACTCTTACCCAGGCAATGGATGGGCACTGCACTTGTCTTTACAGGTAAATATAATATTCAGTGCAAAGTTACTATAAGAAAAATTTGTTCATCGCTTTTGCTATGTTAATAGAACTGCCATATTGCGTGGCAAGATTCATGTCTTTCTAATAAGTTATATTCCATAATTTATTATTTACACAAAGGGTGTCCAACACATGGGCCGCATGCGGCCCACCAACTCTTTTAAAAAAAATTTTAAAAATCAGGTTTTGAAAGTTTTTTCATTTTGAAATTCATATATATATCTATACATATAAATAAAAATGAAGTGTTTAACACGAAAATAAAATGTCAACAACTCTTGCCGCATACAACTCAAGACTTTTTTTTACAAACTCCATATCCTAATCTACCGCCATCAAAAGTTCCAGAACTTTCCATAATTAGAATTACAGTTGCTTTTTATAAATAAAAGCAAGCAAGCACGCACGCACACGAGAGAAATAAAGAATTACAATTTTTAACACGCTGGGATGAATGGTTAAATCATTACAATAAATAAATAATAAATATTACCATTTGTTACATCCTCCCCCTCTGGTTCCGAAGGCGTCCCGACGAGGAACCAGGAGTCTGTGGGACATTTGGTGGACGGCCACGTTTACGAAGAGGAATAAGGGGTTTTACTTTGTCATTATTACAAGGAGTTAAAGCAGAGGTGTGGTAAACACCAAGAGGTTCCCCGGATTATGAAGAATAGCAATCTCTTAAGATGATGGTGATCTTTGTGTTAAAATCACGTAGGGACCATCTCTGTGTGGCATTAGTTTTGCACTTCTTCCTTGCGCAGCGTTGCTCAGCGGATGTGATGCTACAAAGACATGTTCTCCAGGTTAATATGTTGGAGCAGCTTTTTTCTCTTTTTATCAGCGTAAAACTTCCTACTATCCTGTTGCTCTTCAACCACCTCTCTAATCTGAGTGGAAAACTTAGGGAATTTCTTGAGATAGGGAGTTATCTCTGGCACAAAATTATCGTTCTGGATGACGACTCGGATATCATTAACAACTTCACTTGGAGTGCGTAACTTTCTACCAAAATTCAGAAAGGCTGCCATCTGTCCTGTCGTTTCGCATTTGGCTGTGTTGAGAGCAAAGCGGATGAAGGGTAGCTTCTCTGACCAACAGTCATGCTTGTCTTGGACGAGAATTGCCAGCTGTGGGGTTTCAGATCCCTATTCTTTCGTTCAACTGGGTTAGCTTGTGGATGGTGTACAGGGATTGATGGATGTTTAATAGGTAGCATATTTGTTGCATCACTGCTGACACAAACTGGGTTCTATTGTCACTGATAAGGCGGCGAGGAATGCCATACATTAGTAGAACCTCTTCAATCAAGGTAATGGCACATTCTTTAGCTGTGGCATTGGGTAGTGCAAACAGTTTGACCCACTTGGTGGTACAATCCTCAATGATGAGGATCCATCTTTTACCATCTTTACTCTCGGGTAGCGGCCCGAAGAGATCAATGGCCAAGGTTTCAAAACGTTGGAGGCCGCGGTAGCCGAGTGGTATAGGTATCGGACTGTGGCTTGCTTTGTCACAGGTTCGAGCCCAGTACCACTAAAGACCCGCCGTGTAGGGCAGCGATGCACGTTAAATCTGTCGAGCTGAAACGTCCTCCCGTTGGTGTGGTGTGGTAGTTAGGAGAGGGGGTGCCAGCTCAGGTGTCGTCCACGTCACTTGACCATGGTTCAAAATTACGTGGTCCGTCGCCAAAAGCCCTCGTGTAGCTGAACAGTGCGACGTTAATATTCAATCAATCAATTCAAAACGTTGGGCTGGCACAGGTGTCTGCAATAGCCTGGAAGGCTTCTGATTTGAAGCTTTGTATTTAATGCAGTCAGGACAGTTCTTTACAGGAGACATTCTGTATGGGGGTACAGAGATAGGACTATTTCCCGTGTTAATGTTGTGCTCCAAGATATTTGTTGCTTCTCCCCCTGGTTCGAAGACATTTTGGAAGGATTCCAACAGGAGGTTTTCTCCTTCTGGGCAGAGGTCAAACTTTCACCTTCCCCTTCTCTTAATTGGCAGGTATTGCTGGACATCTTCTCAACTATGGACGGGGTGTCCAATTCTTCACCAAATGGATACTTGTGGGTAGGATTGTCCCAGAAGTACCAACAAGTATTCTTCACATCTAGAACCAAACCAGCAGAACTAAGGAAATCTGTTCCTAGAAGTGTTCTATTTCCCTTTGCCTTTGGGAGAATTATGAATTTGGTCAAGACTGATCTCCCCTCAATTTCTACCATTACTTGGGTTGTGAGGACCTCACCTGTGGTCTGTTGACCATCTGCTAAGCTCATTGCTAATGTGGTTTCCTGGAAAAGGAGTCCCTTATCCTTAAATATCTGGAACATCCCTTTTCCCAGCAATTGAATGTGAAGATCCTGTGTCTGCACATACATGTCCCTATATTCCACAGAAAGTTATGTCGATTAGGGTCAATCGAGGGCTTCTGGTCTGAGCTGTGTAAGCATTGATGTGATTGGTTGCTACGTCGGCTCTTTGTGAGGCGTTGAGGTTGCTGGTGGGGCACCTAGATTTTATCACTCCTTGTTTCCCACAGTCATAGCATCTGAGAGAAGATCTCTCATTTGGTACCTGATGGGAATATTCTCTTTTGGGAGGGCGTTCAGGTTTCCTAAATGATACCTGTCTTCCATCATTTGCGATTTCACTTGCCTTCACGTGTCTCCTAGTTCCACTGGGTAGGGAATGTCGGATGTTGTCAAAAGCTTCCAGTTTATCTGCTAACATTTCTGGGGAGATAAGTTCTTCCCAGATATCCAGGCAATGTTCCATACACTCTGGAGAGCATTTCTTTTTCATTTGATTGGCAATCATCAAATTCCTCAATCTGTCAAAGGAATCAATTTTAAGCTCATTGAGCCAACTTTCAAAATATGCTCGGATTTCAAAATAATAATCCTTCCACATCCCATTTGGGCTTTTTCTGTGACGTGAAAACAGCTTCTGGAATTTTTCTGCGGTTAATTTGAACCGTTGCAGAAACATTCCTCGAATGTGGGAGTAATCCCTGCATTTCTCCTCTGGCTCACGGCCAATGAGGGAGGTTACATCACTAGGTAGGGCACCAATGAGATAGGGTACCCACAGATCTTCACCAAGATCCAATAGCTTCATTTGCCGTTCGAATAAGGTGAGGAACAGGTCCATGTTATCAACTTCAGGATTGAATGTTGGTAGCAACCTTTTTAATTCAATTTTTGTTTGGGGTATGGTTTGTGGACCTACTACTCTTTGAGTTTCATTTTGCAGTCGTATTTTCTGCAACTCAAATTCACGCAGTGTTTTCCCTTTTTGTTTGTTTTCCTCGTCTATCCTATTTGATAGGATTCCCTCAAAGATACATTTCACAAATTCAGGGTCTTTCTTATAAGCATCATTTGTTAAAATTTTTGTCCTTAATTCAATTATTTTTATCTCTTCCCCATTTGACTCACATTCACCTAACTCAATAGCAAGCTTAATGAGATCAGCTTTTTTCCTTTTCCCAGAAATGACATGACAGAAATTTAAGAGTTGCAAATAAATAAAATAAATAACTAAGGTCCAGGCCTTATTGTCCACCAAAGCTCTTACAGATATGGGAATACACTTTAAAATATGGCTAGCTTTAAAACCTTATAAATTATTATGCACTTCAAAAACAATTAAAATAGGTAAATAAATTAATAACATATTCAAAATACCAACAAGGAACATTAATTCAAATAATAAAATAATATAAAGAAAATTTAGGAATCATCAGTTGTAATGATACAAAAGTTCAATACAATGAAAATACTAAACAAAACTAAAATAAATAGGCATGTAATGCTACCTAAATTCAATAGAAAATCAGTAAAATATCAAACAAAATAGAGAGTAATTATTGTGCAATTTACAAAATATTAATCAGGAAACGTTATCTCACAAAAATAAATTAATGTACAGTAAAATTAAGAATTATCATTGCATAAGAATACCAAAAAATCAATGAAATAAAATAATAAAATTATCCCTAGCACTAGCACACTGTAGCAGGATTGCTATAACTTGTATATGAAACATGCACAAAACACTATTGCCAAAACTTTTTACAGCAAATAGATTTTCTTTTTTTTTCTTCAGACAATTAAAGTCAACATGATTCACTTTGTCTCTTTCGATTTCTGGGGATTTTCTCTTGCTTTAGAAGGATTGCAGCGCAATACCAATAATTTCTTCCGGGACAGTAAGGTTTACAGAGCCGGTTAAATTTTCATTTTTCTGCAGCGTTTTGTCACAGCGGTGGTTTCTGCTTCTACGGGGTCGTAGTTCTTAGGCCACGGGGGCACCAGTTTTAACACGAAAATAAAATGTCAACTCTTGCCACATACAACTCAAGACTTTTTTTACAAACTCCATATCCTTATCTATTGCCATCGAAAGTTGCAGAACTTTCCATAATTAAAATTACAGTTAATTTTTATAAATAAAAGTATGAGCATTAAAATAAAGCATTAATAAAAGCATTAATATAAAGCACGAGAGAAATAAAGAATTACAATTTTTAACACGCTGGGATGAATGGTTAAATCATTACAATAAATAAATATTACCATTTGTTACAAGTGTCTGTTTGTAATTTGAAATTAACAGCTTTTTACTGAATGCATTTAAAAGTATATACGATACTACATGAAAAAGTCAATTTTTAAAATTTTTGTCTGTATCTATCTGTCTGTTTGTTCTGGCTAATCTCTGAAACAGCTGGACCAATTTTGACGAAACTTTCACTGGCAGATAGCTAATGTTATAAGGAATAACATAGGCTATTTTTATTTTAGAAAAAAAAATTAGGATTCTGAAAAAATAAAATTAAAACCAATGAAATAGTGAGCAATATCAGATTCAAATAGGGATTATTTTTATTTAATAGGAATTATTTTATTTCCGAAGCTTTCTGTCTTAACGATTGCTAGGAGTTATATCAAACTTTTTTCATTGATTAGTTTGCTGCCATTCGCGACATTTCCCATTCATGTCTTGATTGTAATGATTTTACAGTCCTTAACTGCATTGTCAAAGGTCATGCGTCTCTTTCACCCCCTTCCTTGCGGCTTCGTTTGTGTTCGCATTTCACCCTACTTGCTACTTAGACCTATTTTGATCCTAAAGATTTTAGTCCTCACCCCATCGACAGTGTCAAAGGTCATGCGTCCCTTTCACCTCTTGCTCAACAAAAAGCAAATAAAAAAAAAAAAAAAAAAGAAACTTAGATTCACAAAGTAGAAGAAAAGTTTTTGTAAACTCTGCGAAGTGAATAAACACTTTTTTGTTAGCTATTTAACATAAAATAAATGCATCAGAAAGTAATATTAATGTATTACACATCCAGATAAAAATTATTTACTCTATTTTTAGCGTTTATTACACAAAATTTGTATCAATGTGTTACTTTTGCTGAGCAGGTAGGTGTTTTCAAAAATCGTCCCACAAGAAAGTTACGGGGCATCATAAATAACAATAACAAAAAAATCAGCAATTATATCTAAAGACTTAAAATTTAGCAAACATGGTTTTTTCGTTCAGCTGAGTTATGTGAAAAGCTTTTTTTTTTAATTTATACAATTCACGTAAAATTAACTCATTAAAAACTTCTTTATTCTTCAGTCTGTATTTTTTAATTTTTAAATTCACCCATGCGAAGAACGGGTATACCAGCTAGTATTTATATATATATATATATAAATCTACAATGTATTTGCTTGTTACCTGCTCTTGTTTGAAAATAAATCCTTTTTGATAGTAGAAATGTCCTTTAGATTAAAATAGATTTATATTTTATCAAACAGTTTTATTTGATTTTACTGTAATAAATTATTTTTTTAATAAATTCCAAATTGCATTATGCATATCCTTTACTATAAATGATACATGATTCTCTGTGTGTGCAACTTCATTTCTCCTTTTCTGTTTGGAGTGCCCAAAAAAGCAAAAGTGCGTTTTGATGAGAGATGCAGAGATGTTTTTTAAGTTTAAAAAAATATTCAGGATGGTTAAGATAAAGGGCAGTGTATACTTAATCATTTGTAAATGACAGCACAATCAAATTTTAACAATGAGTAACGAAAAATCAATTCAAAAGGAACACCTTAATTTTCAGGAAAATGGCAACTGTAATATTTTAAACATTTGATCATTGCATTAATATATAAAAACATTATGATATTATCTATGTCTGTACACATGGAAAATAATGAAAACAATAATAACTCATTCTGTATTCAATTTCGCTCCAATAAACGTTTTTTTTTTTGTTTGTTTAATTTGATATAAAGGTGTATAATTTTATGTGCGGCCTGCGAGATTGTTTTCCGTAGTGGCCCGATAGGTCATTTGGGTTGGACACCCCTGATTTACACCATCATTTAGTTGTTTTGATAAAATAAAAACTTTATTATTTAATGCATCTTACTTTTAAGTTATTGTCACCTATTTGGGTTATAATCTTTGTTTCAACGTAATCACTTTTTTTTTTGCTTAATGCCATTCCTGCTGCTTAATTAAACATCTTAACATCTAGCTGTTTCAATAATTTGTTCAATAATTCCATATTTTATCTGAATATTTGTCGATGCATTACCTTTCTTTGTATTTTTCTGTTGTGAATATTTAAATTTGCTTCTCAAAAATATAACTATTGAAATATAAATATTTTAATTGCCATTTAGATTAATAAGATGTAACCATTAGCGCTAAAAAATTGTGTAAATTCTTAATTTCTAAAAAGAAAATTTTTTTTCATTAAAGGTTTAACACTGGATGGCATTTATGGTAAGCATAGTTCAAACAAGAAGAAATAACCTCCCTGCATTTTAGGGACTTAAATTGAAGGTGCTTTTTTGAAGGGAATGTTTTTATGAATCCTCATTCAAAAAGAGGGGGAATCCCTCCTTTGGTTTTTTGTGATAGTCCACAATCAAATGACACTTCTGCTCAGGATCCAATTTCCTTTGGATTGACACTTGTTTCATTGTTTCTTTGTTTGTTTTTGACACAAAAGATTTGTTATACTTTTATTTATTTATTATAAGATGACTTGTAAATATCATCATAATAAAAGATTTAAAAAATGTTGTTTCTTTTAATATCTAGTGATACTCATTTTAAAAGGGAAATGCTGCAAAATACAATTTCAAATTAAAATATTGCATTTTATAAAAATCTTTAAATAAATAACTTATTTTTAATATGAAATTAGCTGTGTGTGTTATAACCAAATACACAAGATTTTTTTTAAAGAAAAAAAAGCTAAATTTGATAAATATTCGATTTTAGAATATTGATGCAGAAAATATTTATTATGATTGAGAAAAATGTTTCAGCTAAGAAAAAATTCAGTATTATTGCCATAAGAAATATTTGTTATATTTGGAAATTCTTGGAGTTTTTTTAATAATTTGGAATTATTGACTGTTCTTTGTTTCTTAAAGCTATTTTATTATTAAAATATATGACGAGTATTCTAAATATCAGCTATATAAGCATATGTATTATTGAAATCAAAATATCTGATTAACTTTCAATGTTCCATTTAATTTCTTTGTGTATTATTTTATATTAAATTCTGCAAGGTTTTTTAAATTGCTGTTGAATTTAACATGGTTAATTGCTATAATGTGGATATTAGAGTGAAAAGTGCAAATTCAATATTATTAGATTTAAAATATTAGGTAAAACAATGTAAGAGGTAAGAATAAAATCTTAAAGACAGTGTAAGAATCCAATCTTATATAGAATAATACATAAGTAGAGTTATTCCCCCAAATAAGTCTGATATATGTAAAACACCGAAGAATAAAAAAAATGGGGAATGTACTGGACTGTCAAATCAAATTATATATGGTACAGAAGACATTGCATTTCACTGAGCAACATGACAGTATGTAAAACAAGCATGCCCAAAACAAAATGATCTTTTCAAAAAAATGTCTGTTGCGATGAATCTGTTCCAATACAATGTTGTCAAATCAAATTTGCAGTTAAAGGCGATGCTCTTCCTCCGAGAAACATTTGTATCACAAATTTATAAAAGGGATTTTTTCATCACTCTTCGGAATGATTTTAGTGGGTTCTCTTGAGCATTTTTCATAACCTACCTCTGGAGCTACTTTTAATGTTTATTATTGTGCAAAACTGAAACTACTGGGTGACCATGACAGCCGAGTGATCATGGTTATGACGGGATCATGCACGTTATATTTACCAAACCTGAAAGGCCTTAGTTGGTATGGTGTGGCTGTTTAGAGGATGGCAAGGAAGCTCCGATGTCGTTCTCGTGACTCAACTGAAATTAAAAATTACCATTTCTGATAGCCTTTGTTGATTATTAAAATCTCACTTTGAAGCTATTGGCGATGAATCTCACAACTTTTAGCTTCAAAACTATAACGAAGACAACAACTTTGCCGAAAACTAAGCTTCCACACCACGAGATTTTTGAGCATCAGAAGATTTAATATACATGAGCTTTTTTCTATACTGATGTTTTGCATCATGATGGTAAATTATTGTGAAAATCATTAACACAAAACTGAGGGCATTGAAATATTTTTTCGTGTTAAAGGATATTGCAAGCAAAATTAAGTTTATTAGGGTACATTTTATTTACATAGATGTGTATAAATGCATGTATTTAATAAAAAATAAATGAAACAAAAACATTCCCAAGAATTTATTTAAATTTAATACAAAATTTTCAACTTTTTTGAAAAACTTTTATTGAGTTTTTGGAAAATAATCTGATTTTTCTTTGCATTGTTTTATTAGCATCAAATTGTTCTACGTCGTATTACGTGCTAATAACTGTTATACCCTCACGAGATGCATGCTAACAACTGGCACTGTAAATGAATTAATGACTCACATCTCCAAATCATAAAATGCTCAAGAAACATTTAACAACACCAGAGAAATACAGGGACACGTGAAACTGATAACATGCGAAAGAGCAAAAAAGACAGCTAAAAATAAAAATTGTTTTATTTCATTCCAGAGCAACTATAAATGGAATTGCACATCAAAAACACTTCATATACGAAGAAGTTTTCAAAGTGTTATACCACATTTAGGATGTTGAAACGAAACTTCATTATTATTTTAGCATTGGTTGTCATAACAATTGAAATTCTACTTTCAATTGTTATGACAGAGAATGTGGAGATAAAGGTAAATGTAACTAATACACCGTATACAATATCAGAACATATTGGCAGAAAAATATTTCTTCATATTTGCATAAAAGTTGAGGAAAACGTATTCGATACGTATAAGATATTTTTGGTCAAAGGAATCAAACCTTAAAACCGGAAATAATTGGTGTACAATTATGAAGAATGGAATTTTAAAAATTTTGCTAGTGCGTGTGTGAAATGCTGAAACTGAGACATCTTTCAACTGGTATGATTACAGGACCCTCCCAAAACAGAACTCGTTCGAAAAGTGATTTCTGAACAAGTTTGCGACACTCCTATAAAAAAAAAAGGCTGTTTGACAACCAGGGTCTTCGAACGAGAAAAATTTGTTTCAGGACTACCATCAGAAGAAGATGGTGATTGAATTGTATGAGATGAATAACGTTACGAGCGAAACCTCACAAATGTTTACTGTTGGGTCGCATCATAAGAAATATAGTATAATCATAACACAAAATCTTTTTCCGAGAGTAAAATCGATGAGAGATGTAAGTCTGAACTCGTATTATCTAATTTTGTTTCGTAACAATCGAGTTTTGTCACAGGCATGGTGTTTTGGTAGACAAGCATTTCCAGGACAAGAAAAGTATTTCATGGATGCATATAAAATAGCAACCGAAAATCCGTTTACTTATTTTCTTCTGATGTTCATCCAAGAACAACGTCTCTGCCAGTCTTTATTTCCAGATAGTGGAAGAATTGGGTTTTCGTTCCAGTAGAAAAATGAATAGACACGTTCATTTGCTGCATGTGTTGGCTGGTGCAAGTCCTGCTCAACGAAAAGCTATTTTAAAGAATGTTTCAAATCAGCAAATAAAAACTGCGAAATTTGTCAAAATTTATTATCTGGAAACATAGCAACAAATAATATAAAAAAATGTTTAGTTACAAAAGAGTGATACGATTACTAGCTGATACGAGTGCTCCCATTTCTCGCAAACGCAAGCTGTTCGCCACAAACAGACAAGTTGGAGGATTTCTTCCGCTTGATTTGCCAGCTGTTTTGAGTCTTATTGGTGGATTAGTCGGTAAATCAATTGGAAAAAGAATATAAAAGTATGGCTAAGAAGATGACTTTAGTACCAACGGAACTAGTATCAGATTATTACCGATTAAGCAAACTAAGTCCGATTAGAGGACAACATTTCGAGTTTGTTGCACGAAAAAGAAATTCCTGATGACGTAAAGGATAAATTGTTATCAGATTTCATTCCAAAGTATCAGAAAGCGAGGCAACCCTCCACCTCCGAAACCGTTTGAGAATCCCCCTGAATTATTGGCAGAGCCAGAGCTTCCAATACAAAATATACTTGACGTACCGCAGAGAATCAATACGATCGCAAAATATGTTGTACCCAAAGTACAGAAAAAATATTTTTTACCTATTTTGGAAAAACAGATGCCAATTACGCATTCAATGATAAAAACGAATTAGAAATAAATAGCAAACCTGAATATTGCAGCAACGCAATAGATCTCTTCTGTTATATAATAAAAAATGATCGAAGGGCAGTAACTCCTCCAAAAGGATTCAGTAAATTTTACACAGCTATACACGACAGTAACATTCCTCTACTGTAATAAGACTGCGAGAGCAATTACTTCTATCAGATGCGACTCCTGCATTCGCAAAGCCAAGTCCACAATCACCAAAAGTAACGAAACGGGAAACTTGGAACGCTTAAGAAAATTATACTTCAATCCAAAAGAACGAGGCTCTTTCGGTGGGGTGAACAGACTCTCGAATGCAAGTGGGCTCAGGCAATACCTCCTGTATCATCTAGGAGGTGTTGGCTCAGGGCCATTTTTAACCTCCCTAGGCACTTCAAAATTGTTGCACCTCTCTCACTATTTCCAGAGCATCTCTTCCTACAGCTCTTGTTATTTTTTCCACCTTCAAATACATTACCATGTTTTTATTAACTCACTTTCTTTTTTTTCCGTACGGAATTTTATAATTGATTTTAAACTAATTCCCGATGAGATAGAGACTTGAAATTTGGACCATAGCTCAGAAGTGGATGACATTGCATGAAAATGTGAAAGAAGTTACCCGGACCCCTGAAGAGGTGGGCCCCATAGCCAGTGGCGTAACGGAAAATAATTGGGCCCCCCGCAAGCTCAGATCTTGGGCCCCAAGTCGGATATATATATATATACAAAGAATTGTAAAACCATAACATAATGTACCTTTATACATCACGTAAAAATATTTAAATATTGAACTTCTAATTGAATATAAAATCAACCTGTGTCTGAGTAAACAAAGTAAATAACGTTTAACATTAGAGAGTATTTAAAAAATGGAAAATCTAACAACAGTCGACTGATAACCTGGTAACTTAAATAAAAACGATACACTAAGAAAAACACAAACACTGCAAAATAATATTTTCGATTTCAGATCCTCATGATAGAAAAAAGGTATCACTTAGCAAATTCTTCGTTTATAAATCCCGGGATGAGCTTGACCTTCAGTTCGATAAAATTCTAGCTTAAATTTTCAAAAAGTCAAAGACACAACTATTGTTACTAATAAGAAAGCATGGACACAAAAAAAGAATGGGGGCTCGCAGTACCACTCAGGTAGAACTACAAAAGTAACTAGTTCGTTGGGTTGTTCGTGACACACACTACTAGCTAATATACAGCACTACACTCATGAAGTAAATCACAAAAAAAAGCGATTGACGACTCACATTTTTCTTAGCAAAGTCGGGTATTAATTCATACAATTCAATTTTTCTTGCTTCTTGTTGTTCAATACTTATCAAAGACAAACAGGAGAGCCTCTCTTCTGATATCGTACAACGTAGATAATTTTTTATTAATTTTAATTTAAAAAATGATCTTTCCACCATTGCAGAAATAACTGGAAGAGTCAAAAACAATAAAACTGCAATACATACATCTGGTAAACTTGGCGCAGCAAACTTATTTTGAATCATCAAAAAATTACCTAAATCTTTTATCGAATTCGGCTTAATTAAACCTTCACTAAAAACTGCTTTTATAGAGACATAATTTGATTTGGAAATTCACTAGATAGGTTGAGGCTATATACTTTTTGAAGATTACTCCTTCCTTTGACATCTTTTTGGAAATTACCTTCTGTTTGGTATGGGCCCAATTTTAAAATTTCCCCCCTTAAATCTGCATCTATGGGCATACCTACATAATGCGCAAAATCATTTCTAATCAATTTTGTTTCTTAGTTTTCATTTTTCGACTCCTTTTCTTTAGATAGAGTATCCTTATTAGTTGAAGTGTCCGAAACTGTGTTTTTTTCTTGTGGATTAATTTTCACTTCCAGGGTTTGTTCATCAAGTTCTTTGGCATTACTACTAGTAGCACTTGCACAAGATGATGAACTTGCGGATATTAACAAGTTATCCAAAAGTTGCATATTTGCTATTGATATTATACTCCTTTTCCTTTCGAATTTTTCGTTTTTGAGAACTGCTCATAGTTTTTTTAACTCCACTCATTTTAGGGCCGCGTTTCTTCTTGTCTTATTAACAAAATAACAGTATAAGAACCAGAATAATTAATTCCATTTACAAAAAACAGTTCTTATATTACAAGAGAGAAGTGAGATCAAAATGTTTTAGCAGCGAAGGAACACTCCCTATATTGAAGTGCATTGAATATAAAAAAAATAAATGTTCTAAAAAAACAATTTTTGTGAAACATTTCTTATCATGCTTTATTTGATTGAATACTCATAAAACTACGGAAATTTCTGTGAGTATATGGGTTTCTAAATCATAAATCTAGACCATATAATCATTTAAAATGCTCTCTATGCGTTTTTCAAGTATCGCAATACTATTTTTCATGAAAAAAGCATTACAGATGTACGTTATTTACGAGTTCGCTAAATGAAAATGAAATACATGGGGGAAGCTAAAGACGCCAATAAGTTACTTTGCTACTTCATTAAAAAATAACGTCTTTTTTTTTCTCCCTACCGCTAACATGAAGTATACTAAAAAAAGTATCTCTTTCGTCTCGGGGATTACAGTAAATTAAAATGTTTTTTGATTTGGTTATTGGATCTAAGATATCTAATAAGCGATCAAAGTTTTGATTTCGAATGATGTTAGATCGCCAATTTGAAAATCGCTTAAAAATTGGATTTTAAAAAATGTAAAGCTAATTTTGTGAAATTATACGTTAATGGCGTCAGTCTAGCTTTGGGCCCCCCGCAGTGCGGGGGTGTACGTTACGCCACTGCCCGTAGCTCCGGACCTTACATGAACAAAGACCACCAGTCGATAGCACGGGTTGAGTTGCGTCTACATATTCAATTTCGTGGCAAGAGGGGCCCCCAGGTTATCATGTTTTTTTATTAACTCGCTTTCAAAAAATCGCTTTATTGACAATAATGCGCACTTTTTTGACCGTGTGAACACTTAACCAGCCCGCTAGGTGAAGAAAGCAGATGCCACGCACGAAAACCTCTCGTTATTATTAACTGTTTGATGTATTGTAGATGTGCTCTTCATCGACTCAAGCGGACGGTAAAGGGAAGGAGAGGAACCGGTTCGCCGGTCTCTCCCTTCCCCAGCCGCCCAGCGCATCTGATTTTATGCCGTCGGCTCCACCCCTCTTCGGAGGGCAAGTCGACAGGAGCCGGAGATATTTTTTTCACTCACACGACAGCCAAACGCAAACATACTGCTTCCAGCACTCACCTTTGTAATATTTTAAATTTTTATTGGCAATTACTTTAAATTTAAACTTGTATATTTTAAAATTAAAAAAGGGCAAACCAATGTGAAAGCAACAAACATATTTTTGAATGATAGGAGATGAAGATCTCGGAATGAGAGATAAGGCGCTCCAGAACCATAAATTCAACACCTGACCTGTGATCATTTTGAATTTAGAAATGACGAATTAAAGTTGATTGTAGCTAACCGCAAGAGTTGAGTGAAGTGTTACAACTAACGCGAGGCAGTTCGTTGTATTTAAGCAAAATATGAGAAAGAAATAAAAGAAAACATTTATTTATTCTAAATATTAAGTACCAGTTATATATATATATATATAGTCGTTATTTTAATAATCATTTAAATAAATAAAATAATTATTAGTTACCATGTTTTTATTAAATCGCTTTCTTTGTAATTGATTTTAAACTAATTTCCCGATCAGCTAGAAATTTGGACCATAGCTCAGAAGCGGATGACAATGCATAAAAATGTGAAAAAAATGAAAAGGGGGAGAGACAGATGAAGAAAAGGAAAAGGACGAAAACAAAAATTATGCTCTTTTGTCCGTTATAAAACCATGGTACATTAAATTTTTTTAGATAATATACTTGTTTTGAAATGTTGACACTATCGCACAAATTGTACTTCGTCGATGTCTTTGGTGAAGCTTTGAGCCAAGTATTTCGCCTGTTTGTCACTTGCTATTTTTCATGAAGATTTCTCAATATCTTGAATCTTGTGTTGAGAACTTCGTAGCAATCCCTTCTTTTGTCATTGGGCTCAGGCACGTTAGCTAGTTGCCTCGTAGTCATCAAAGTTGGATCTTTTTTCAGATAAAAACAAAGATGAGACATCTGCAACTCCTTAGTAGCGCTTCAAGCTTTTCCCGTTTCTCTGCAAGATTTCGTCCCGTTCATAAAGCAGTCTGAAGACTTTCTAGCTGTAACTCGCCCCCTCAGGGGGCTCACCTCCTTTAGGTGAGTGCGGGTTTCACGCTCCCGAGGTACCCCAGTGATCTTTCCCCCCCCCCTCAGGGGCTCACTTTCGGGTGAGTACGTGAGGCCACGTCCCCGAGGTACCCGAGTGAATTTTGAAAAGAGAGAAAAACCCCAAAAAATATTTGCTTAGTTAGTGTTTCAGTTACAGGTCAATATTTAACGTTCTCTTTATTTCAGTTAGGGGTTGTTTTGTGGTTAATTTTATTTTGGATATTTCAAGTTTCATTATTTCTACTATTTTAATTTTGGTTTATTTATTTGGGGTATTTAAAACAAAAGGAAGTTAATTTTTGATTTACGAACTGTTAAGACTGGTTTTTGTGTCTGACCCGCATGTTTGCCGTGTGCGGCGACCCGTACCGGGGGAAAGTGGAGTCTGGGGTTCCTGTTGCGTGCCCTTTGGCCCATGCTTCTCCGTAGACGGGAGGCAGGAGTGAGCCCGCTCCTGTCAATCGACTGGTGATTAGTTCTGCGGATTTCAATACGGGTTCTTTTGGAATACCAAAGACGGTTGCTTTAGGGTTAGTATTAAAGTTAGGGGTGAACTGGCGGATCACATCCCGAACCTGTACTACTATACTCCAGTACCACCTCTGAGGTAAGTGCCGTGCCTGACGCATGTCAGATGACCGGCGGGCTGCGTCCCCTTGTTGGGCTCCATGGTGGGTGGAGGCGTACTGGAATGAACACCAAAAAAACACTCATGGAACCCAGCAGGACATCTCCTTCAGTGGAGCAACAAATTGTATCTAGCAAGAATGGCATTCGATCTAATACACAGCAGCAAGAATTTAGCGATTTTGCTAGATTCTTTGTTCTTAAAACCCAAAACACCTTTTCCACCGTATCACCTTTTCTAATCGAGAAGGCGATCACGAGTAACATTGGGCCGGTCAAGACAATTCGCAAGATGCGCTCCGGGGACTTGTTCCTGGAAGTAGCATCGGCGAAACAGTCTTACGCCCTTAGGACCCTACGTAGCATGGCCCATGTTGACATCACTGTCGTTCCGCACAACACCCTCAACTATTCGCGAGGCGTCATCTCGGCAGCGGATTTGTTGAATGTGTCCACAGAGGAAATCAAGGAGAATATGGTGGATCAAAAGGTCTGTGATGTTCGGCGAATTACGATTCGGTGGGATGGCCAGGTTCTTAAAACTAAGCACCTCATCCTGACCTTTTCAACGCCTGAACTCCCACAGTCCGTAAAGGCCGCATATCTCCATTGCCCTGTTCGACCTTACATTCCAAATCCGCTCCGTTGCCTTCAGTGCCAAAGATTTGGTCATTCCAAAACAGTCTGCCGCGGCCAGCCAACCTGCTCCATATGTGCAGAGGTAGGCCATGATAGCGCAGACTGTAAAGCAAAGGAACGATGTGTCAACTGTAAAGGGGATCATTCATCGTTTTCTCGATCTTGTCCCACATGGATATTAGAAAAGGAGATCACGGCAGTCAAAATTAAAAATAAACTTTCTTATCCGGAGGCCCGGCGTGTTGTATCATTACGCACGCCAGTTTTTGGAAAAAGCTATGCATCGGCAGCCAACAAAACATACAAAACAATAGCCATTCAAGTGGACGCAAGTACAGCTTCAAAATCTAAAAAGTCCGAATCTGTAAAACCGAACACTATTGCAGTGGATACACGTAAGACTGTATCCATTCCACCCACTGTTAAAAAAACTAGAAAAATACGCATAAAGGAATCGGGGTTGCAAACTCACAAAAAAAAGAGGTCAAACCTCTCTAAAAAACCCCATGACATGGGAGACGATGTCATGGACATTCATGCATCCAAAAGCGACGAAAGTCTAATGGAAGATCTGCCGCCAAAACCTTCGTCTTCTGGCTCCTTGCGAGGAGCAAGTGCGAAGACTTGAGGACCTCCATTATCTCCTGGAACTGCCGTGGTCTAAGAACTCGACTTGATGATCTCAAATCCATCATATCCACGTACCAGCCCGCATGCGTTGCTCTTCAGGAGACATTTCTGAAGAGTGCCATGATACTGCAAGTGCGTGGTTATATTTGTGTACGACGGGATGTCGATGGCGATACATCTCCAAACGACGGAGGTGTATGCCTTTTTACGTCCCATCTGTAACCCAGTAATGTCGTCAGACTGCACACATCGTTACAGGCTGTGGCTGTACGGATTCACATCCATTCTTTAGTAACAGTCTGCTGTGTTTATTTACCACCCAACGATGTTGTGCCACAAGTGGATTTGAATCAATTAGTCCCCCCGGGGGAGCCTGTAACCCCTAGAGGGCGCGTCCCCAGGTGGCGGATAGGGGAACGCCTCCATTGGTTTCCAATGGGTGGTAGAAGGGAAATAAAATACCTTCCGTGGACCAACAGGTAGAAGTCCAACCTCCTGGAGGATATGGCACCTTTTTCCATGAATAGTGCAATATTGAGTGATTCAGATAATGTTACCGCGTTCGGGGTAGCCGACGCGCCACGGGTTGAAGTCCGGGCCCATGGCGAGAAGTATGCTACGAGGACCCTAAACATTTTGCAGTTGAATATTAATGGTACCCAGAGAAAGATTGAGGAGCTCACTGAGATCCTCAACGTAAATAAGGTACATATTGCGTGTCTACAAGAGACCAAGCTTAACCCAAATCTGAAGCTAAAAATCAAAGGCTTTACTACTTTGCGAAAAGACAGAAAAGACCGGGCAGGTGGCGGCCTTGCTTTCCTTGTTAAATCAGCAGACATAAAATTTAGAGAAATCATAATGCCACCAACTACAGATTACGATGAGAACAGCACGGAAGTACAAGCAATCGCTGTACTCCTACCGCAGCAGGAAGTAACAATCATTAATACCTACCATCCAGACAACTCTGACATCAACTTAGATCTCCTTAACACGCTTTTGGACATAAAATCGGACACAAAAATTCTTTTAGGAGACCTAAATGCCAAGAGCCCATCTTGGGGTTCAGGACTCTAGACTTGAAAGGCTCACAGATTGAAGACCTGCTCTGTGACAACGATCTCTCCATACTAAATGACAAGAGAAGTACCTACCTCTCCAAAACCAACGGCACAACATCAGCCCTTGACATCACGGCCATTAACCACAAACAGCAAGTCAAGCGACATGGAAGATTCTAAAAAGTGCTATTAGCGATCATTTCCCTATTATAACTTCGATAAATCAAAGAGTTGATGGCACCATCCAAAGCAAAAGATCCTGGAACTTTCGGAAAGCAAACTGGAGAAAATTCACCTCTGAACTTTAAATGCTCTGCTCCCTTTCTTCGCCACACACCCTCGACGAGAGACTACGGTCCTTTGCTTCGCATATTAATGCTGCTGCAAAACGTTCTATCCCTAGGGTCAAAAGAAGAAATGACTGGGTCCCGTTTTGGAAAGACACCAACATAGAGAACTTAATTAACGAACGTGACAAACTAAGTACAGAACTTCAGAAGAATAATACTGAAACAAACAGAATAAGATTCACGAACCTTTGTCACGAAGTTGAAGAGGTTATTTCCTCCTGCAAGCGTAAAAAATGGACTGAATTCTGTGAAACTTTAGATCCCCAAAAATATCTCAGCATTGGAAAGTCATCAAAACTCTTAATAATCAATCAACACACCAAAAGCAGACATTCCTACTAATATCATATCATCCTCTGGAAGAGATGCAGCCACAAATAAGGAAACTGCTTCCCTGCTAGCAAAGCACTATGAAAACAAAAGCAAGTTAACTTTCAACGCAAATGACAGGAAACTGCTGCGTACCTACAGGAAAACCATCCAAGACTCAAAAGATATAACCATAAAAACATCTTCACCATACCATTCTTAATGGAAGAGCTAGAAGCTGCCATTGCTAAAATGAATCCCGGCAAAGCCCCTGGCCCGGATGTTATTTTTGGCCGCATGGTCCAACACTTTGGAAATCTTGCAAAAAAGAACTATTGGAAATTTTTAACCTTTCATGGGCTACTGGCAAATTGCCCAAAATCTGGAAACTTTCCACCGTCATTCCAATTTTGAAACCAAAGAAGAATGCTTCAGAGTGCAAAAACTATAGGCCAATTTCCCTCACCAGCACCCTCTGCAAGCTCATGGAACGGATTATCCACCGTAGGCTTATGAACTGGCTCATCGAAAACAAAAAGCTTCACTTCTATCAAACAGCTTTCCGAACCCATCATAGTACTACCGACCAGCTCTTTTACCTGAACCAGTCGATAATTGATGGTTTTCAAGAAAAAGCCTCACAAGAAAAACTTTAGCAGTATTTTTGGACATCTCAGCAGCATTTGATAGAGTTTGGCGTCAAAAACTGGTCCATACTATCCAAGGCACCGGAATTAATGGCAAAGCGTTATTATGGATAAATGATTTTCTCAGAGGAAGAAAATTTTCCGTTAGATTTAACGGGGCACTTTCAGAATCTCGCAGAATGTGGGCTGGAGTTCCTCAAGGCTCTGTCTTAAGCCCCTTGCTCTTTCTCATCTTTATGAACACCATCCACCATCATATTCACCCAGACACAAATATCGCCTGCTACGCTGATGATATTGCTATATGGCACTCACACAATGACATTACAGAATCGGAAAAGGCCTAAACACAACCCTGAAAGGTATTGCTGAATGGGCAGAGAATCTTAAATTAACCATCAACGCAGACAAAACAAACTACTGCATCTTCTCTACCGATAGACGACACAGAAGCAGTTTTAATGCTAATATCAAAATACAGAACTCTCAAATCAAAAAAGTCGACCTTCCCACCTATCTTGGAGTAACCTTAGATCCTGAACTCCGCTTTTCAAAGCACATCGAACAAACTACCAACAAAGCTCTTGGAAAACTGAATATTCTTCGAAAGCTATGCGGAACTTCTTGGGGCTCAAGACCTCAAACCCTAAAAAGCACTTTCTGCACTGTTATCAGACCGGTTTTAGAATATGCGACCCCAATTTGGACTCCGGCCTCTATTTCTGTTAAGCGGAAACTTGATTCTGTACAACACAGAGCTGCCAAAATTATTATTGGAGCAGTGTCATCAACCAATAATGAAAAGGCCGAACAAGAATGCGGCTTGCCTCCGCTAGAAAGCAGGCGCAAACTTGCCACTATCAAGTTCACTAATAAACTACGCTCATATGGTTTGGACCATATCTCTAGAAGAGTTTTTGATAAATGGAAGCATTCTACAAGGCTCAAAAGATCTTCGACTCTCCAACTTGATAGTGAATTCAGAAAAGAACTCAATTTGGATCATTCCTCCTTAGAGTTCCTTCAGGAGCCCCTCATTCCAAAAAACCCACCAAAGAATACTTGTTTCGAATTGGAATTGCTGCAGCCATGTTCCAAAAAAGAAGACCCTGTAACTCTCAGACAAAAGGACTGGAAACGATAGCAATACTCTCTCAAGATAACTTTGCAATCGCCTACACTGATGGTTCCTCAGACAGATCCCTCAGCAATGGAGGTGCTGGAATCATCTTACTCCTCCCAGATGGTAATAACTACAAACACAAAATTAACACAGGCATAATCGCCTCAAACTTCACAAGTGAACTCGTGGCAATTAGAGAGGCCCTTTTATTATATCAACAAAACCCACATGTTATTGATTCTACAGAAGGATTAGTAATCTTCTCAGATTCTAAATCCGCTATAGAAGCCATAAGAAATGGAGAGACTAACATCTCCTGTGATATTATTACCCTTCTAGAACAGCTGCACAACAAAAGAAAATCCTGTATCCTGCAATGGATACCCGCACATGTCAACATTGAGGGTAATGAATGTGCAGATAGCCTCGCCAAAGAAGCTAGAGACATCGAACATAAGTGCACCACCATCACACTTGATGATGCTAATGCAGTAGCCAAACATAGAATTATGAATCACACTTTTAAAAAACCCCTAGTTACGGAATTTGACTGTCCCCGAATTATAACATCCACAATTGCCAGATTGAGAACTGAACACCTTAAGGGCATGAAGATTCACCCAGACAAGACAAGATCATATGTTCAATGCAAACACTGCCCAGATCTTCAACTGACGCCCAATCACATCTTGGAATGCCCAACCGTCGCAACAAAGTTACTAAAAATGGGAATGGTCCCTCTGAGGGACTCTTTGTGGGAACTCCTGTACAGCCCTGATGCTCCCAGAATAGCAGAGGCAGTGATCAAGACTTTCGACGGAATCTAGTGATATCTACTGCATTTATTCATGGACACGAGAACAACAACAACAACAATCAATTAGTCAGCCAATTACCAGCTCCTTTTATTTTGCTCGGTGACTTTAATGGACACAGCCCTCTTTGGGGCATGATGATACAAACTCTGGCGTGCAGCAGATCGAACAGTTGATCTCAGATCACTGTCTCTATCTGCTCAACAACGACGAGAAGACTTATTTCCATGCACCCACGAGGACATTTCACTCCCTCGATCTAGCCATCTGTTCGCCAGTTCTGCTACCGATGTTGAATTTCGAGGTTGAAAAAGATTTGAACAACAGCGATCATTTCCCTCTCCTAGTCTCGCATGTTAATGGTGCGGGGACACGTTTTCGTCCCCCCCCCCCCACTTATCATTTTCATCGCGCAGACTGAGATAAATTTACACGGTTTGCGATTATCACAGGCACAATGGTCCAGAACAGGCTAGTTGATGAAACAGTCTTCAATGTCACTGAAGCTATTCGGAATGCTGCCGATGCAGCAATTCCCAAAACATCAAATTCTTCTCGAAAGCTGTGCAAACCATGGTGGAACGCTTCCTTCCAACAAGCCAAAAAGGCACAAAGGAGGGCGTGGGGTATTTTCAGGAGGTACCCCACCACTGATATACTCATAGCGTTCAAACGTGCGAAAGCGTTAGCTCGTAGAATACGTCGTCAATGCCAGAGAGAATCTTGGATCAAGTATGTGTCTTCAATCACATCGTCAACTACCAGCCGAAACAGTTATGGAGAAAGGTCAAAGCTGCGAATGGCCCTTATCGGGAATTTAACATTCCGATATTGGAAACTTCTACTGCTTTGTTTTCGTCACCTTTAGATGTGGCCAACGTGATTGGCCAAACATTTGCTAGTGTGTCCAGCTCCAATTCATATAGCCCTGCATTTCAGGCGACTAAGGATCGTTTAGAGCGGACTCCTATCAACTTTAGGTGCCGAAAACCTCTACCATACAACTGTCATTTTGACATGTTTGAATTGAAGATAGCCTTGTCATCGGCCCACAATACTAGTCCAGGTCCTGATGGAATATCCTATGAATTGCTTCGCCATTTGAACGAGGATTCACTAGTAAGTCTCCTTTACCTATTCAACCGAATATGGAGGGAGCAGGTGTATCCTACTCCATGGCAAGAAGCCACAGTGATCCCCATTCTAAAACCTGGAAAAGATCCAAAGAACCCTCTCAGCTATCGACCGATAGCACTCACGAGCTGC
This sequence comes from Trichonephila clavipes, assembly GCA_019973935.1. NCBI lineage: Eukaryota > Metazoa > Arthropoda > Arachnida > Araneae > Nephilidae > Trichonephila > Trichonephila clavipes. The sequence goes on along the minus strand of BMAU01017646.1, from coordinate 1,650,904 downwards.
CTTTGTAAGACACTAGAACGTATGGTCAATGCACCTCTCGTTTACCAGTTAGAAAAAAACCGATGCATTCCTCTGTTTCAGAGTGGCTTCTGTAAAGGAAGATCCACTTTCGACAATATTATTACGCTCGAAAATAAAATCAGAAACGCTTTTCTCCGGAGGAATCATCTAGTTTCCATCTTTTTCGATATCGAGAAGGCATATGATCGTACTTAGCGCTATGGGATACTTCGCACTTCATTTAATTTTTGATTCAGAGGCAATTTGCCTACTTTTATTAAAAACTTTTTAAAGCTTCGTACTTTTAGAGTGAGACTGGGTGACACTCTCTCTGCTCCTTTTACCCAAGCTGAGGGAGTTCCTCAGGGGAGTACTTTGAGTGTCACCCTTTTTATATGTCATATCTCTCACATTTTAACTGTCTTTTCGCCTTCTATACAGGCTTCACTATACGTGGACGATCTACAGATCAGTTGTGAAGGTTCGGACATGCGCATGATTGAACGGCAGTTGCAAACTGCCGTCAACAACATTGTAAAATGGTGCGACAGCAAAGGTCATAGTATTTCTGCGAGCAAGAGTTGCTTCGTGCACTTTTGCCGCAAACGGGGTATTCATCCCGACCCCGAAATACGCATCCGTGATGTACAACTTCCTGTAGTTCCCGACGTGCGATTCCTCGGAGTAATTTTCGACCGCCGGCTCACTTTCCTTCCGCATATTTTATATTTGCGGAAGAGGTGTGAAAAGTTTTTAAACCTCTTGAATGTGTTGTCAAACACCTCTTGGGGGTGGATCGAACATCATTACTCAGAGTGTATCAGGCAATCGTACTCTCTCGCATCGACTACGGATGTGTTGTATACTGATCAGCGTGCAACTCTACTCTGAAAACACCTGACCCCGTCCACCATATGGCATTGAGAATCTGCTCGGGGGAGTTTCGCACATCACCGGTGCAGAGTCTCTATGTTAACTGTAATCAGATCTTCGACGGAGGAAGCTGTCTCTTGCGTATTATTTTAAGATCTTGTCCGCGCCTTCACATCCTCTGCAGAATGTGTATATGAGTACCAGCATGAAGAGACTTTATGATGCACGGCCGTCTAACATCCGTCCGTTTATGGATAGGATGAAGCTTCATATTTCTGAACTCGACCTACCTAACGTGCATATCCAGCAAAGGAACCTTTTCCTATTCCAACCTTGGAATACGCCATGGTTACATTATATCAACCCTTTTGCCACTTACAGTAAATCCACTGTAGCGCCTGTCGTCTTTCAACGCGTCTTCGCCTACCACCGCAGTCAGTATAGTCGTTATTCGGCCATCTACACTGATGGTTCGAAACGTGCAGATTACGTTGGCTGTGGAGTCGTGATTGAAGATATTATGCACGGTTATAGGCTCGACACTTCTTGCAGCATTTTCACTGCCAAAGCTGTCGCCATTTACCGTGCACTTCAATTAATTGACTCCAATATGCCCCGTAAATACTGCATCTATACTGACAGCATGAGTGTACTAGAAGCGCTTGAAAACTATAAAGATCGATGCCATCCAGTGGTTTGTAAAATACTCGACATTACGAGTCGACTGTACAGCAAGGGTCTCGGTATCGTGTTTTGCTGGCTACCAAGTCACGTAGGAATCATAGGCAACGAGTAAGCGGACAGCGCGGCAAAGTCGGCGACGACGCATTTGCCGCTATCGGTTCCGCTATCGGATATGAAGCGCGTCATCATGCATCATATTTTTAAGATCTGGCAGGAATCATGGAGTCAGCAGTTGGATAACAAACTGCACTCCGTGAAACCTGTCATAGGAGCATGGTCTGTGATGCCGTTGGAAGAACTGATGTCAAATTGACTCGTCTTCGCATTGGTTATACTCGCTTCACTCACAGGCATTTATTATTGGGTGAAGATGCTCCTGAATGTCCGTCATGCAAGGTCTCTTACACTGTGCGTCACATTTTAATAGATTGTCCCGTTTTTAATAATTCTCGCATCACCTTTTTTAATTCATCACATTTAACTTTACCTGACTTGGTGGGAGAAATACCCCACCAAAACATATTTGCTTTTATCAGAAGACTTGGATTTTTATATTTAATTTGACTTTTTAAAATGTTTTATCTTTACCTTTATTTTTTTTATATGTGCATGCAGGCATGCACATATATAATAATTATTTTTATATCATTGTATTTTTCTTGTGTATTTTTAACCTGTTTTTCAGATTTTAACAAACGTGTGGCGCAGTATAGCCAAATTTGGCTCTTGCGCCATTAAACCCAACAATCACTCACTCACTCAAGCAAGTTGAGAGCTTCTTCTACCATACCTTGAGCTTTATGAGAGACGCCTGATAACACTTATACAGGGCGTAATTTTTTCTTTGGCGCAGGCGTTTCTGATAGAAACGTATCCAAGTGCTACAGCTAACTGGTCGATGTGTGAAGCGTCGGGTTTAGAGTCAATAATGAGGGAAAAGGGACTTGCGAGTTTAATTTCTTTTAAGAATTCTTGCTTTTGCTCTTCACGTCTATGAACTCACTACAAATGTCAGACGACAAATAAGACCCTTTACCGTTTTTGCCACATTTTGTCAGATGCTGGGAAAGAAACGGATCCAACTCACTTATAACTTCGTAAGAAAATCCCCTTGGTTGTAGATCCAAGTTGCTGGTCACCGCCGCTGAATGGAAAGCCTATGGCGATAAAAATTTCACAACTCTAGTAAGAAGATCTCGCCACTACTTGACCTCTTTGTCATATCTTGGACTGTGTTTTGGCCACTTTTCTTAACAAAAAAGTCAATACATTTGCCCTATGGTCGTCTGATCTCTCATGCAGCGAAGCAAGCGCGAAAGAATTCTTCCGATCATTGCCCGCTGAAACTCCACGTTTTCTGTCAAGCTGAAACATACTATCTGGAATGTCTACTTTAAATAGAGAAGCACATGTCCCTCTTATATTTCTCTTCACTTGGTAGCTCGCCAAAAAAATAATTTTGTTGCAAGTTTGCGCTTAATTTTGACGCCTTCACAACAATGCCCAGAATTAGAAACATCTGCTTCTAAGTCTTAGATATCTGTACAGTTTCTTTTACATTGCATTCACCCGGCTCCTCCAGCGCGAAACCACTGTCGAGAAGAGTGTAATGTAGAAATATCAGAGTTGTTGACATATTGAATCTGGGACGTTGATAGTAGTCTATGATTATTGTTTTCCTTCTAATTTTTTCCTCCACCGGATAAACAAGCTTGGAAATCTGATTCAGTTTCAATACACTTAGGTGGCCAAATTTGGCCCTTACGCCACTAAACCTCACATTCACTTCACTTCACTTCAATACACAGGATTTAAAGAAAAAAAAAGGTTATCTTAGACACTTTTTTTAGTTATTTTTCTTCTTTTTGCTGACTTTGAGCTGCTCTTTAACGGAACTCTGAACTACTGGGTTTTTTCTTAAGACTCTCATTTTGTTTTAGAAATATACTGTGATTCCTGCAATTATAGTCGTGAAATCAAAAAAAAAAGTATCAGTAAATTGAAAACCATTTATTGAGTGTGCCAGCGAAATAGTAAAATCTAATTTCTTTTAGTACTATAGTTTACGATTTTACTTTACAACTGCTAGTAAAAACACACTTGAAAAACTGTACAACCAATCAAATTAACATTCTGGTGTTATTCGAACAAGGGTCCATCCCAAAACACGAATAAGTCTTCGATTTTATGCTATGATTATTAGAACACGAGATATTGCACTTTGGTAATGTATTTCTATGAAAAATTTAGCGCGCATCAGTAAAAACACCGAAAAAAACACAATAAATTTTTTTTTAATATTGTATGGTCGTTTCTAAAACACTTTACACAGAAAGTGTCGTTTCTGGACAGCACTTCGCATTTCCGTGCGATTGGCGCATTTTTTTTTTTCATTCGCCGATTCTTGCCAAACTCTGTGTACTTATGTAAAATTCAACGCCGATCACGAATATATATGGTGCTTTTCAAAATTCCAATTACTTCAAAAGTCCTCGCATTCCATATCTTTCAAATTCGTTCCGGTTTTCCGATAATTTGGCTCGGTGATCTTGCAAATAACTAAATATTTTTCACACCAGAAAGTTACCCAAGTGACCCATTTGACTCGAAATTTTACCGGCAACCTTAATCTGGTTTTCATTTCGCGAAATTTCAGCCCCTCAGGGGGCTCACCTTCTTTAGGTGAGTACGGGTTTCACGCTCCCGAGGTGCCCTAGTGATCTTTTCCTTCTCCCTAGGTGTTTACTGTCTTTGGTAAACACGGGCTTCACGAACCCGAGGAACCCTAGTGATCCTTCTCTATTTTCGGCCCTTTTTCTTGCCATTCCAATTTCCCTTTCCTTCTTTTCCACCTCAGGGGCTCACTTTCGGGTGAGTACGGGAGGCCACGTCCCCGAGGTACCCGAGTGAACTTTGAAAAAAAAAAAACCAAAAAAATATTTGCTTAGTTAGAGTTTAAGTTACAGGGGTCAATATTTCACGTTTTATTTATTTCAGTTAGGGGTTGTTTTGTGGTTACTTTTATTTTGCATGTTTTCAGTTTCATTATTTCTACTATTTTGATTTTGGTTTATTTCTTTGGGGTATTTACAAACAAATGAATTTTACTTTTTGATTTCCGTAATGTTAAGACTGGTTTTTGAGTCTGACCCGCATGTTTGCCGTGTGCGGCGACCCGTACCGGGGGAAAGTGGAGTCTGGGGTTCCTGTTGCGTGCCCTTTGGCCCATGCTTCTCCGTAGACGGGAGGCAGCAGTGAGCCCGCTCCTGTCAATCGGCTGGTGATTAGTTCTGCGGTTTCCAAGACGGGTTCTTTTGGAATACCAAAGACAGTTGCTTTAGGGTTAGTATTGCAGTTAGGGGTGCCCTAGGTGAACTGGCGGATCACATCCCGAACCTGTAATACTATACTCCAGTACCACCTCTGAGGTAAGTGCCGTGCCTGACGCATGTCAGATGACCGGCGGGCTGCCTCCCCTTGTTGGGCTCCATAGTGGGTGGAGGCGTACTGGAATGAACACAAAAACACACTCATGGAACCCAGCAGGAAATCTCCTTCAGTGGAGCACCATTTTGAATTTTCAGATTCATTTTGTTTTTTTATTCTCCGAACTCCTGACACCTTTACTAACATCTCACCATTTCTAATTGAGAAAGCCATAACTGGCAGTATAGGGGAAGTCAAATCCATTCGTAAGATGCGCTCTGGGGACTTGTTCCTCGAAGTGTAATCTTCGAATCAAGCGACAGCCCTTATACAACTCCAAAAGCTTGCTCATTTAGACCTTACCGTGGCTCCTCATAGTACTTTAAATTTTTCGCGTGGCGTAATTTCGCCAGCGGATTTCTTAAACGTGTCGACTGAGGAAATAAAAGAAAATATGAAGGCCCAAAAAGTCTGTGATGTCAGGCGTATCACGATAAGGCGGGATGGACAGGTGCTGAACACAAAGCACCTCATCCTGACCTTTTCTACGCCTGACCTCCCACAGACCGTTAAAATGGCCTACATACGATGCCCAGTTCGACCGTACATCCCAAATCCGCTGCGCTGCTTTCAGTGCCAACGATACGGCCACTCGAAGAACGTCTGCCGGGGCCAGCCTACCTGCCCTCGTTGCGGGGAATCGGGCCACGACAGCGCAGATTGTAAAAAGAAGGAGCAGTGTTTAAACTGTAAAGGTGAGCATCCGGCGTATTCACGCTCCTGTCCTATTTGGATTACGGAAAAGGAGATCACAGCTGTCAAAATAAAAGAGAAAATTTCCTACCCAGAGGCACGGCGTGTTGTTTTGTCACGCACGCCGGTCTCTGGTAAGAGTTATGCTAGTGCCACCCGCAAGAGCACATCGGATAAGTGTATCCAATGTGACTCTAAAAAAGACAAAAGCTCGGATTCATCAACACCCACTGAACCAGAGGTAATTGTTTCATCAAAACACATTTCACCTCTAGAACAAAGGTGATTGCTAAGCCAATTAGCAAATCACCACCTGAAAAAAAAATTCAAAGGACAGAGAGCGATTCGCCGAGAAAACCAAAGAGCCGAAGGGCTCGTCAAAGGGATCTTAGACCACATTTAACTAGGATCCCAAAAAAATTATCCAGAGACTTCCACAGAAAAATAGAGGACGATACTTTGACCGGTGATTGTTCCGAAGAAGATGAAGATCTCATGGATATTCAATCGGGCCCTTCCACTTCTAGCTCCAGAGGAGGAGCGAGTGCGGCACAATAATGACCTCCTTCATTTCCTGGAACTGCCGTGGTTTGAGGACTAGACTCGATGATCTCAAATCCATCATATCCACGTACCAGCCCGCATGTGTTGCTCTCCAGGAGACTTTTCTGAAGAGAACCATGACAATGCGAGTACGTGGTTATAATTGTGTACGGCGGGATGTCGATGGCGATACATCTCCAAACGGAGGTGTATGCCTTTTTACGTCCCATCTGTATCCCAGTCATATCGTCACACTGCACACATCGTTACAGGCTGTGGCTGTACGGATTCACATAAATTCTTTAGTCACAGTCTGCTGTGTTTATTTACCACCTAACGATGTTGTGCCACAAGTGGATTTGAATCAATTAGTCAGCCAATTGCCAGCTCCATTTATTTTGCTCGGTGACTTTAATGGACACAGCCCTCTGTGGGGGCATGATGATACTAATTCTCGTGGGCGACAGATCGAACAGTTGATTTCTGATCACTGTCTCTGTCTGCTAAACAACAACGAGAAAACTTATTTCCATGCTCCCACGAGGACATTTCACTCCCTCGATCTAGCCATCTGTTCGCCAGCTCTGCTACCGATGTTGAATTTCGAGGTTGCAAACGATCTGCACAACAGCGATCATTTCCCTCTCCTAGTCTCGCATGTTAATGGTACGGGGACACGTTTTCGTCCCCCCACTTATCATTTTCATCGCGCAGACTGGGATAAATTCACACGGTTAGCGATTATCTCAGGCACAATGGTTCAGAACAGGGCATTTGATGAAGCAGTCTTCAATGTCACTGAAGCTATTCGGAATGCTGCTGATGCAGCCATTCCCAAAACATCCAATTCCCCTCGAAAGCTGTGCAAACCATGGTGGAACGCTTCCTGCCAAAAAGCCAAAAAGGAACAAGGGAGGGCGTGGGGTATTTTCAGGAGGTACCCCACCACTGATAGTCTCATAGCGTTCAAACGTGCGAAAGCGTTAGCTCGTCGAATACGTCGTCAATCCCAGAGAGAATCTTGGATCCAGTATGTGTCTTCAATCACATCGTCAACTACCAGCCAACAGTTATGGAGAAAGGTCAAAGCAGCGAATGGCCTTTATCGGGAATTTAACATTCCGATATTGGAAACTTCTACTGCTTTGTTTTCGTCACCTTTAGATGTGGACAACTTGATTGGCAAAACATTTGCTAGTGTGTCCAGCTCCGATTCATATAACCCTGCATTCCAGGCGACTAAGAATCGTTTAGAGCGGACACCTATCAACTTCAGGTGCCGACAACCTTTACCATATAACTGTGACTTTGACATGTTTGAATTGAAGACAGCCTTATCTTCGGCCCACAATACTAGCCCAGGTCCTGATGGAATATCCTATGAATTGCTTCGCCATTTGAACGAGGATTCACTAGTAAGTCTCCTTTACCTATTCAACCGAATATGGAGGGAGCAGGTGTATCCTACTCCATGGCAAGAAGCCATAGTGATCCCCATTCTAAGACCTGGAAAAGATCCCAAGAACCCTCTCAGCTATCGACCGATAGCACTCACGAGCTACCTTTGTAAGACACTGGAACGTATGGTCAACGCTCGTTTCGTTTTTCAGCTAGAAAAGCACAGATGCGTTCCTCTGTTTCAGAGTGGCTTCCGTAAGGGAAGGTACACTCTCGACAATATTATCATGCTTGAAAATAAAGTTAGAAATGCATTTGTCCGGAGGAATCATCTTGTTTCTATTTTCTTTGATATCGAGAAGGCATATGACCGTACTTGGCGCTATGGGATACTCCGCACTCTTTTTAACTTTGGTCTTCGTGGAAATTTACCTATTTTCATTCAAAATTTTTAAATGTACGCACTTTTAAAGTTCGTTTGGGTGACACTCTCTCTGCTTCTTTTTGCAAGCTGAGGGAGTTCCTCAGGGAAGCATTCTGAGTGTCACCCTTTTTATTTGTCATATTTCACCCATCTTAAATGTTTTATCGCCCTCTATACAGGCTTCTTTTTATGTCGACGACTTGTAGATCAGTTGTGCAGGCTCAGATATGCGCATGATTGAACGACAGTTGCAAACTGCCGTCAACAACATTTTAAAATGGTGCGACACCAACGGTCATAGTATTTATGCGAGCAAGAGTTGCTGTGTGCACTTTTGCCGCAAACGGGGTATTCATCTCGACCCCGAAATACGCATCCGTGATATACAAATTCCCGTAGTTCCCGACGTACGATTCCTCGGAGTAATTTTCGACCGCCGGCTCACTTTCCTTCCGCATATTTTACATTTGCGGAAGAGGTGTGAAAAGTCTTTAAACCTCTTGAAGGTGTTGTCAAACACCTCTTGGGGGGCGGAACGAACATCATTGCTCCGAGTGTATCAGACAATCGTACTCTCTCGCATTGACTACGGATGTGTTGTATACGGATCAGCGTGCAACTCTACTCTGAAAAAACTTGACCCCGTCCACCATATGGCATTGAGAATCTGCTCGGGTGTGTTTCGCACATCACCGGTGCAGAGTCTCTATGTTAACTGTCATCAGCTTCCTCTAGATCTTCGACGGAGGAAGCTGTCGCTTGCGTTTTATTTTAAGATCTTGTCCGTGCCTTCACATCCTCTGCAGAATGTGTATATGAGTACCAGCATGAAGAGACTTTATGATGCACGGCCGTCTAACATCCGGCCGTTTATGGATCGGATGAAGCTTCATATTTCTGAACTCGACCTACCTAACGTGCATATCCAGCAAAGGAACCTTTTCCTCTTCCAACCTTGGAATACGCCACGGTTCCATTATATCAACCCTTTTGCCACTTACAGTAAATCCACTGTAGCGCCTGTCGTCTTTCAACGCGTCTTCGCCTACCACCGCAGTCAGTATAGTCGCTATTCGGCCATCTATACTGATGGTTCGAAACGTGCAGATTACGTTGGCTGTGGAGTCGTGATTGAAGATATTATGCACGGTTATAGGCTCGACACTTCTTGCAGCATTTTCACTGCCGAAGCTTTCGCCATTTACCGTGCACTTCAATTAATCGACTCCAATATGCCCCGTAAATACTGCATCTATACTGACAGCATGAGTGTACTGGAAGCGCTTGAAAACTATGACGATCGCTGCCATCCAGTGGTATGTACAATACTCGACATTACGAGTCGACTCTACAGCAAGGGTTTCGATATCGTGTTTTGCTGGTTACCAAGTCACGTAGGAATCATAGGCAACGAGCAAGCGGACAACGCGGCAAAGTCGGCGACGACCCATCTGCCGCTAGCAGTTCCGCTATCGGATATGAAGCGCGTCATCATGCATCATATTTTTCATCTCTGGCAGGAATCATGGAGTCAGCAGTTGGATAACAAACTGCACTCTGTGAAACCTGTCATAGGAGCATGGCCTGTGATGCCACTGCGAAGAACTGATGTCAAATTGACTCGTCTTCGCATTGGCCATACTCGCTTCACACACAGGCATTTGTTGTTTGGAGAACGTGCTCCTGAATGTCCTTCATGCCATGTCTCTTACACTGTTCATCACATTTTAATAGATTGTCCTGTTTTTAATAATTATCGCATCACCTTTTTAATTCATCACATTTAACTTTACCTGACTTGGTGGGAGAAATACCCCACCAAAACCTATTTGCTTTTATCAGAAGACTTGGATTTTTATATTTGATTTGACTTTTTAAACTGTTTTAACTTTAACTTTGTTTTATATATGTGCATGCAGGCATGCACATATATAATTATTTTTATATCTTTGTATTTTTCTTGTGTATTTTTAACATATGTAAAATATTTTAACAAACGTGTGGCGCAGTATAGCCAAATTTGGCTCTTGCGCCATAAAACACTACATTCACTCACTCACAATCGCGGCAAAGTCGGTGACGACGCATCTGCCGCTAGCGGTTCCGCTATCGGATATGAAGCGCGTCATCATGCATCATATTTTTAAGATCTGGCAAGGAATCATGGAGTCAGCAGTTGGATAACAAACTGCACTCCGTGGTAGAAAATTAGTCAAATGAAACGCACCATGGCCTTGATGCCAATGCGTTCTGAAATGATCTGATGTCAAATTGACTCGTCTTCGCATTGGCCATACTTGTTGCTGGAGATCACACACAGGCATTTGTTGTTTGGAGAACGCGCTCCTGAATGTCCTTCATGCAATGTCTCTTACACTGTTCATCACATTTTAATCGATTGTCCAGTTTTTAACCATCATCGCATCACGTTTTTCATACATCTATTTTAACCTTTCTGACTTGGTGGGGAATGCCCCACCAAAATCTATTTGCTTTTATGAAAAAATTGGATTTTATATTTCATTTGACTTTTTTAAAATGTTTTATCTTTACCTTTATTTTTTATATATGTGCATGCAGGCATGCACATATAAAAATTGTTTATCGTATTTTTCTTGTGTATTTTTAACATAGTTTTAATATTTTAACAAACGTGTGGCGCAGTATAGCCAATTTTGGCTCTTGCGCCATAAATCCCCACATTCACTCACTCACTCGCGAAATTTCAGCAACTTTGAAAAGGCAGTTCATGAGTATAGATCAGTGCTTGTCAAACTTTCACTACTGGTGAAACTTTTGTGAGAATAGTCCAATTTTCAATCATAATTTTCATCGCACCCCCGAAATAATAATGTATTGAATGCAATAATGATGCACTTTTTGAGTATTAAATTTGGACTAGTATACGTTACTTTTAAGTAATATATACTTTAAGCAAGTTACTTTTAAGTAATAGTTATAATGTTATATTATTTTTCCTTTCTCTAATTTTTAAATTGGAACATATTGCAAAATGATATTTAATTAAAGATCATCCATTTCTAAAAGTACAAATGTCATTAGAACAAGTAATATAAAAAATAAATTTTTAAGTCAATTCCTACCTAGGCCAACAAAGAAAAATTTATTTTAGTTGCTTTTTATTAAATAGTTACAATTAATACAAATATGTATGTACATAGGACAGAATCACGATGTTCAGTGACACAATAGAAAGCGATTTTCCTTGCAGTTTTTCATTTTCCTTTCTCTATATGGGGTATTGGACTATTCTTTTTTTTGTTACTGTTTATTCATTAATTAAATTTAATTAGTGTAAGAAAATAGTATAGTAAAGAAGAAACCACACACACATTCTCAGAAATTAGGCCATCTCAGATGGAATTCGAACTACGCCCTTAAAATTAGAAGCCCAACGGGCTATCTACTGCGTTACAGGGGACAACACGAAAAATTTTCCTTTCTATAAATACTGTTGGACTATAATTGTTTTTGTTACTATTTATTCATTTTTTAATTTAGTTAATGAATTAAAATTTGAAAGAACTGTATTAGCATGAAGTGTCACCCACTACAAGTTTTAAAAAATGTATTTGAGCTTGAATGAATGAATAGAAAGTATTTTTCAACGATTGAAAATTTGAACAGGATATTTATATAATATTTAATTGACATGATCATATATGACATTTAAAAATATATATATATATATATATTTTATAGTAGACTATTTTTCAATTTCTACTATAAATTTATCTCTCTTCATATATATATATATATATATATTGATTGGATATATAACGTCGCACTATATATGAGGGACGGACCACGTGAACTTTGAACCAATGGTCTACTTTATGTTGCGCTCTATCATATCATATATCCATCACATCTTTCATTCTCGCGAGCGTCTGCCCCCTCAGGGGGCTCACCTTCTTTAGGTGAGTACGGGTTTCACGCTCCCGAGGTGCCCTAGTGATCTTTTCCTTCTCCCTAGGGGTTTACTGTCTTTGGTAAACACGGGCTTCACGAACCCGGGAAACCCTAGTGAACCTTCTCTATTTTCGGCCCTTTATCTTGCCATCCAAATTTCCCTTTTCTTCTTTTCTGGTCAAGACCACAGACCCATTTTACTAAATGAACATTGTTCAAATTTAGTTTTTTCCACTGAAAAAACTTCCTATTTTTTATTAACATATTTTGATTTACATCTTGGGTTCCGTTCATTTAATTTGTTTTTCGTATATTTCTTTGAATCTTTTGATTTGTGTTGCTTTATTTGTTTTCGACTAACACCGTTGGTTTTCCGACCCGCATGTTTGCCGTGTGCGGCGTCCGTAAGGAGGAAAATGGTGTCCTGGGATTACCTTTGGCCCACGCTTCGCTGTAGACGGGTGGCAGGAGTGAGCCCGCTCCTGTCAATCGGCTGGTGGTACCTCTTTCGGAGTCCCCGAAGAGACACTGCTGTAGGGTTAGTGCTGCAGATAAGGGTGTCGGGTTTACCCGTGGGATCCTCGCCCTGATGCTGTAGCATTATATTCTGGGTGTACTTCAGGTAAGCGCCGTGCCTGGTTTTGCCAGATGACCGGCACACTGCCTCCCCTTGTTGGATTCCGTGGTGGGTGGAATGCACGCCAGAATGAAATTTTTTTCGCATATGGATTACCAAGTTTGCTGTGCCAGGGTAAAGGCCTTGTTTTACCCAACCAACTTCACATCGATCAAATTGCTACCAATGTCAGATTTTTATTGATCCCATTGCAAAACGTTGAAATGTCTAAAAAATCACCATTTGCCATTCATAAGGCACTGATTGGAATAGGTGGAGAACCGAAAACTGTCAAACGTTTAAGGGAAGTCGGTAGGGCCTATACCGACAATGTTAAATTGAGCCATTTTAGGTTCAAGTTTCTCAGAAACTGTTAAATATATAAACTTCAAATTTTGTCTGTATATTAATTAGGCTTTTTTATTTAAATACTGGTAAATATATTTAAAATATATTGTTTACTTTTTCAAAAAAATTCATCGTAAAAGTATCACCTTGAAATTTTTGAAAACTGTCAAATTTTTTACGATAACTGCTTTTCAGCAAAATATTTCAGGAAATTCTCCAAAAAAATAAGCTTAGTATATAGAGTTACATATTATTTATGTGCAGTAAAAATTGCATGAGCACTCATTCTGTAGATTCTGAGAAAACTGTACCCGCAGTTTGAAAACAACCATTTTGAGATAATTGCATTTTTAGTGTAAAAAAGCACTTGATCACAAAAATAATGAATTACAACAAGTATTTGCCCTATTTTATTAAATATTAGCTTATTCTCTATTACTTTTAAGGCTTTTTAGTTTTTTTTTTTCTTCTTATACTTAGATTTCTCAGAAAATACATTTATAGCATTTTTCACTTTTAAGCTATCGAGGTATTTTTAGCGTTTAATTATTTTACTCAAATTCTGTATCAATTTTTGAGGAATTTTCAGTTCTGATACATTACTTTCATCAAATTTTGACTATAAAGCATCATAAATACCATGTGAAAATGTGTCAATACATGAAAATATGGCTTTGGTAATACATGATTATACACTATTTCAAAAAAGTTTCATTAGTGTTTTATATATTCACCTGTTAACACAATGTTTTACAGCAGCAGAATTAAAAATTTTCTTTAAATATTTGGTAAATGGTATTCAAAACAACAAAAACATAAAAACAGATTTCTTGAACATGAAATTTATGTATTTTTATATATGAAACAAGCTATGTGCAACGAAAAAAGGCATTGCATTTTTAGATATTTATAAACCTTTTACTAAAAAACTATTGAACACCAAAGCTTAAAAATTTGTATAAATACACAATACATATGAAATGTATAGTAAAAATTTCCTGTTCATGCATACAGTAGAAGTATAGAAAAAGGAATACACAATTTATTAAAAACTGTCATTTTCTGTGTCACGACATATGTTCATTAGTGAAAAATGTCTGAGAAATATTTTTTTACATAAAGAATAAAAACATACAATACATATGAAATATATAGTAAAAACTTCCAGTTCATGCATATGGTAGATTTATAGAAAAAAAAAAAAAAGAATACACAATTTAATAAAAATCATCATTTTCTGTGTTACGACATGTGTTCATTAGTGAAAATGTCAAAGAAATATTTAAAAATTTTTGCATAAAGAATAAAAACACACAATACATATGAAAAATATAGTAAAAATTTCCAGTTCATGCATACGGTAGATTTATAGAAAAAAAAAATAAATACACAATTTAATAAAAATAGTCATTTTCTGTGTTACGACATGTGTTCATTAGTGAAAAATGTCAAAGAAATATTTAAAAAATTTTGCATAAAGAATAAGAACACACAACAATATATATGAAATATATAGTAAAAGTCTCCAATTCATGCATACAGTAGATTTAAAGAAAAAGAACAGATTACTTGAAAAATATATTAATTAGAAAACACAGTAGCTTTTGTATAAATTTTTACCTCATCAAAAAGATCCTGCACTGTAGCCGGTTTTGATCTTATTTTTCTTAATATTATCTTCTTCTTTCTTTCTTTTTCTTCTTTTATCTTTTCTAATTTTCTTCGAGCGTCCAGAAAAAGCATAAATTGCTTTCATTAGTCTTTCCCTATCGAGAAGTTTCATGGCACTTACTGAAAATTCCCCTGGTTCTACGCCCATTTTTTGAAGCATTTTTAATTTCGATACATTACCATCATTAAAGGAACAAACAGCATCATAAACACCAAGTGAAAGTGTTTCAATCTGTACAAATGTTGCTTTGGGAACACGTGACCAAACGACATTATGAAAACTTTCATTCGGGTTTTGTGTTTTTCCATGCAAACATTTTTTCAACAGATCAGGATGGGAAAGATCTCTAAATATAGGACGCATTGCTTCAACAACAGCGACCGGAAGACTGTTTTTATGTTTGTAAGACTTACCTGATGCTTCAGCCTTATAAATCCGCACCATGAATCTTCCCCGATGGGACAAAAACCATGTTGAGGATATTCATCAGTTGATAACTTATGCAGAAAAATGGCCCAGATAGCTTGCCGCATATTCTGAACACTGCTGTGATTTCTCCGAATAGCTGATCCATAGTATGACTGCAAGTTATCAATTTCATGTTCAGTCAAACGATTTTTCCCACTTAAACACTTACCGTCTGACAAGATTTGCCCTTTCAATTGAGCTTTTAATCGGCGTAATCTTGTTCCCATGCGCTTCATTACATGGCCAATACACTCCAATTTTTCAATTGGATATTCATTTCCATAAATGTTTTTCTTTTTTACTGCATCAAATGCTTTGCAATCCCCATCTCCTAAGTACGTAATATATCGGGCATTATGTAAAGATAATGACCGTTGAAAAATTTTAGACGCACCTTGGATTTCTATCGCTCCACTAGATCCAACGTAGTTCCTTTTACAATCCTTTTCATGAAAAGGCAAGTTTTTACAAGCGCAATATTTCGAAAGAATATCAACATCTATCACCTTACCTGTATCAATGCTGGTCACAGTAACTACACCATTCAAGGATGTGTAACCACGCTTCTGCCATGTCCCATCTACAGCTACTGCTATATTTTTGTTACCTTCATTTTCACAAATAGCTTCCTTCGCAGCATTTTGAATTGAATCCTCATAAACAAGTTTAGCAGCATTTAAAATTCGCTTACCATAAGGAGAAAACCTTGTAGGTGGTTGTGGAAGATTCATTACGCCACAGAACATTCTCCCTGCTTCTGCACCTTTTCCAATTGAACGCATAGCATACACAAACCTGGTATTTATTGTAGCAATTTGTGTTCCTTCAAGAAAATTTGAAGAAGAGAATTCTACACGATATGGACAAGCAAAACATTTCAGGACAAACGTAATAGCCAGTCCAGACTTACCTTTTAAAACTTGCATGTCTAAACCACTGTTGCACATTTTACAGTGAACTTCATTCTTGAAAACAAAAGCAAGAATATTTAAATTCATGATTGCATTTAAAATACCTACGCTATCACCAAAAGAAGAAAAACCCTCATTTAAATCGGGAATTTTCTTTTCTTTTGCACATGACTGCTTTGAATCATGTGCATGTTCAGCTTGAGCATTTAATTTACAATCAGTGGTACTTACTTTGCTATTAATAGTATTCTTACGTGGATAATACTTACCTTTGCGTTTCTTGAAAACTTTTTGCAATCTTGGCATTTCAAAATTTCAGAAATTTTAATTATCGATAAACGACAAGTGCTCAAACACAACGTGTTCGAAAGCGCCAAAAATAGGTAAACAACCTTAACAGTTACACTTGCAGTTATTCTACAGTTAATTTCGTGGGAATAAATAAAACAGATAATGGCTTTGCAAGAGCATCTCAGTTTTAAAAGGCCAATGTTTACATTTCTATCTGTCAAAGTAAGCGTGGCAAATCAGTTGATTATTTTTTTAAAAACATTTTAAAATACTTCTAATTCAAAAATTGACTAGTATGTTATATCATTGGAAAGGGCTTAATTTGGAGATTTGAGAAATATCAAAATCTCAAAATCGATTTCTGGAAGGTGTTTACCATACCGACTGTCCTTAAGATCCGGGGATATACTAATAGAAACTCATACCGCTTTACAGACGAAATCTTTTCTCCTAGCGAACACTTTTCTAGATTCTCCCGTTACAATATGTCCTCATAAATCACTGAATACTTCTCGCTGTGTCATATCTGAATCCGACTTGCTGAGTACTCCTGAATCAGAAATACTTGAAGGATTTTCTGATCAGGGGATTCAAGTCCGGAGAATTACAATAAAAAAAGATGCTACCATTGTCCCTACGAAACATTTAATTTTAACATTCAATAGACCGAAACTTCCGCCCGCAATAAAAGCTGGCTATCTTAATTGCAAAATTCGCCCGTACATTCCGAACCCTCTGCGCTGTTTTAAGTGCCAGAGGTTCGGTCACTCCCAAACTTAGTGCCGTGGTCAATTAACATGCTCTAGATGTGCTTCCGTTGGGCATTCTTCCACGGATTGTACTCTAGAGCCGAAATGTGTTAATTGTACCCAGTCTCATCCATCGGATTCTAAAATATGTCCTAAATGGAACTTAGAAAAACAGATACAAGAAATAAAAGCCAATAAAAATATTTCTTATCCGGACGCACGTAAACTAATAGTCCCACAATCATCTCAAACTTATGCTCAAGCTGCCAAATCCTCTAATAAAAACAGTTCTACTCAAACAGATGAAAATATAACGAAAATAAAATGTTCACCTCTGAAATTACTTGAACCATTTTCATCCAAACCACAACCAAATGCATCAATATCCACTCCTAATGTTTCCAGATCATCATCTTCAACCCAAGCCCAACTCTTACTATCCACCTCTTCCATACCAACTGCTTACTCAGAGTCTCAACCACCTATTCCGACATCTACTGACGCACCTTCCACTAATGATATGTTTACCTCTATTGGTACTTCTTCCCCAATCATACCCACTTCCTCGTCCCACTCCGTTATTCAACCACCCTCTGCATCTAATATACAGGATACCAAGAAAATCTCAAAAGTCCGAGCAAGGAAACGAAAAAAAGAATTGCTGAAAAAAATGAAGGACGCAGTATTTGAGATTAAGATGGCTCAACATAGACCCAGAAAGCCAGCTTCTGTGGAATATACAACAGACGAGGAAGACATCATTGTATACGACATGGGAGAAGAGATAGAATCACCGAAAAATGGCAGTACTGTAGGAGAATCAAAAAAGGATATTGCGAAATATACATATATAACCCCTACGAAATATAAAAAGTGACTATATTTTTATTGACATGACCTCTTTAAACTTTTTTTAAAATAAAATTTTTACTGATTTTTTTTAATACTTTTGTTTTTAGATCTTGTCTGACTTGTTTGCCTTTATTATTTGAAAGCAAGTCTTATACGTGATTTGAACTTTTACCTTTTTTTTCAGTCTTTTTACACATTTTATTACATATTTTAATATTTTAACAAATGTTTGGCGCAGTATAGCCAGGTTTAGCTCTTGCGCCATTAACCCCAAAATTCACTCACTCACTCACTCGCCCCCTCAGGGGGCTCACCTTCTTTAGGTGAGTACGGGATTCACGCTCCCGAGGTGCCCTAGTGATCTTTTCCTTCTCCCGAGGGGTTTACTGTCTTTGGTAAACACGGGCTTCACGACCCCGGGGAACCCTAGTGATCCTTCTCTTTTTTCGGCCCTCTTTCTTGCCATTCAAAGTTCCCTTTTCTTCTTTTCCCGTCCAGAACACAGACAATTATTTCGAAATACATATGCGCATGATTAATTGATTTGTTTTCATTACATTTCTCATTAACATTTTTGTATACATTTTGCATTGCGTTAATTTAGTTTAATCCTTTCGTGATTTTTTCGATCATTTCTTTTGGTACTTGTATTATTCTTCTTGGATTTCTTTAACTGTTTTGATTCTTTTAGTTTCTTTTTAACTAACAACGTTGGTTTTCCGACCCGCATGTTTGCCGTGTGCGGCGTCCCGTAAGGAGGAAAATGGTGTCCTGGGATTACCTTTGGCCCACGCTTCGCTGTAGACGGGTGGCAGGAGTGAGCCCGCTCCTGTCAATCGGCTGGTGGTACCTCTCTTCGGAGTCTCCGAAGAGACACTGCTGTAGGGTTAGTGCTGCAGATAAGGGGTGTCGGGTTTACCCGTTGGATCCTCGCCCTGATGCTGTAGCATTATATTCTGGGTGTACTTCAGGTAAGCGCCGTGCCTGGTTTTTTGCCAGATGACCGGCACACTGCCTCCCTTGTTGGACTCCGTGGTGGGTGGAGCCACGCCAGGATGAAGTTCTGTACGCATATTTATGGATCCAATGCTGCTGTGCCCGGGTAAAGGCCTTGTTTTACCCAAAAAACCTAATGTCGATCAAATTGCTACAAATGTTAGATTTTTGTTGATACCATTACAAAACGTTGAAATGTCTAAAAATCCCCATTTGCCATTCATAAGGCACTGATTGGAATAGGTGGAGAACCGAAAACTGTCAAACGTTTAAGATCCGGGGATATACTAATAGAAACTCATACCGCTTTACAAACGAAATCTTTTCTCCTAGCGAACACTTTTCTAGATTCTCCCGTTACAATATGTCCTCATAAATCACTGAATACTTCTCGCGGTGTCATATCTGAATCCGACTTGCTGAGTAACTCATACCGCTTTACAAACGAAATCTTTTCTCCGACTTGCTGAGTACTCCTGAATCAGAAATACTTGAAGGATTTTCTGATCAGGGTGTGATTCAAGTCCGGAGAATTACAATAAAAAAAGATGCTACCATTATCCCTACGAAACATTTAATTTTAACATTCAATAGACCGAAACTTCCGCCCGCAATAAAAGCTGGCTATCTAATTTGCAAAATTCGCCCGTACATTCGAACCCTCTGCGCTGTTTTAAGTGCCAGAGGTTCGGTCACTCTCAAACTTCGTGCCGTAGTCAATTAACATGCTCTAGATGTGCATCTGTTGGACATGCTTCCACAGATTGCAGTCTAGAGCCTAAATGTATTAACTGTTCACAACCCCACACTGCTGATTCCAAACTTTGCCCAAAGTGGAAAACCGAAAAACAAATTCAGGAAATTAAAACTAATAAAAATATAACATATGTTGAAGCCCGAAAACTAATAGTGCCACAATTAGTCCAAACCTATGCCAAGGTTGCAAAACCCTCAATAGTAAACAATTCCACCCAAACAGAGGAAAACATCACAAAAATAAAATGCCCGCCATTAAATTTACTCGAACCGCTTTCATCCTCCTAAACAGAATAAGTTAATATCCACTCCTGTTATTCCCATGTCATCTTCATCAACCCAAGCAGAACTACTTCCTTCCACAATTTCCAAAGCAGCTGCAGTTTTACAGCCTGGGCCACCTATTCCTATGTCAAATGACATACTTTCCAATAATATGTTCACCCCAATTGAATCTTCCTCAAACGCTTCCACTTCCTTATCCAACGATATTCAACCCCTTCTACATCCAGTACTGTACGGGATTCCAAACAAAATTCAAAAACACGAATAAGGAAACGAAAAAAAAAGAATTCCTAAAAAAAATTAAATGAGGAAAAAATGGAAATAAAGCTGGCGCCGTACAGACGTAAAAAACCAGCTCCAACAGACTACACGACGGATGAGGAAGATATTATCACATACGACGTTGAGGAAGATGAACTTGAACAGCGTCCTAATCTTGTTCAAAAAGACGGTAGGCAATATTGGAAAGGTTCATTACTTTTAACACCGACCAGACTTCGAAAATAACTTTCTCAATAGTACCTTTTGAACTTTGGGGAAATACCCCACCAATATCAGTTTTTAAATTTGCGATTGAATTTTAAGAAATTTTGGATTTTACCTTTTTTTTTTTTTTTTTTACCTGTATCTTAGTTTATTTTTAAAGATTTTATACTTTCAATGTTTTAACAAATGTCTGGCGCAGTATAGCCGAAATCGGCTCTTGCGCCAATAAACCCCACAATCACACACACACACACACACACACACACTCACTCACTCGCGAGCGTCTGCGTGAGTCTGGCCAAACTAACGGACGTCTGCGCAAAACATGTAACAATACTGCACCTCGTACAATTCCAGTCAGTCTAGGTCAATTCGATGCTTCTATAGCTACCCAACCCATCTTGAATATACATTTTATAATTTACACGTTAGCTGTAATTCACTGCAGAAGATTGAAACAAAATCATGGATAAATTTTTAAGTCGTAAGTTAACATTCGACGATAATAAAGCATCAACAAGTGCACAGACGAGCATAGTTCCGAAAATTAAACACCTCAGGGGGCTCACCTTCTTTAGGTGAGTACGGGTTTCACGCTCCCTAGGTACCCTTGTGATCTTTCCCTTTTCCCTAGTGATTTACTGTCTTTGGTAAACACGGGCCTCACGAACCCTGGGAACCCTAGTGATCCTTCTCTATTTTCGGCCCTCTTTCTTGCCATTCAAATTTCCCTTTTCTTCTTTTCACGTCCAGACCACTGACCTACATTAAAAAATGAACTTTGTTCGAACTTTATTTTTTTCTAGTAAAAAAATTCAGATTTTTTTATTATAGTATTATGGTTTACATTTTATATTATGTTCTTTTAATGTGATTTTCTTAAATTTCTTTCAATATTTTGATTTTGTTGCTTCTTTTATGTTCGATTATTGATTTTTTTGTGTTCAACGTATTATCTTTATTTTTCTGCCACGAAGTCCTGTGGCAGACCAGGACTGAGTGGAATGAAGTTGTGTTTTTTGGGTTTTGAACTTCTGAGGATCTTTGGACTAGTGAGGAGGGGTCTTGGAGGAAGCGGCCATGTAGAGGGTACGGGAGAAAAGCTGAGTTTTGCGTCTCAGGCCGCCAGATAGTACAGGAGCCCGGGACACCCTAACCAGCATGTCCTGGCTGCTCTATCAGCTGGTGTATAATCCCGCCTGTCTTGTAGCTCCAGGTGGTGCCTGGATGGGGTCCTGCATTTCAGAGCGGGGGGCTCTCCCGAGGCCACTGCTGGTTGCTGAGTCTAGGGCTAGCCCTGCCAAACTGGTCCTCTGAAAATCAAAAGGAATTCTCCTCCTCCTTTCTCAAAAAAAATCAAAATAAGTCAAAATAA
The DNA here is from genome assembly GCA_019973935.1 of Trichonephila clavipes. NCBI lineage: Eukaryota > Metazoa > Arthropoda > Arachnida > Araneae > Nephilidae > Trichonephila > Trichonephila clavipes. The sequence continues at coordinate 1,629,065 of BMAU01017646.1, read as the reverse complement.
AGACAAAACTAAAAACGCATCTATTAAAACCCCCAACCCACTCGACCCAACCCACTCGACCCAACTCTTGCTGCTCAGCCCATGGCTTCTTTAAATCCAAGCCCGGGTGATGGCCTCATTCTATCCAACCTTAACGTTGACCAACTTTCTCTTAGTACTACATTTCTCATAATTGCCACTCCATACCTCGTTGCAGGCTGTAGCCGTGAGAATCCACTCCACGAGCCTAATCACAGTCTAACTGTCTTTACTTGCCACCAAATACTGTTATACACCAACATGACTTGAACAACCTGCTAGATCAGTTGCCAGCACCCTTTGTCATACTTGGTGACTTCAATGGACATAGCACTCTGTGGGGGTAGTGCGAAGATGAACCCTCGTGGCAGACAGATTGAACATGTGCTTTCTGATCCCTGTCTCTGTCTGCTTAATCACGAGGAACCAACGTACTTTCACGAACCCACACGATCCTTTCACAAATTGGATTTGGCCATCTGCTCACCGTCACTCTTCCCTAATTTAGATTTGTGAATTGAGAAGGACCTGTATAATAGTGACCACTTCCCTGTTATCCTTTCTCACGATTCTAATACGGGAGGAAAAAGCTTCCCACCTACGTATTCTTATAGTCGTGCAGACTGGGCCCTTTTCACACATTTGGCTGTGATACCTGATGCAACGGTCAAGACAGAGAGTGTTGATACTGCTGTACAAGAAGTCACCAATGTTTCGATTGCTGCTGCTGATTTATCCATACCAAAAGTTTCAAGTCATTCATTCCAACGTTACAAACCTTGGTAGAATACTGATTGTCAGACAGCGTATAAGAACCAGCGGAAGTTATGGGGAATCTTTCGCAGATATCCCACTACGGAGAATCTCTTGGCGTTCAAAAAGGCAAAAGCAAATGCTCGCAGAGTAAAGCGTCGGAGTCAGAGGCAATCCTGGATCCGATATGTGTCCTCACTCACTTCGTCAACTTCCAGTAAACAGTTATGGAAAAAGGTTAAGGCAGCAAACGGGATGTATCGGGAATTTTCCTTCCCTATTTTACAAACGTCAGACTCTGTCTTTTCTTCCCCAGACGAAATTGCTAACATTCTGGGTGAAACTTTTCAGAGTGTATCTAGTACAGCCTCTTATAGTTCTTGTTTTCTCGAGATTAAGAGGTGTGCAGAACGTACCCCGATAACAAGGTGTTCCTCAGGGTAGCGTTTTAGCGTTACCCTTTTTAATATTCATATGAGTAGCACACTTCATCACCCCTCCCACCGTCAGTGCGAGGAATGCTTTATGTTGACGATCTGCAAGTCTCTTGTCAAGGTTCAAATGTACGACTAATTGAGCGACAGCTGCAAACAACTGTCAATCGATTAGTTAAGTGGTGCGATCAGAATGGACACACGATCTCCTTCCAAGAGCAGCTGTGTCCATTTTTGCAGAAAACGTAACCTACACCCAGACCCTTTTATTCATATAAGAAATTTTCAAATACCTGTAGTCAATGAGGTGCGCTTCCTCGGAGTAATCTTTGACTGTAAATTGACTTTCCTTCCGCATGTCCTTTACTTGCGAAAGAAGTGTGAACGATCCCTCTTCATCTTAAAAGTACTATCAAACATCTTATGGGGAGACGATAGAGTCTCGTTACTCCGAGTATATCAAGCACTAATCCTTTCACGTTTGGACTATGGTTGTGTAGTGTACGGTTCTGCTCGTGCATCTGTGTTAAAACGACTGGACACAGTACATCATTCTGCTCTGAGAATCTGCCCTGGTGCCTTCAGAATTTCGCCTGTTACCAGCTTATATGTGGTATGCCATCAACCACCTTTAGAACTAAGGCGGAGGCAATTAAGTGCCAATTATTTTATTCGTGCCATGTCTGTTCATTCTCATCCATAAAAACCCTTTGCTCTAGCCATTGGTCTCAACCGACTCTATGAGGCCCGTTCATTTAACATCAAACCTTTTTTGGAAAGAGCAAAGGCTGTTCTAAATGAAGCCCACTTAAATAACATAAATATCAAGGAAAATAATATCCTTGCATATCCACCCTGGGACATCCAAATTTTTAACTATCACAACCCCTTTTCAGACTATCACAAAGCAGGCACTGCTGATGTTATTTATCAGCAACTCTTTTCTTTTCATCGCAGTGAGTATTCTAAGTACATAACCGTCTACACGGACGGATCGAAGACTGTAAGACATGTTGGGTGTGGTGTTGTTTTTAATAATACCATTTTAAGTTTTAGCCTACATAATTCCATATCTGTCTTTAGTGCAGAATTAACTGCCATTCTTATCGCACTTCAACATATATTAATTTCCAACCACCGTCATTTTTGTGTGTACACTGACAGCATGAGTGCTCTAGAGTCCTTACACTTTTTAACAGAGCATAGACACCCCCACTGTGATAGAAATACTTCTTCTGCGAAAATTGGAAAGGAAGGGTTTTGATATAATTTTTTCCTGGGTACCTGGACACGTGGGTATACTTAGTAATGAACAGGCTGATAACGCTGCACGATCCATGTCTGATTCCATGCAGCGGCCTGTCTGTTACCGAGATTTAAAGACTTCTACACAGAACTATATCCATCGTGTATGGCAAGAGACTTGGGATCAGCAGATCCTCAACAAACTACATAACATTCATCCTTCCACTTCTCATTGGGCAGCACTACCAGTGCGAAGGCATGATGTCCGCTTGACTCGACTTCGCATTGGTCACACTCGTTTCACGCACAGGCACCTTCTGTTGGGTGAAAATGCCCCAGAATGTCCCTCGTGCAAAGTCCCATATTCCGTCTATCATATTTTAATAGATTGTCCCGTTTTTAACCGTCATCGCGTCACCTTCTTTCATACATCTGTTTTAACCTTATCTGACTTGGTGGGGGAATCCCCCCACCAAAACCTTTTGCCTTCCTTTTAAAAATTGGATTTTTACATTTAATTTGATTTGTATGTTTCTTTGTATTTTTAAAATATTTTATGTATGTATGCATGCATGCATGCATATATGTGTGTACATATACTTTTAAACATATATATTTTTAAAATTATATGGCTTTTATTTTAACAAGTGTTTGGCGCAGTTTGGCCAAAGTTGGCCCTTGCTCCACTAAACCCCACATTCACTTCACTTCACTTCTTCGTAGTAATATTTGACTCGAAATTGACTTTCCTTCCGCATGTCCTTTACTTGCGGAAGAAGTGTGAACGATCCCTCAACATCTTAAAAGTACTATCAAACACCTTATGGGAAGCGGATAGAGTCTCGTTACTCCGAGTGTACCAAGCACTAATACTTTCACGTTTGGACTACGGTTGTGTAGTGTACGGTTCTGCTCGTGCATCTGTATTAAAATCACTGGACACAGTACATCACTCTGCTCTGGTGCCTTCAGAACTTCGCATGTTACCAGCTTGTACATGGTATGCCATCAACCACCTTTAGAACTAAGGCGGAGGCAATTAAGTGCCAATTATTTTTATTCGTGCCATGTCTGTTCCTTCTCATCCATTAAAACCCTTTTCTGTTGCCATTGGTCTCACCCGACTCTATGAAGCCAGTTCATTTAACATCAAACCTTTTTCAGAAAGAGCAAAGGCTGTTCTAAAGGACGCCCATTTAAATAATATCAATATCCAGGAAAATAATATCCTTGTTTTTCCACCCTGGGACACACATCCAAATTTTTAACTATAGTAACCCTTTTTTGGGCTATGACAAAGCAGGCACTGCTGCTATTATTTGTCAGCAGCTCTTTTCTTACCATCGCAGTAAGTATTCTAATTACATACCAGTCTACACGGATGGATCGAAGACTGTAGGACATGTTGGGTGTAGTGTGGTTTTTAACGATACCATTCTTAGTTTTTCCTTACACAATTCCATGTTTGTGTTTAATGCTGAATTGACATCCATCCTTGTCGCACTTCAACATATATTAATTTCCAACCACCGTCATTTTTGTGTGTACACTGACAGCATGAGTGCTCTAGAGTCCTTACACTTTTTAACAGAGCATAGACACCCCCACTGTGATAGAAATACTTCTTCTGCGAAAATTGGAAAGGAAGGGTTTTGATATAATTTTTTCCTGGGTACCTGGACACGTGGGTATACTTAGTAATGAACAGGCTGATAACGCTGCACGATCCATGTCTGATTCCATGCAGCGGCCTGTCTGTTACCGAGATTTAAAGACTTCTACACAGAACTATGTCCATGGTGTATGGCAAGAGACTTGGGATCAACAGATCCTCAACAAACTGCATAACATTCATCCTTCCACTTCTCATTGGGCTGCACTACCAATGCGAAGACATGATGTCCGCTTGACTCGACTTCGCATTGGTCACACTTGTTTTACTCATAGGCACCTTCTGTTGGGTAAAAATGCCCCAGAATGTCCCTCGTGTAATGTCTCATATTCCGTTCATCACATTTTAATAGATTGTCCCGTTTTTAACCATCATCGCATCACCTTCTTTCATACATCTGTTTTAACCTTATCTGACTTGGTGGGGGAAACTCCCCACCAAAAACTATTTGCCTTCCTTTTAAAAATTGGATTTTTACATTTAATTTGATTTGTGTGTTTCTTTGCATTTTTAATATATTTTATGTATATATGCATGCATGCATGCATATACATGTGTACATTTCCTTTTATATGTATACATATATTCTTAAAAATATATAACCTTTTCTTTTAACAAGTGTTTGGCGCAGCTTGGCCATAGTTGGCCCTTGCGCCATTGAATTTTACAGTCACTTACTCCGAAAATTAAATCCTGGAAATATTCTCAAGGATACTTGAATTTTGGATTTACCGTTTCTGAAGTAAAAGGAGAAGAAAAGCCCATGTGCGTTATTTGCTCAAAAATATTAGCAGCAGACAGTATGAAACCTAATAAACTTGAAAGACATTTCGAAACACTTCATGGTGAGTACATTAACAAACCTCGAGAGTTCTTTGAATCAAAATTAAAATCATATGAAAAACAAAAAACATTTTTTGAAAAAACTTTGTCAGTGAATGAAAAAGCTTAGCTTACTTCTTACAAAGTATCATATAAAATAGCCAGGTGTAAAAAGCCTCACACTATTGCCGAAGAGCTTATTTTGCCTGCAGCAGATGAGATCTTGAGATAAATTGTTTTCGATTCAGCTTGACGAAGCAACAGATAGCAATAAAGATTCTCATTTCATTGCGTATGTTCGATTTTGGGATGGTATGTCAGCTGTAGAAGAACTACTTTTTTGCAAACCAATAAAACTTAAAGCAACAGCAATAGCACTATTTGATATTTTAAATAATTTTATAAACGAGGCAAATATATAGAGAGAGTGGAAAAATTGTTTCGGAATATGCACCATTAGGTCATTTTCAAGAATCTAATCAAAGACCTTTTTTCCAGGAGCATTGGAATTTTTCGAGTCCTATACCTCCTGAGATGCATTGACTTGCGCCATAAATTTCAACACTCACTCACTCACTCACCCTGAGATGCATTGAAATCTTCCAAGATCAAACTATGATCATCAATATATGATGCAATTTTCAGTAAATTGGCGATATTAAAGTTTCCCGATGGAATGTAGATGTTAAAAATTGTAAGAGGAACTGTGTGTTTATCTGAGCTCTGACTTAAAATTCTAGGTCTTCACTAATTTCGAAAAAATTTTTTTGGCTCTAATGGCTATCAATAATTCTCCTCCTCTTCAGTTTTTTCAATCAATTTGGAAAATATTCTTATTGGGAATAGTGAAATTATCATTTAGATGTAACTAAGTTTCTTGAATAATTAAAATGCTTGCTTTTTGAAAAATTGGCGCAAAAAGAATATCTGATCTCTTTTTTGTTTTTAACTCCACATGCATTCCATTGGATTAGATTTATGATCTAAGGGAGGGGGGAGGTGCAATACAATAAATCGGGTTAAATGTCCAAAAACAGAAGCAGATTAATATTGATTTTTTACAGAAAAAATAAAAGAAAATTTGTATATACAGTCACTCAAAAAAATAATGGGACACACTACCATATCATAGATTTTTATCGTAATATTTTACTTAAACATACAAATGAAACAAAAAAAGAAGTAAATGTTATTTTAGTAAATACAAATAATAATAATTTGAACAAAACTTATATATATTAATGCAACTATGGTTAAAATTGATAATAAAAGAAATCGAAATAAAAAACGTGCTCAAAATGAAAAAAGTATTGGGACACTTCCCAAAAATTTAAGAAAAACAATTCAAACTTATAAATTAATATCTTGTTGACCCCCCCCCCTGCTCGATATAACCATGTATTGGATCAATTTTTTGCAAAACGATTTATCGATTTTGGTCCACTCCTCCACCAAATATTTTTTTAAATGATGCTTGTTAGAAATTTGGTGCTCATAGAATTTTGAGGCAAATAATACCACACATGTTCAATGGGATTAAGGTCTGAATTTTGCGCAGGAGTCTTAATAACACTAGGACAGTGGTAGAGGACCCATAACTTGCAAATATCTGCAGTATGTTTTGGATCATTATCTTGGTACAATTTAAAATATCCTGAGGTTCCCAGCTTACTCGCACTTTGCTTTAAATTTCGCTGGAGAATGTCAAGATATAGACATATTTATTCATTATACCATCAATAAAATGTAAGTTCCCGACACCAGAGCTTGCCATAAATTTGGCTCTTGCGCCATAAAACCCAACATTCACTCACTCACTCACTCACCCAGAGCTTGCCATGCAGCCCCAGACAATTTGGTTACTCCTTTCATATTTGATAGTAGGCCGTAAATTTTAAACATGCATTGCTGTATTTGATTTCCGCCAAACTTTTTGCTTTCCATTCGATCCGAAAATGTTATATTTGCTTTTATCATCAAAAATAACATTTTCCCAAAATTTTGTTGGGTGCCTTACATACATTTTAGCAGATGCCAACCTAGCTCGTCTATTTGCTTTGTTCATGTAGGGTACACGGACGGATCAAAGACTGTAGGACATGTTGGGTGTAGTGTTGTTTTTAACAATACCATTCTTAGTTTTTCCTTACACAATTCCATGTCTGTCTTTAGTGCTGAATTGACTGCCATTCTTGTAGCACTTCAACATATATTAATTTCCAACCACCGTCATTTTTGTGTGTACACTGACAGCATGAGTGCTCTAGAGTCCTTACACTTTTTAACAGAGCATAGACACCCCACTGTGATAGAAATACTTATTCTTCTGCGAAAATTAGAAAGAAGGGGTTTTGATATAATTTTTTCCTGGGTACCTGGACACGTGGGTATACTTGGTAATGAACAGGCTGATAACGCTGCACGATCCATGTCTGATTCCATGCAGTGGCCTGTCTGTTACCGAGATTTAAAGACTTCTACACAGAACTATGTCCATGGTGTATGGCAAGACACTTGGGATCAACAAATCCTCAACAAACTGCATAACATTCATCCTTCCACTTCTCATTGGGCTGCACTACCAATGCGAAGACATGATGTCCGCTTGACTCGACTTCGCATTGGTCACACTCGTTTCACGCACAGGCACCTTCTGTTGGGTGAAAATGCCCCAGAATGTCCCTCGTGCAAAGTCCCATATTCCGTCTATCATATTTTAATAGATTGTCCCGTTTTTAACCGTCATCGCGTCACCTTCTTTCATACATCTGTTTTAACCTTATCTGACTTGGTGGGGGAATCCCCCCCACCAAAACCTTTTTGCCTTCCTTTTAAAAATTGGATTTTTACATTTAATTTGATTTGTATGTTTCTTTGTATTTTTAAAATATTTTATGTATGTATGCATGCATGCATGCATATATGTGTGTACATATACTTTTAAACATATATATTTTTAAAATTATATGGCTTTTATTTTAACAAGTGTTTATGCAGTTTGGCCAAAGTTGGCCCTTGCTCCACTAAACCCCACATTCACTTCACTTCACTTCTTCGTAGTAATATTTGACTCGAAATTGACTTTCCTTCCGCATGTCCTTTACTTGCGGAAGAAGTGTGAACGATCCCTCAACATCTTAAAAGTACTATCAAACACCTTATGGGAAGCGGATAGAGTCTCGTTACTCCGAGTGTACCAAGCACTAATACTTTCACGTTTGGACTACGGTTGTGTAGTGTACGGTTCTGCTCGTGCATCTGTATTAAAATCACTGGACACAGTACATCACTCTGCTCTGGTGCCTTCAGAACTTCGCATGTTACCAGCTTGTACATGGTATGCCATCAACCACCTTTAGAACTAAGGCGGAGGCAATTAAGTGCCAATTATTTTATTCGTGCCATGTCTGTTCCTTCTCATCCATTAAAACCCTTTTCTGTTGCCATTGGTCTCACCCGACTCTATGAAGCCAGTTCATTTAACATCAAACCTTTTTCAGAAAGAGCAAAGGCTGTTCTAAAGGACGCCCATTTAAATAATATCAATATCCAGGAAAATAATATCCTTGTTTTTCCACCCTGGGACACACATCCAAATTTTTAACTATAGTAACCCTTTTTTGGGCTATGACAAAGCAGGCACTGCTGCTATTATTTGTCAGCAGCTCTTTTCTTACCATCGCAGTAAGTATTCTAATTACATACCAGTCTACACGGATGGATCGAAGACTGTAGGACATGTTGGGTGTAGTGTGGTTTTTAACGATACCATTCTTAGTTTTTCCTTACACAATTCCATGTTTGTGTTTAATGCTGAATTGACATCCATCCTTGTCGCACTTCAACATATATTAATTTCCAACCACCGTCATTTTTGTGTGTACACTGACAGCATGAGTGCTCTAGAGTCCTTACACTTTTAACAGAGCATAGACACCCCCACTGTGATAGAAATACTTCTTCTGCGAAAATTGGAAAGGAAGGGTTTTGATATAATTTTTCCTGGGTACCTGGACACGTGGGTATACTTGGTAATGAACAGGCTGATAACGCTGCACGATCCATGTCTGATTCCATGCAGTGGCCTGTCTGTTACCGAGATTTAAAGACTTCTACACAGAACTATGTCCATGGTGTATGGCAAGACACTTGGGATCAACAAATCCTCAACAAACTGCATAACATTCATCCTTCCACTTCTCATTGGGCTGCACTACCAATGCGAAGACATGATGTCCGCTTGACTCGACTTCGCATTGGTCACACTTGTTTTACTCATAGGCACCTTCTGTTGGGTAAAAATGCCCCAGAATGTCCCTCGTGTAATGTCCCATATTCCGTTCATCACATTTTAATAGATTGTCCCGTTTTTAACCATCATCGCATCACCTTCTTTCATACATCTGTTTTAACCCTATCTGACTTGGTGGGGGAAACTCCCCACCAAAAACTATTTGCCTTCCTTTTAAAATTGGATTTTTACATTTAATTTGATTTGTGTGTTTCTTTGCATTTTTAATATATTTTATGTATATATGCATGCATGCATGCATATACATGTGTACATTTACTTTTATATGTATACATATATTCTTAAAAATATATAACCTTTTCTTTTAACAAGTGTTTGGCGCAGCTTGGCCATAGTTGGCCCTTGCGCCATTAAATTTTACAGTCACTCACTCCAAAAATTAAATCAAGGAAATATTCTCAAGGATACTTGAATTTTGGATTTACCGTTTCTGAAGTAAAAGGAGAAGAAAAGCCCATGTGCGTTATTTGCTCAAAAATATTAGCAGCAGACAGTATGAAACCTAATAAACTTGAAAGACATTTCGAAACACTTCATGGTGAGTACATTAACAAACCTCGAGAGTTCTTTGAATCAAAATTAAAATCATATGAAAAACAAAAAACATTTTTTGAAAAAACTTTGTCAGTGAATGAAAAAGCTTAGCTTACTTCTTACAAAGTATCATATAAAATAGCCAGGTGTAAAAAGCCTCACACTATTGTCGAAGAGCTTATTTTGCCTGCTGCAGATGAGATCTCGAGATAAATTGTTTTCGATTCAGCTTGACGAAGCAACAGATAGCAATAAAGATTCTCATTTCATTGCGTATGTTCGATTTTGGGATGGTATGTCAGCTGTAGAAGAACTACTTTTTTGCAAACCAATAAAACTTAAAGCAACAGCAATAGCACTATTTGATATTTTAAATAATTTTATAAACGAGGCAAATATATAGAGAGAGTGGAAAAATTGTTTCGGAATATGCACCATTAGGTCATTTTCAAGAATCTAATCAAAGACCTTTTTTTCCAGGAGCATTGGAATTTTTCGAGTCCTATACCTCCTGAGATGCATTGAAATCTTCCAAGATCAAACTATGATCATCAATATATGATGCAATTTTCAGTAAATTGGCGATATTAAAGTTTCCCGATGGAATGTAGATGTTAAAAATTGTAAGAGGAACTGTGTGTTTATCTGAGCTCTGACTCTTAAAATTCTAGGTCTTCACTAATTTCGAAAAAAATTTTTTTGGCTCTAATGGCTATCAATAATTCTCCTCCTCTTCAGTTTTTTCAATCAATTTGGAAAATATTCTTATTGGGAATAGTGAAATTATCATTTAGATGTAACTAAGTTTCTTGAATAATTAAAATGCTTGCTTTTGAAAAATTGGCGCAAAAGAATATCTGATCTCTTTTTGTTTTTAACTCCACATGCATTCCATTGGATTAGATTTATGATCTAAGGGAGGGGGAGGTGCAATACAATAAATCGGTTAAATGTCCAAAAACAGAAGCAGATTAATATTGATTTTTACAGAAAAAATAAAAGAAAATTTGTATATACAGTCACTCAAAAAAATAATGGGACACACTACCATATCATAGATTTTTATCGTAATATTTTACTTAAACATACAAATGAAACAAAAAAGAAGTAAATGTTATTTTAGTAAATACAAATAATAATAATTTGAACAAAACTTATATATTAATGCAACTATGGTTAAAATTGATAATAAAAGAAATCGAAATAAAAAACGTGCTCAAAATGAAAAAAGTATTGGGACACTTCCCAAAAATTTAAGAAAAACAATTCAAACTTATAAATTAATATCTTGTTGACCCCCTGCTCGATATAACCATGTATTGGATCAATTTTTTTGCAAAACGATTTATCGATTTTGGTCCACTCCTCCACCAAATATTTTTTAAATGATGCTTGTTAGAAATTTGGTGCTCATAGAATTTTGAGGCAAATAATACCACACATGTTCAATGGGATTAAGGTCTGAATTTTGCGCAGGAGTCTTAATAACACTAGGACAGTGGTAGAGGGACCCATAACTTGCAAATATCTGCAGTATGTTTTGGATCATTATCTTGGTACAATTTAAAATATCCTGAGGTTCCCAGCTTACTCGCACTTTGCTTTAAATTTCGCTGGAGAATGTCAAGATATAGACATATTTATTCATTATACCATCAATAAAATGTAAGTTCCCCGACACCAGAGCTTGCCATAAATTTGGCTCTTGCGCCATAAAACCCAACATTCACTCACTCACTCACTCACCCAGAGCTTGCCATGCAGCCCCAGACAATTTGGTTACTCCTTTCATATTTGATAGTAGGCCGTAAATTTTAAACATGCATTGCTGTATTTGATTTCCGCCAAACTTTTTGCTTTCCATTCGATCCGAAAATGTTATATTTGCTTTTATCATCAAAAATAACATTTTCCCAAAATTTTGTTGGGTGCCTTACATACATTTTAGCAGATGCCAACCTAGCTCGTCTATTTGCTTTGTTCATGTAGGGTACACGGACGGATCAAAGACTGTAGGACATGTTGGGTGTAGTGTTGTTTTTAACAATACCATTCTTAGTTTTTCCTACACAATTCCATGTCTGTCTTTAGTGCTGAATTGACTGCCATTCTTGTGGCACTTCAACATATATTAATTTCCAACCACCGTCATTTTTGTGTGTACACTGACAGCATGAGTGCTCTAGAGTCCTTACACTTTTTAACAGAGCATAGACACCCCACTGTGATAGAAATACTTATTCTTCTGCGAAAATTAGAAAGAAGGGGTTTTGATATAATTTTTTCCTGGGTACCTGGACACGTGGGTATACTTGGTAATGAACAGGCTGATACCGCTGCACGATCCATGTCTGATCACATGCAGCGGCCTGTCTGTTACCGAGATTTAAAGACTTCTACACAGAACTATATCCATCGTGTATGGCAAGAGACTTGGGATCAACAGATCCTCAACAAACTACATAACATTCATCCTTCCACTTCTCATTGGGCAGCACTACCAATGCGAAGACACCCCTCAGGGGGCTCACCTTCTTTAGGTGAGTACGGGTTTCACGCTCCCGAGGTGCCCTAGTGATCTTTTCCTTCTCCCTAGGGGTTTACTGTCTTTGGTAAACACGGGCTTCACGAACCCGGGGAACCCTAGTGATCCTTCTCTATTTTCGGCCCTCTTTCTTGCCATTCAAATTTCCCTTTTCTTCTTTTCACGTCCAGACCACAGACCTACATTGGACAATGAACATTGTTCCAACTTTATTTTTTTCTAGTAAAAAAATTCAGATTTTTTTTATTATAGTATTATAATTTACGTTTTATATTATGTTCTTTTAATGTGATTTTCTTAAATTTCTTTCAATATTTTGATTTTGTTGCTTCTTTTATGTTCGATTATTGATTTTTTTGTGTTCAACTTATTATCTTTATTTTTCTGCCACGAAGTCCTGTGGCAGACCAGGACTGAGTGGAATGAAGTTGTGTTTTTTGGGTTTTCACTATTGGTATGATGACACAACGGACTGCTCCCTTTGAAAACTGGCACTTAGAGCGGGGTTTTGAACTTCTGAGGATCTTTGGACTAGTGAGGAGGGGTCTTGGAGGAAGCGGCCATGTAGAGGGTACGGGAGAAAAGCTGAGTTTTGTGTCTCAGGCCGCCAGATAGTACAGGAGCCCGGGACAGCCTAACCAGCATGTCCTGGCTACTCTAACAGCTGATGTATAATCCCGCCTGCCTTGTAGTTCCACTTGGTGCCTGGATGGGGTCCTGCATTGCAGAGCAGGGGGCTCTCCCGAGGGCACTACTGGTTGCTGAATCTAGGGCTAGCCCTGCCAAACTGGTCCTCTGAAAATCAAAAGGAATTCTCCTCCTCCTTTCTCAAAAAAAAATCAAAATTAGTCAAAATAAAGAAAAAACTCAAACCGCATGTATTAAAACCCCCATCCCACCCTACCCAACTCATGATGCTAAACCCATGGATGATACAGTCCTCGTATTACCGAAATTTACCGTTGATGAAATTGCTAAACATGCACGATTTTTCATTTTATCCCTACCAAACAATGAAATGTCCCGAAAATCTCCGTTTATTATTCACAAGGCTTTAATAGGAATAGGTGGAGAACCTAAATCCATTAAAAAACTACGATCAGGTGACCTACTTATAGAGACAATATCTGCTGTACAAAGCAAATCTTTTTTACTGGCCAAAACATTTATAGATTCTCCGCTGGTCGTAACTCCTCGCAGAACTTTGAATTCTTCTCGAGGAGTCATCTCTGAATCCGATCTTTTGTGCGCATCTAAAACAGAAATTTGGAAGGTCTTTCTGACCAGGGTGTCACTCAGGTCAGAAGAATTAAGATAAAAAAAAGACTCATCACTTTTCCCCACTAAAAATTTAATTCTAACCTTCAATAGCCCTAAACTACCATCAAACATTAAAGCTGGATACTTAAATTGCAAAGTACGTCCATATATACCGAATCCTCTGCGCTGTTTTAAGTGCCAGAGGTTCGGACACTCACAAACTTCCTGCCGCGGTCAACTTACTTGCTCTAGATGTGCATCTTCCCTCCGGGGGCTCACCTTCTTTAGGTGAGTGAGGGTGTCACAATCCCTAGGTACACTAGTGATCTTTTGGCTCACTCTCTTGTGAGTGCGGGTTTCGCGCACCCGCCTCTCCCCAGCGATCTTTACTTTCACCTTTACTTCCCCCACTTCCTTTTCCGCCATAGTAAAAAAAAACACTGGTTTTTATTTCTTAAGAATACCTATCCAGGAATTTCATTTTATGGTTTATCTCCTTAGTGGGTCCTCTTTTATTATTGATTTTTCCCTTACATTTTATCCCTCAGGGGGCTCACCTTCTTTAGGTGAGTACGGGTTTCACGCTCCCGAGGTGCCCTAGTGATCTTTTCCTTCTCCCTAGGGGTTTACTGTCTTTGGTAAACACGGGCTTCACGAACCCGGGGAACCCTAGTGATCCTTCTCTATTTTCGGCCCTCTTTCTTGCCATTCCAATTTGCCTTTCCTTCTTTTCACGTCCAGACACAGATCTACATTCAACAATGAACATTGTTCCATCTTTGTTTTTTTCTGGTAAAAAATTTGATATTTTTTACTACCGTATTATGGTTTGCATTTTATATTACGTTCTTTTCATTTGATTTGCTTAAAATGAAGGAAGCAATAATAGACATTAAAATGAATCCTCATAGACCTAAAAAAACGGATGAGGAAGAAATGATTGTCTACGACGTGGAAGATGAAATCGAAACAAATCCCGATTACGTGAAAGAAAATGGTAAGACCTATTACAAGGGACAATTACTTTTAACTCCCACGAAACACAGAAAATAACTTTTTTTTTCAATACCTTTCCAACTTGTTGGGACTTCTCCCCATCACTCTGTATTTTTACATATATTGCTTTTAACTTTTATATACATAAATTTTAAGATTTTAAATTTTTAACAGAAATATTATAATCTTTTAACGTTTTAACAAATGTTTGGCGCAGTTTAGCCAAAATTGGCTCTTGCGCCAATAACCCCTAAATTCACTCACTCACTCACTCAGGCCGCCAGATAGTACAGGAGCCCGGGACAGCCTAACCAGTCTGTCCTGGCTGCTCTATCAGCTGGTGTATAATCCCGTTTGTCTTGTAGTTCCAGGTGGTGCCTGGATGGGGTCCTGCATTGCACAGCGGGGGGCTCTCCCGAGGCCACTACTGGTTGCTGAATCTAGGGCAAGCCCTGCCAAACTGTTCCTCTGAAAATCAAAAGGGATTCTCCTCCTTTCTCAAAAAAAAATCAAAATAAGTAAAATTAGGGAAAAAAATCAAAACGCATTTATTAAAACCCCCAACCCAACTAACATTGATCAGATGGCTACGCATTGCCGTTTTTTGATTCTATCGATATCTCATAATGATATGACAAGAAAATCTCCCTTTGCGATTCAAAAAGCTATTCAAGTAATCCTAAATCCGTTAAAAAACTACGTTTGGGGGATTTATTAATTGAAACTGTATCTGCTTTGCAAAGAAAATCTTTTTTGTTGGCAAAAACTTTTTTAGATTGCTTTTTGACAGCGAGTCCTCACAAATCTCTCAACTCAAGCCGGGGTGTCATCTCTGAACCTGACCTAATATGCACTCCTGAGGCTGAAATCCTTGAAGGATTTTCAGGACAGGGTGTAATTCAGGTCAGGAGAATCACTATAAAAAAAGATGCTGAGGTTATTCCTACGAAACATTTAATCTTAACGTTCAATAACCCAAAACTTCCGACAACATTAAAGGCTGGTTATTTAAACTGCAAGATCCGTCCCTACATATCGAATCCCCTGCGCTGCTTTAAGTGCCAGAGATTCGGACACTCTCAAACTTCCTGCCGCGGTGAATTAACATGCTCTAGATGTGCATCCGTTGGGCATTCTTCCACGGATTGTACTCTGGAGCCGAAATGTTTTAATTGTTCCCAGTCCCATTCCTCAGATTCAAAATTATGCCCAAAGTGGAAAATAGAAAAACAGATACAGGAAATAAAAACAAATAACAATATTTCTTATCAAGAAGCACGTACATTAATAGCACCGCAGTTATCCCAACCTACGCCCAAGTTGCCAAATCCTCAACTGCTACCAGTTCAACCCAAACGGACGAAAATATTGCACGAATTAAATGCCTGCCTTTGCAATTACTTCAACCTTTATTATCCGTTCCGCAGCCAAATAAATACCCTTCAATTACTTCAGTTTCCACATCGTCGTCTACCACTCAGGCAAACCTTTTGCCCTCCGCATGTTCAATAAAACCAACCACAAAAATTGCATCTCATTTACCTAAACCAATTTCTTCTTCTGCTGCCCCTGACAATAGCCTGAATACCTCTGCCTCATCTTTATCAGCTGAAACCCGCACTCTTATAAGATCTAATAAATCTGCTGCGCTTTCAACTGAAATTCAACCCTTACCAAAATCTGACCCTACTGCATCCAATAGTGAACATTTTAATGCACCTGAAGTCCCACAGTGTGCAAAACGAAATTCAAGAAATAGAAGAAAGCGCCCAAAAGTACAGAAAGCAAAAATTAAAATCAAAATGGCTCCACATAGACCTCGAAAGTCAACATCTACAGAGTTAACAACTGATGAGGAGGATATGATTATGTATGATGTGCAGGCGGAGGAACTAGAGCCAAATTCTGAGGATAAATTTGCCGTGATGGAATGTTTTGTGAACAATCCTAGCGAATATATGCGTGCATTAACTCCCACTCGATTCAGAAACAGTAGTAACTAACATTTTTTCATGAAACGTTGAATTTTAAACAATGCTGGAGCAGTCACTTTTTTTCATTTGTCTATTTTTAAGACTTGTCTGACTTGGTGGGGATACTCTCCACCAAATTATGGTAGATTTTATACTTTGAATTCATTTTTTGCATGATCTGATATTTTAGAATATCAAATTTTAACTTATTGAAACTATTTGTTCGGTGTTTTTTAAATATTTCATTAAATGTTTTAAAATTTTAACATACTTTTGGCACTTCAATTGGCGCTCAATTGCTTTAAACAAATGTTTGGCGCAGCATAGCCAAAATTGGCTCTTGCGCCATTAATCCCTACACACACTCACCCTTACATTTTATCTTTAATTTTACTTGCGACAAAGTCCTGTGGCAGACCAGGACTGAGTGTAATGAAGTTGTGTCTGATGGTTTTTCACAACTGGGGTATGACGACACAACAGATTGCTCCCTGGGAAAACTGGCACTTGGAGCGGGGTGTTGAACTTCTGAGGACCTTTGGACTGGTGAGGTGGGGTCTTGGAAGAAGCGGCCATGTAGAGGGTACCGGAGAAAAGCTGAGTTTTGCGTCTCAGGCCACCAGATAGTACATGAGCCCGGTGCAGCCTAACCAGCATGTCCTGGCTTCTCTATCAGCTGGTGTATAATCCCTCCTGTCTTGTAGTTCCAGGTGGTGCCTGTATGGTGTCCTGCATTGCAGAACGGGGGGCTCTCCCAAGGCCACTGCTGGTTGCTGAATCTGGGGCTAGCCCCGCCAAACTGGTCCTCTGAAAATCAAAAGAGATTCTCCCCCTCCTTTCTCAAAAACCAAAATATAAATGCACAAAATAAGGAAAAAGATAAAAACGCATACTTTAAAATCCCCAACCCAACACATGGTGGTCAGCCCACCAACTCTCAAACTTGCTGCAAATCCTTTCCAAAATTTATTGTTCTGCATGCAACTGATAACAGAAAACTTTCTAATGTTTCACCTTTTCTAGTCTCTAAAGCTGTACAAGGTTCAACTGGATCTGTGAAATCTATTAAAAAATTACCATCCGGAAATTTACTGATAGAAACAGCAACACAAGCACAATCAATTAATCTCCTACAATGTACAAATCTTTCAAACATCCCTATTACTGCTACTCCTCACAAAACACTCAATTCATCCAAAGGAGTGATTTACTGCCCTGATCTAATTCCATTACCCGATTCTGAAATTGAAGAAGAGCTAGCTTCTCAAGGAGTGGAGGCTGTAAAAAGAATAACTTCCATAAAAGACGGTAAAACTATAACTTCTCCATTATTTATACTCACATTTTCTAAGCATACATTACCAGAAAATATTCTAATTGGTTACTTAAACATTAAAATAAGACCTTACATCCCTAACCCTCTCAGATGTTTTCGCTGTCAAAGTTACGGTCATGGAACAGCTTCTTGTCGCGGCGTTGCTACCTGCAATAAATGCAGTAGTACGGAGCACGCCAGCGAAGCATGTACGACAGAACGCAGAAAGTGGGCAAACTGTAAGGGGGAACACGCTGCTTATTCCAAAATGGCAGCAAGAAAAAGAAATACAAAGAATTAAAGTACTTGAAAATATTTCGTATTCTGAAGCAAAGAAACGAGTCGTCAATATCTTACCACCTCGAGCCTCCATTTCTTATGCTAATGCAGTAATTACCAACACAAAATCAAAAAAAGATACTGCAACTCAAACTGTCATAGGCACTCAAACAGAAATTAGCCACATAGAAACACCAACAAACTATGCCAATTTAACTTCTGAATCTCATAAAGTTCCTCCAATAGCTCAAAAGCCCATTACAAATAACTTAATTGACCAAGAAACAATTCTATCTCCCCCTGAAACATCTTCCACGGACCTAGAGTCCTTAAACCAAACCAAACACTCACTCACTCCTGAAACATCGCACCTCTCAGTGCCATCAGATGCTGAAGCTTTGATGGAAATAGACAAAAGTTCTATCAAACGGCCAGCTACTGACATTGTCCAGGAAGCTGCAAAAATACTAAAGCCATCAATTCGAATAGAATCTGGTGGAATTCAAACCACCAAAGAAGTAGAAGACTTTAAGCTTCTCAGTAAAAAAGGAAAATCGAGACGAAGCTTTTCACCAATAAAATACGACTCCGAAAAGCCTAAAGGCTCTCCTTAGCCAAAGTATTAATAAAATAATTCAATGGAATTATTGTGGTCTCTGGAAAAACATAGAGGATTTAAAATCGCTTATGAATGAGCATTTACCTGTGTGCGTAGCTCTGCAAGAGACGCTTTTAAAACCATCATGCACATCCAACATATGAGGATATTCCATTCTTCGGAATAGCTGCAATACGGGTGAAAGAGCTTGTGGTGGCGTGGCTCTGCTCATCAACCACGTGACACCCTTCTCCCCCGTCCTAATTCGCACGTCACTTCAAGCTATTGCAGTGCAGGTTTCTATCTTCTCTACAGTTACAATCTGTAATGTATACCTACCACCCAACGTACCCTTGAATTTTAGAGAACTCCAAGAACTTATAGATCAACTCCCATCACCATTCATTCTTTTGGGTGACTTCAATGCTCATTATTTGCTATGGGGCTGCCAAGATGTGAATTCTAGAGGAAAAATCGTCGAAAAGCTTCTTACAGAACTTGACCTCACCTTGTTAAACGACGGCTCTAACACGTATTTTCATTCTCCAACCCAATCATTTAGCGCCATTGATTTGTCCATATGCTCTCCATCATTGCTATTCAATCTGACATGGAGTGTTCTTGATAACCTATTAGGTAGCGATCACTTCCCAGTGGTAATATCTTACGCTACACCAATTGCGTGTGCGACTGTTCGCCAACCGCGGTGGAAATTCGATCAGGCCGACTGGGAAACTTTCAGAACCCAAGCAGATATAACAGAAGACATGGTAAGCTGTGGCTCAACAGATGAAGCGGTATGCTTAGTAACATCTTGCATCCTATCTGCAGCTCATAATGTAATTCCACAACCATCCTCTAGACTCCCCCGTTTTCCCAAACCTTGGTGAAACGAAGAATGCCAAATGGCAAAAAAAGGATCAAAACAAGGCTTGGAATCGGTTTCGACGTTACCCTACTCCAGACAACATGATTGCTTTTAATAAAGCTCGAGCACGTGCCAGGAAAATCCACCGGCAACGTAAAAGGGAATCGTGGATAAAATATGTAAGTAACATCACATGTTCAACCTCAAGTAAAGAGGTTTGGAACAAAATCCGTAAGCTCAGTGGAAAATACAGTGCTAGCCCAGTCTCCATGCTGGTAAGCAATGGGGTCTCTGTCAATACCATCCCTGACATTGCCAACATTCTTGCCGAGGCATTCGCTAAAACGTCTAGTTGCGACAACTATACCCCTGCATTTCAAGTGCTAAAGCGTCGAGAGGAGAGGGTGAAGTTGAATTTTTCCTCTTCAAACGAAGAAGGCTACAACTCCCCGCTAACACTCCGCGAACTTCGCGCCGCCCTGCATCGCTCGGGTAACACAGCATCAGGTCCAGACGGGCTACACTATATTATGTTACGGCATTTGTCCGAAAGTTCTATCCTCTCCCTTCTCTCATTGTTTAATCACATCTGGAAAACCCAAGTGTTTCCCACACAGTGGTGTCATGCCCACGTTTTACCGTTTCCAAAGCCTGGTAAAGATCCAACATCAGCAAATAATTACCACCCTATTGCCCTCACAAGCTGCTTAAGCAAGCTGATGGAGCGCATAGTTAGTGCGAGGTTGATGTTCCACCTTGAGTCACATAATCTCCTTGAATCATGGAGTCAGCAGTTGGATAATAAACTGCACTCTGTGAAACCTGTCATAGGAGCATGGCCTGTGATGCCAATGCGAAGCACTGATGTCAAATTGACTCGTCTTCGCATTGGCCATACTCGCTTAACACACAGGCATTTGTTGTTTGGAGAACACGCTCCTGAATGTCCTTCATGCAATGTCTCTTTCACTGTTCATCACATTTTAATCGATTGTCCAGTTTTGAACCATCATCGCATCACCTTTTTTCATACATCTATTTTAACCTTATCTGACTTGGTGGGAGAAATACCCCACCAAAATCTATTTGCTTTTATAAAGAAGATTGGATTTTTATATTTAATTTGACTTTTTGCAATGTTTTCACTTTACCTTTACTTTTTTATATATGTGCATGCAAGTATGCACATCTATAATAATTTTTTATATCATTGTGTATTTTTCATGTGTATTTTTACATGGTTTTAATCTTTTAACAAACGTGTGGCCCAGTATAGCCAAATTTGGCTCTTGCGCCATAAAACCCAACATTCATTCACTCACTCACTCACATAATCTCCTTTCCCCACTTCAAAGTGGATTTGGGAAATCAAGATCGACCGCAGACAATCTCCTTCGGCTAGAGACTTTCATAAGAGAGGCTTTTGTCAAGAAACAGTATAACATCTCTGTTTTCTTTGACATTAAAAAAGCCTATGACATGTCTTGGAGGTACGGCATATTTAGAGATCTCTATGCAATGGACATCAGAGGAAATTTGCCAGTTTTTATCAAAAAATTTTTAAACCATCGTTCATTCCAGGTACGCCTGCGTTCATTTTATTCAATTATTTTTATCCAAGAACAAGGTGTCCCACAAGGGTCTGTTTTAAGCGTACTTTTATTTATTATTAAAATTAATAGCATAACTCATAATATAAATCAGGGGATTCAGTGTTCTCTATATGTGGACGATGTACAAATATCGTACTCGTCTAAATTCCTCAATGTTGCAGAACGACACATTCAGACCACTATTAACAACTTCACTAAATGGGCTGAACAGAACGGTTTTGTTTTTTCTACAGAAAAAACGGTTAGTGTGGTATTCACTCGAAAGCGTGGGGTTTTTCCGAACCCTGAGCTTTTTATTGGTAGAAGCCTCATTAAAGTTGTTAATGAGGTCAAATTTCTAGGTCTTATATTTGACCAATCTCTCAGATTCCATCGTCATTTAAAAGATCTCAAAATCAGAAGTGCCAAGGCCCTAAACATCCTCAAAGTATTAGCAAATACTCGCTGGGGAGCAGACCAAACATCCTTGCTTCGCCTCTACAGAGCTCTGATTAGATCAAAACTGGACTATGGATCTGTGGTCTACAGTTATGCGTGCAAATCTCTTTTGAAGATCTTGGATCCAGTGCTCCATGGTGGGTGGAGGCGTACTGGGATGAACACAAAAAAACACTCATGGAACCCAGCAGGAAATCTCCTTCAGTGGAGCACCATTCACTTGAATTTTGTGATTCGTTTCGTTTTTTTATTGTTAAAACTCCTAAAACCTTTACGAATATTTCTCCATTTCTAATTGAGAAAGCCTTTACTAGCAGTATTGGGGAGGTCAAATCGATTCGTAAGATGCGCTCCGAGGACTTGTTCCTCGAAGTGTCATCGGCGAAACAAGCGACCACCCTTATAAATCTGCAAAAGCTAGCTCATTTAGACGTTACCGTGACTCCTCATACTAATTTGAATTTTTCCGGCGGCGTCATTTCGCCAGCGGATTTTTCTAAACGTGTCGACTGAGGAAATCAAAGAGAACATGAAGGCCCAAAAAGTCTGTGATGTCAGGCGTATCATGATAAGGCGGCATGGACAGGTGCTGAACACAAAGCACCTCATCCTGACCATTTCTACACCTGACCTTCCACAGACCGTTAAAATGGCCTACATCCGATGCCCAGTCCGACCATGCATTCCAAATCCGCTGCGATGCTTTCAGTGCCAGAGATTTGGACATTCGAAAACAGCCTGCCACGGCCAGCCAACCTGCTCTAGATGTGCAGAGGTAGGCCATGATAGCGCAGACTGTAAAGCAAAGGAACGATGTGTGAATTGCAAAGGCGATCATTCATCGTTTTCTCGCTCTTGTCCAACCTGGCTACTCGAAAAGGAGATCACGGCCGTCAAAATTAAGGATAAAATTTCGTATCCGGAGGCTCGGCGTGTTGTATCGTCACGCACGTCAGTTTCTGGAAAAAGCTATGCGTCGGCGACCAGCAAAACATACGTATCCACAGCCATTCAAAAAGACGCAAGTACGGCTCCAACATCTGAGACAGCCGAATCTATAACACCGAAGAATAGTGCAGTGGATACACTTAAGTCTGTATCCCCTCCACGCGATGTCAAAAAAAACAGAAAAACACGTACAAAGGACTCGGGGGTGAAAGCTCACAAAAAAAAGAGGTTGAACCTCTGTAAAAACCCCCATGACATGGGAGACGATGTCATGGACATTCACGCATCACAAACCGACGAGAGTCTGATGGACGATCTGTCGCCCAAACCTTCGTCTTCTGGCTCCTTGCGAGGAGCAAGTGCGAAGACTTGATGACCTCCTTTATCTCCTGGAATTGCCGTGGTCTAAGGACTCGACTTGATGATATCAAATCCATCATATCCACGTACCAGCCCGCATGCGTTGCTCTTCAGGAGACATTTCTGAAGAGTACCATGACAATGCAAGTGCGTGGTTATAATTGTGTACGACGGGATGTAGATAGCGATACATCTCCACCTTCAGGTGTATGCCTTTTTACTTCCCATCTGTATCCCAGTAATGTCGTCACACTGCACACAACATTACAGGCTGTGGCTGTTCGGATTCACATCCATTCTTTAGTCACAGTCTGGTGTGTTTATTTACCACCCAACGATGTTGTGCCACAAGTGGATTTGAATCAATTAGTCAGCCAATTGCCAGCTCCTTTTATTTTGCTCGGTGACTTTAATGGACACAGCCCTTTGTGGAAGCATGATGATACAAACTCTCGAGGGCGACAGATTGAACAGTTGATCTCAGATCACTGTCTCTGTCTGCTGAACAACGACGAGAAAACGTATTTTCATGCACCCACGCAGTCATTTCACTCCCTCGATCTAGCCATCTGTTCGCCAGTTCTGCTACCGTTGTTTAAATTTGAGGTAGATCAAGATCTGCATAACAGCGATCACTTCCCTCTCCTAGTCTCGCATGTTAATGCTGCGGGGTCACGCCTTCGTCCCCCCACTTATCATTTTCATCACGCAGACTGGGATAAATTCACACGGTTAGCGATTATCACAGGCACAATGGTCCAGAACAGGGCAGTTGATGAAGCAGTCTTCAATGTCACTGAAGCTATTCGGAATGCTGCCGATGCAGCAATTCCCAAAACATCAAATTCTTCTCGAATGCTGTGCAAACCATGGTGGAACGCTTCCTGCCAACAAGCCAAAAAGGAACAAAGGAGGGCGTGGGGGTATTTTCAGGAGGTACCCCACCACTGATAATCTCATAGCGTTCAAACGTGCGAAAGCGTTAGCTCGTAGAATACGTCGTCAATGCCAGAGAGAATCTTGGATCAAGTATGTGTCTTCAATCACATCGTCAACTACCAGCCAACAGTTATGGAGAAAGGTCAAAGCAGCGAATGGCCTTTATCAGGAATTTACTATTCCGATATCGGAAACATCGACTGCTTTGTATTCGTCACCTTTTGATGTGGCCAACGTGATTGGCCAAACATTTGCTAGTGTGTCCAGCTCCGATTCATATAGCCCTGCATTTCAGGCGACTAAGGATCGTTTAGAGTGGACTCCTATCAACTTTAGCCCCTCAGGGGCTCACCTTCTTTAGGTGAGTACGGGGTTCACGCTCCCGAGGTGCCCTAGTGATCTTTTCCTTCTCCCTAGGGGTTTACTGTCTTTGGTAAACACGGGCTTCACGAACCCGGGGAACCCTAGTGATCCTTCTCTATTTTCGGCCCTCTTTCTTGCCATTCCAATTTCCCTTTTCTTCTTTTCACGTCCAGACCACAAACCTACATTGGACAATGAACATTGTCCCAACTTAATTTTGTTCTAGTAACAAATTTAAATTTTTTTCCTGCCGTATTATGGTTTGCATTCTATATTACGTTCTTTTCATTTGATTTGCTTAAATTTCTTTCCATATTTTGCTTTCGTTGCTTCTTTCATGTTCGATTATTGATTTTGTTGCTTCTTTTATGTTCGATTATTGCTTTTTTGTGTTCAACTTATTATCTTTCTTTTTCTGCCACGAAGTCCTGTGGCAGACCAGGACTGAGTAGAATGAAGTTGTGTCTGATGTTTTTTCACTTTTGGTATGATGACACAACGGACTGCTCCCTGGGAAACCTGGCACTTGGAGCGGGGTTTTGAACTTTTGAGGACCTTTGGACTAGTGCGGTGGGGTCTTGGAGGAAGCGGCCATGTAGAGGGTACAGGAGAAAAGCTGAGTTTTGCGTCTCAGGCCGCCAGATAGTACAGGAGCCCGGGACAGCCTAACCAGCATGTCCTGGCTGCTCTATCAGCTGGTGTGTATAATCCCGCCTGTCTTGTAGTTCCAGGTGGTGCCTGGATGGGGTCCTGCATTGCAGTGCGGGGGGCTCTCCCGAGGCCACTACTGGTTGCTGACTCTAGGACAAGCCCTGCCAAACTGGTCCTCTGAAAATCAAAAGGAATTCTCCTCCTCCTTTCTAAATCAAAAAATTTCAAAATAAGTCAAAATAAGAAAAACGTTCAAAACGCATCTTTTAAAACCCCCAACCCACCCTCTCCAACTCACTTAAACATTGAACAGATTTCCTTAAATACACGATTCCTTATTGTTTCTCTTCCAAATAATATGTCGATAAAATCGCCTTTTGCTATACAAAAGGCTCTAATAGGAATTGGTGGTGAACCGAAATCCGTCAAACGATTGCGTTCCGGGGATCTGCTAATAGAAACTACGTCAGCTTTACAAACTAAGTCCTTTCTTCTTGCAAAATCGTTTCTTAATGGCCCTGTAACTGTATTTCCGCATAAAAGCCTGAATTCCTGTCGTGGTGTTATCTCTGAACCTGACTTGTTGGGCACTTCTGATTCAGAGATACTTGAAGGTTTCTCTGATCAGGGTGTCACTCATGTCAGGAGAATTACAATAAAAAAAGACTCTACAATTGTTCCCACAAAACATTTAATTTTTAACATTTAATAGTCCAAAACTACCAAACACGATAAAAAGCTGGATATCTCAATAGTAAAATCCGTCCTATATACCGAACCCTCTGCGCTGTTTCAAATGCCAGAGGTTCGGTCACTCCCAAACTTCCTGCCGCGGCCAATTAACATGCTCTAGATGTGCTTCCGTTGGGCATTCTTCCACGGATTGTACTCTAGAGCCCAAATGTGTTAATTGTACGCAGTCTCATCCTTCCAATTCAAAATTATGCCAAAAATGGAAAATAGAAAAGCAGATCCAAGAAATTAAAATCAATAAAAACATATCTTATTTTGAAGCACGCAGATTAATAGTTCCTCAGTTAACCCAAACATATGCTCAGGCTGCTAGACCTTCAACAATATCCACAGCTACCCAAACAGATCCCACTCTATCAAACATAATCTGTCCACCTTTACAATGCCTAACACCCATATCTTCTAAACATTCATTACCTGATACCTCGTCTTCAGTTTCTACCTTCCCCACGACATCTTCCTCTACTCAAGACAATCTACTTCCTTCCCCATCTGGTATACTACCAACAATACAAATTGAATCTTTATTACAAATACCCATCCCTACTACTACTACAACTACTTCCCCTGGCAATAACCTGAATAATTTAGTTTCACCTTTAGGAACTGAATCCCATTCTCATACCACTCCTGCTACAATTAATTCGTTTTCAACTGAAAACTTTCCTGAGTCTGTCCCTAATGAATCCAATAGTGAACATTCTACAGCAGCTGAAGCCCAACAGATTGTAAAAAGAAAATCAAGAAATAGAAGAAAACGCTCAAAAATACCGAAACCAAATATCGAAATAAAAAGGGTTCCACATAGATCTCGAAATGCAACACCTACAGAAATAACGACTGATGACGAGGATATGATAACTTACGACGTGGAGGAGGAAGAACTTGAGCAAGATCCTTTCATTCTTCCTGAAGGTTATTTACGTGCGTTAACTCCATCCCGATACAGGAACTATAGAGAATAATTTCATACCATGAATTATCTAATCTTGTTTTAAACTAACCTTTGTATTTTTCTATGCTTTTATTTTAAGATATGGTCTGACTTGGTGGGGAATCCCCCACCAAATTTTATTTCTTCAAGTCATTGAATGCGGTTTTAAGTGATTTAAATTTTACATTTTTTTTTTCAGTGTAGTGTCATGATTTTTATATAATTTATGAAACATTTTAAATTTCTTAACAAATGTTTGGCGCAGCATAGCCAAAATTGGCTCTTGCGCCATTAAGCCCTACACTCACTCACTCACCCTATCAACTTTAGGTGCCGAAAACCTCTACCATACAACCGTGATTTTGACATGTTTGAATTGAAGATAGCCTTGTCATCGGCCCACAATACTAGTCCAGGTCCTGATGGAATATCCTATGAATTGCTTCGCCATTTGAACGAGGATTCACTAGTAAGTCTCCTTTACCTATTCAACCGAACATGGAGGGAGCAGGTGTATCCTACTCCATGGCAAGAAGCCACAGTGATCCCCATTCTAAAACCTGGAAAAGATCCAAAGAACCCTCTCAGCTATCGACCGATAGCACTCACGAACTGCCTTTGTAAGACACTAGAACGTATGGTCAATGCACCTCTCGTTTACCAGTTAGAAAAGAACCGATGCATTCCTCTGTTTCAGAGTGGCTTCCGTAAAGGAAGATCCACTTTCGACAATCTTATTACGCTCGAAAACAAAATCAGAAACGCTTTTGTCCGGAGGAATCATCTAGTTTCCATCTTTTTCGATATCTAAAAGGCATATGATCGTACTTGGCGCTATGGGATACTTCGCACTTTATTTGATTTTTGATTCAGAGGCAATTTGCCTACTTTTATTAAAAACTTTTTAAAACTTCGTACTTTTAGAGTGAGACTGGGTGGCACTCTCTCTGCTCCTTTTACCCAAGCTGAGGGAGTTCCTCAGGGGAGTATTTTGAGTGTCACTCTCTTTATATGCCATATCTCACACATTTTAAATGTTTTTTCGCCTTCTATACAGGCTTCACTATACGTGGACGATCTACAGATCAGTTGTGAAGTTTCGGACATGCGCATGATTGAACGGCAGTTGCAAACTGCCGTCAACAACATTGTAAAATGGTGCGACAGCAACGGTCATAGTATTTCTGCGAGCAAGAGTTGCTGCGTGCACTTTTTCCGCAAACGGGGTATTCATCCCGACCCCGAAATACGCATCCGTGATGTACCACTTCCCGTAGTCCCGGACGTACGATTCCTTGGTGTAATTTTCGACCGCCGGCTCACTTTCCTTCCGCATATTTTACATTTGCGGAAGAGGTGTGAAAAGTCTTTAAACCGCTTGAAGGTGTTGTCAAACACCTCTTGGGGGGCGGATCGAATATCATTACTCAGAGTGTATCAGGCAATCGTACTCTCTCGCATCGACTACGGATGTGTTGTATACTGATCAGCGTGCAACTCTACTCTGAAAAAACTTGACCCCGTCCACCATATGGCATTGAGAATCTGCTCAGGTGCATTTTGCACGTCACCGGTGCAGAGTCTCTATGTTAACTGTAATCAGATCTTAGACGGAGGAAGCTGTCTCTTTCGTATTATTTCAAGATCTTGTCCGTGCCTTCACATCCTCTGCAAAATGTGTATATGATTACCAGCATGAAGATACTATATGATGCCTGGCCATCTAACATCCGGCCATTTAACATAGGATGAAGCTTCTTGTTTCTGAACTCGGCCTACCTAACGTGAATATCCAGCAAAGGAACCTTTTACTATTCCAACCTTGGAATACACCATGGTTCCATTATATCAACCCTTTTGCCACTTACAGTAAATCCACTGTAGCGCTTATCGTCTTTCAACGCGTCTTCGCCTACCACCGCAGTCAGTATAGGATGTTTTCGGCCATCTTCACAGATGGTTCGAAACGTGCAGGTTACGTTGGCTGTGGAGTTGTGATTGAAGATATTATGCACGGTTATAGGCTCGACCCTTCTTGCATCGTTTTCACTGCCAAAGCTGTCGCCATTTACCATGCACTTCAATTAATCGACTCCAATATGCCCCGTAAATACTGCATCCATACTGACAGCATGAGTGTACTAGAAGCGCTTGAAAACTACTTCGATCGCTGCCATCCAGTGATTTGTAAAATACTCGACATTACGAGTCGACTCTACAGCAAGGGTTTCGATATCGTGTTTTGCTGGCTACCTAGTCACGTAGGCATCCTAGGCAATGAGCAAGCGGATAGCGCGGCAAGTTCGGCGACGATCCATCTTGCGCTAGCGGTTCTGCTATCGCATCCCTCAGGGGCTCACCTTCATTAGGTGGGTACGGGTTTCACGCTCCCGAGGTGCCCTAGTGATCTTTTCCTTCTCCCTAGGGGTTTACTGTCTTTGGTAAACACGGGCTTCACGAACCCGGGGAACCCTAGTGAACCTTCTCTATTTTCGGCCCTCTTTCTTGCCATTCCAATTTCCCTTTCCTTCTTTTCCACCTCAGGGGCTCACTTTCGGGTGAGTACGGGAGGCCACGTCCCCGAGGTACCCGAGTGAATTTTGAAAAGAAAGAAAAACCCAAAAAAATATTTGCTTAGTTAGTGTTTAAGTTCCAGGTCCATATTTAACGTTATATTTAGTTCAGTTAGGGGTTGTTTTGTGTGGTTAATTTTATTTTGGATATTTTGAGTTTAATTATTTCTACTATTTTACTTTTGGTTTATTTCTTTGGGGTATTTGAAAAATAAAATTCTTTTGTTTTAAATTACGAAATGTTAAGACTGGTTTTTGAGTCTGACCCGCATGTTTGCCGTGTGCGGCGACCCGTACCGGGGGAAAGTGGAGTCTGGGGTTCCTGTTGCGTGCCCTTTGGCCCATGCTTCTCCGTAGACGGGAGGCAGGAGTGAGCCCGCTCCTGTCAATCGGCTAGTGATTAGTTCTGCGGATTCCAATACGGGTTCTTTGGGAATACCAAAGACGGTTGCTTTAGGGTTAGTATTGCAGTTAGGGGTGCCCTGGGTGAACTGGCGGATCACATCCCGAACCTGTAATACTATACTCCAGTACCACCTCTGAGGTAAGTGCCGTGCCTGACGCATGTCAGTTGACCGGCGGGCTGCCTCCCCTTGTTGGGCTCCATGGTGGGTGGAGGCGTACTGGAATGAACACAAAAAACACTCATGGAACCCAGTAGTAATTCTCCTTCAGTGGAGCACCCTTCTCTTAAATTTTGCGATTCGTTTCGTTTTTTTATAGTTAAAACTCCCGACACATTTAGCAACGTCTCACCCTTTCTAATTGAGAAAGCTTTTACCAGCAGTATTGGGGAGGTCAAATCGATTCGTAAGATGCGCTCCGGGGACTTGTTCCTCGAAGCGTCGTCGGCGAAACAGGCGACCGCCCTTATACATCTGCGAAAACTCGCTCATTTAGACGTTACCTTTTCTCCTCATACTACTTTGAATTTTTCGCGCGGCGTCATTTCACCAGCGGATTTTCTCAATGTGTCGACTGAGGAAATCAAAGAGAACATGCAGGCCCAAAACGTCTGTGATGTTAGGCGTATCACAATAAGGCGGGATGGACAGGTGCTGAACACAAAGCACCTCATCCTGACCTTTAATACGCCTGACCTTCCACAGACAGTTAAAATAGCCTACATCCGATGCCCAGTCCGACCATACATCCCGAATCCGCTGCGTTGCTTTCAGTGCCAGAGATTTGGACATTCAAAAACAGTCTGACGCGGCCAGCCAACCTGCTCTAGATGTGCAGAGGTAGGCCATGATAGCGCAGACTGTAAAGCAAAGGAACGATGTGTGAATTGCAAAGGCGATCATTCATCGTTTTCTCGCTCTTGTCCAACCTGGCTACTCGAAAAGGAGATCACGGCCGTCAAAATTAAGGATAAAATTTCGTTTTTGGAGGCTCGGCGTGTTGTGTCGTCACGCACTCCAGTTTCTGGTAAAAGCTATGCGTCGGCGACCAGAAAAACATACATATCAACGGCCATTCAAGTAGACGCGAGTACGGCTCCAACATCTGCGATAGCCGCGACTATGACACCGAAGAATGTTGCCGTGGATACACTTAAGTCTGTATCCCCTCTCCGAGATAATAAGAAGAACAGGAAAACACGCATCAAGGAATCGGGGGTGCAATCCCACAAAAAAAAGAGGTCGAACCTCTCTAAAAAACTCCATGACATGGGAGACGATGTCATGGACATTCACGCCTCGCAAAGCGACGAAAGTCTGATGGACGATCTGTCGCCCAGACCTTCGTCTTCTGGCTCCTTGCGAGGAGCAAGTGCGAAGACTTCATGACCTCCTTTATCTCCTGGAACTGCCGTGGTCTAAGAACTCGACTTGCTGATCTCAAATCCATCATATCCACGTAACAGCCCGCATGCGTTGCTCTTCAGGAGACATTTCTGAAGAGTACCATGACAATGCAAGTGCGTGGTTATAATTGTGTACGACGGGATGTCGATGGCAATACATCTCCAACCGGAGGTGTATGCCTCTTCACGTCTAATCTATTTCCCAGTAATGTCGTCACACTGCACACATCATTACAGGCTGTGGCTGTTCGGATTCACATCCATTCTTTAGTCACAGTCTGTTGTGTTTATTTACCACCCAACGATGTTGTGCCACAAGTGGATTTGAATCACTTAGTCAGTCAATTGCCAGCTCCATTTATTTTGCTCGGTGACTTTTACGGACACAGCCCTCTGTGGGGGCATGATGTTACAAATTCTCGTGGACGGCAGATCGAACAGTTGATTTCTGATCACTGTCTCTGTCTGCTGAACAATGACGAGAAAACTTATTTCCATGCACCCACGAGGACATTTCACTCCCTCGATCTAGCCATCTGTTCGCCAGCTCTGCTACCGATGTTGAATTTCGAGGTTGCAAACGATCTGCACAACAGCGATCATTTCCCTCTCCTAGTCTCGCATGTTAATGGTGCGGGGACACGTTTTCGTCCCCCCACTTATCATTTTCATCGCGCAGACTGGGATAAATTCACACGGTTAGCGATTATCTCAGGCACAATGGTTCAGAACAGGGCAGTTGATGAAGCAGTCTTCAATGTCACTGAAGCTATTCGGAATGCTGCCGATGCAGCCATTCCCAGAACATCCAATTATCCTCGAAAGCTGTGCAAACCATGGTGGAACGCTTCCTGCCAACATGCCAAAAAGGAACAAAGGAGGGCGTGGGGTATTTTCAGGAGGTACCCCACCACTGATAATCTCATAGCGTTCAAACGTGCGAAAGCGTTAGCTCGTAGAATACGTCGTCAATGCCAGAGAGAATCTTGGATCCAGTATGTGTCTTCAATCACATCGTCAACTACCAGCCAACAGTTATGGAGAAAGGTCAAAGCAGCGAATGGCCTTTATCGAGAATTTAACATTCCGATATTGGAAACTTCTACTGCTTTGTTTTCGTCACCTTTAGATGTGGCCAACTTTATCGGCAAAACATTTGCTAGTGTGTCCAGCTCCGATTCATATAGCCCTGCATTCCAGGCGACTAAGAATCGTTTAGAGCGGACACCTATCAACTTCAGGTGTCGACAGCCTCTACCATATAACTGTGACTTTGACATGTTTGAATTGAAGAGAGCCTTATCATCGGCCCACAATACTAGTCCAGGTCCTGATGGAATATCCTATGAATTGCTTCGCCATTTGAACGAGGATTCACTAGTAAGTCTCCTTTACCTATTCAACCGAATATGGAGGGAGCAGGTGTATCCTACTCAATGGCAAGAAGCCATAGTGATCCCCATTTTAAGACCTGGAAAAGATCCTAAGAACCCTCTCAGCTATCGACCGATAGCACTCACGAGCTGCCTTTGTAAGACACTAGAACGTATGGTCAATTCCCGTCTCGTTTACCAGTTAGAAAAGAACAAATGCATTCCTCTGTTTCAGAGTGGCTTCCGCAAAGGAAGATCCACTCTCGACAATATTATTACGCTGGAAAACAAAATCAGAAACGCTTTTGTCCGGAGGAATCATTTAGTTTCTATCTTTTTCGATATCGAGAAGGCATATGATCGTACTTGGCGCTATGGGATACTTCGCACTTTATTTAATTTTTGGATTAAGAGGCAATTTGCCTACTTTTATTAAACAATTTTTAAACTTTCGTACTTTTAGAGTGAGACTGGGTGGCACTCTCTCTGCTCCTTTTACCCAAGCTGAGGGAGTTCCTCAGGGGAGTATTTTGAGTGTCACCCTTTTATTTGTCATATTTCATCCATTTTAAATATTTTATCGCCCTCTATACAGGCTTCACTATACGTGGACGATCTACAGATCAGTTGTGAAGGTTCGGACATGCGCGTGATTGAACGACAGTTGCAAACTGCCGTCAACAGCATTTTAAAATGGTGCGACACCAACGGTCATAGTATTTCTGCGAGCAAGAGTTGCTGCGTGCACTTTTGCCGCAAACGGGGTATTCATCCCGACCCCGAAATACGCATCCGTGATGTACAAATTCCCGTGGTTCCCGACGTACGATTCCTCGGAGTAATTTTCGACCGCCGGCTCACTTTCCTTCCGCATATTTTCCATTTGCGGAAGAGGTGTGAAAAGTCTCTAAACCTCTTGAAGGTGTTGTCAAACACCTCTTGGGGGCGGATAGAACATCATTACTCCGAGTGTATCAGGCAATCGTACTCACTCGCATCGACTACGGATGTGTTGCATACGGATCAGCGTGCAACTCTACTCTGCAAAAACTTGACCCCGTCCACCATATGGCACTGAGAATCTGCTCGGGTGAGTTTCGCACATCACCGGTGCAGAGTCTCTATGTTACCTGTCATCAGCTTCCTCTAGATCTTCGACGGAGGAAGCTGTCTCTTGCGTTTTATTTTAAGATCTTGTCCGTGCCTTCACATCCTCTGCAGAATGTGTATATGAGTACCAGCATGAAGAGACTTTATGATGCACGGCCGTCTAACATCCGGCCGTTTATGGATCGGAAGAAGCTTCATATTTCTGAACTCGACCTACCTAACGTGCGTATCCAGCAAAGGAACCTTTTCCTATTCCAACCTTGGAATACGCCACGGTTCTATTATATCAACCCTTTTGCCACATACAGTAAATCCACTGTAGCGCCTGTCGTCTTTCAACGCGTCTTCGCCTACCACCGCAGTCAGTATAGTCGTTATTCGGCCATCTACACTGATGGTTCGAAACGTGCAGATTACGTTGGCTGTGGAGTCGTGATTGAAGATATTATGCACGGTTATAGGCTCGACACTTCTTGCAGCATTTTCACTGCCGAAGCTGTCGCCATTTATCGTGCACTTCAATTAATCGACTCCACTATGCCCCGTAAATACTGCATCTATACTGACAGCATGAGTGTACTCGAAGCGCTTGAAAACTACCACGATCGCTGCCATCCAGTGGTATGTACAATACTCGACCTTACGAGTCGACTCTACAGCAAGGGTTTCGATATCGTATTTTGCTGGCTACCAAGTCACGTAGGAATCATAGGCAACGAGCAAGCGGACAGCGCGGCAAAGTCGGCGACGACGCATCTGCCGCTAGCGGTTCCGCTATCGGATATGAAGCGCGTCATCATGCATCATATTTTTAAGATCTGGCAGGAGTCATGGAGTCAGCAGTTGGATAACAAACTGCACTCTGTGAAACCTGTCATAGGAGCATGGCCTGTGATGCCAATGCGAAGAACTGATGTCAAATTGACTCGTCTTCGCATTGGCCATACTCGCTTCACACACAGGCATTTGTTGTTTGGAGAACGAGCTCCTGAATGTCCTTCATGCCATGTCTCTTACACTGTTCATCACATTTTAATAGATTGTCCCGTTTTTAATACTCATCGCATGACCTTTTTTCATCAATCTGTTTTAACCTTATCTGACTTGGTGGGGGAATCTCCCCACCAAAATCTATTTGCTTTTATAAAGAAAATTGGTTTTTTATATTTAATTTGACTTTTTAAAATGTTTTCACTTTCCTTTTTTTTTTTATATATGTGCATGCTGGCATGCGCATATATAATTATTTTTATGTCCTTGTATTTTTTCTGTGTATTTTTACCATGTTTTTATAATTTTAACAAACGTGTGGCGCAGTTTAGCCAATTTTGGCTCTTGCGCCATAAAACCCCAAATTCACTCACTCACACTCTGCTATCGCATATGAAGCGCGTCATCCTGCATCATATTTTTAAGATCTGGCAGGAATCACGGAGTCAGCAGTTGGATAACAAACTGCAGTCCGTGAAACCTGTCATAGGAGCATGGCCTGTGATGCCAATGCGAAAGACTGATGTCAAATTGACTCGTCTGCGCATTGGTCATACTCGCTTCACTCACAGGCATTTATTATTGGGTGAAGATGCTCATGAATGTCCGTTATGCAAGGTCTCTTACACTGTGCGTCACATTTTAATAGATTGTCCCGTTTTTAATAATTATCGCATCACCTTTTTTAATTCATCACATTTAACTTTACCTGACTTGATGGGAGAAATACCCCACCACAACCTATTTGCTTTTATCAGAAGACTTGGACTTTTATATTTTATTTGACTTTTTAAACTGTTTTAACTTTAACTTTATTTTTTTATATATGTGCATGCAGGCATGCACATATATAATAATTATTTTTATGTCGTATTTTTTCTTGTGTATTTTTAACCTGGTTTTCATATTTTAACAAATGTGTGGCGCAGTATAGCCAAATTTGGCTCTTGCGCCATTAAACCCAAAACTCACTCACTCACTTGCGCCATTAAACCCAACATTCACTCACTCACTTGGATCCAGTGCATCATCAAGACCTGAGACTTTGTCTGGGGGCCTCTCTATGCTGAACCCTTGAACCCCCTTTAGATTTGCGGAGGAAGTATTTGTGTTTGAACTATTTTATGAAAATCCAATCAATGAAAACAAATACTGCATACTCATATTTATTCAATTTTAGCCTTTATGATTTTAACAGTCATCGTTCATCCCTCACTTACTCGCCACCCTTTTACTTTAGAATTAGAGACCTAATTAATGACTTAAATCTGAACATTGGAAGAATAGCTCTGTGCAAAATTTCTGAGGTGCCCCCTTGGAAAGTGATTTATCCTAAGGTAGATTTCACCCTATCATACTACTCAAAAGCATGCGCTCCTGAGAGTACATACAGAACACTGTACTTGGAACACAGAGAGCTTTTTTCCTACTATGAACCTATCTTCACGGATGGCTCAAAGTCTGAATCCCATGTTGGTTCGGCAGTAGTTTCTCTGAGCACTGTAATTACAGACGCTCTACCAATTTCAGCATCCATTTACACTGCTGAACTCCATGCGCTAATAATCGCTCTAGAACATATTTCACTATCATGCGGTAAAAAGTTAATTATTTACACAGACTCCCTGTCAGCCCTTCAAAGCATTGTCTCTTTACATTCATCGTCTCATCCCATCCTTGTGGACATCACATATGCTTTAGCTAATTATCTTAAGAAGAAAGATATCAGATTTTGTTGGATCCCAGGACATGCCGGAATAACTGGAAATGAACTGGCTGATACAGCTGCACGATCAGCAACAGGCTCTTCAGAAAGGTTCCCTATTCCACACTCTGACCTGAAAGCTTGCTTCAGGCTGAAACTGCAAAGTGTATGGCAATCAAACTGGGACCAACAAATTGAAAATAAGTTGCATAGCATCATGCCCGTTCTCGCTCCAACTGCGCCATCTTTAAGCAATTGCCGTGAGCAGGTGATATGGACTAGGCTGCGCCTAGGACACACCCGCCTAACGCATAGGCATCTCCTGTTGGGTGAACCACCATCCTATTGCGAGAAATGTAATGTCTCACTATCGGTAAAACACATACTCTGTGATTGTCCGCATTCAAATCATCTTAGACATCGGTTTTTTAACTCTGTTGATTTTACTATGTCCAGTATTTTAAACAATAGCATCAATTCCTCACTTGTATTTAAATTCATAAGCATCAAGGGTTTTATTAATCATATCTCATTTTAATCTATAGATTTTAAGAAAGGCATATAGACTATGCCCGACTAAGGCTTTATGGCCTGCAAATCTTATATAACTGTTCTTATTGTCTCTCTTGGCGCAGTATGATCTAAATTGGTCCTTGCGCCATTAAAAATGAACCAAACCAAACCAAACCTAGATGTGCATCTGTTGGACATGCTTCCACTGATTGCAGTCTAGAGCCTAAATGTATTAATTGCTTACAACCTCATTCATCAGATTCTAAAATATGCCCTAAATGGAAAATAGAGAAACAAATACAGGAAATAAAAACAACTAAAAATATTTCTTACCCAGAAGCACGTAAATTAATAGTACCACAGTTGCCTCAAACATACGCTCAAGCTGCCAAATCCTCTACTTTGAATAATTCTACCCAAACAGATGAAAATATAACTAAAATAAACTGTCCACCTTTAAAATTACTTGCACCACTATCATCCAAACAAAGAACACATATTCCTACTGTTATTACCAAATCATCCTCAGCACAAACGCAACTCTTACCTTCCATTTCTTCAAAAAAATCTACTATATCGAATCCTCAGCCATCAACTCCCATGTCTGCGACAAAAGGGGAAATTAAAGAACAATCATCTCCACTACATCGTCCCCGAAAAGATAACAAAAAATAGACTTAATGAGTGTAAAAACTACGACAAATTTAAAGAAA
Source organism: Trichonephila clavipes (assembly GCA_019973935.1). Classification (NCBI taxonomy): domain Eukaryota; kingdom Metazoa; phylum Arthropoda; class Arachnida; order Araneae; family Nephilidae; genus Trichonephila; species Trichonephila clavipes. Next base: position 1,591,655 of record BMAU01017646.1, on the reverse strand, counting down.
GAACCAGCAAAAAACACATCCGTAAAGATTGCGAGGGAACAAGATTCCCCCAATGAATCAACTCCCGTCTCCAAAAGATCCCGGAGACGGAAAACTTCTAAAACTTTGGATGCCATGGACACGGACGTTGATCCTTCTGACACGGATTACGTCACAGGTCTGGCATCCGAAAAAGATGAGAGCCTTTTAGAGGCTGATTTTAAACAAGTGGCAGATAATCCCTTGAAAGTGCCCTTTCGCCAAGTTCGCCCAAAAAATAACTTCCCTGGTTTCTTGGAACTGTAGTGGCTATAGATCGCAAACAGATGACGTAAAAGACATCATACGTCAGTACCATCCAGTATGCGTAGCACTTCAAGAGACTTTCTTGAAGTCTTGTCACACAACAAAGATAAGTCGGTATGGTTGTGTGCGGAAAGACACGGAGGGACCCTCTGTGTCCGGAGGCGTATGTATTTTTACATCCCTCGATGTTCCATCTAGTGCTCTGCCACTCCATACCTCGTTGCAGGCTGTAGTCGTGAGAATCCCCTCCACGAGCCTAATCACAGTCTGCTGTCTTTACTTGCCCCCAAATACTATTATCCACCAACATGACTTGAACTTTTTATCAGTTGCCAGCACCCTTTGTCATACTTGGTGACTTCAATGGACATAGCACTCTGTGGGGTAGTGCGAAGACGAACCCTCGTGGCAGACAGATTGAACATGTGCTTTCTGATCACTGTCTCTGTCTGCTTAATCACGAGGAACCAACGTACTTTCACGAACCCACACGATCCTTTCAAACATTAGATTTGGCCATCTGCTCACCGTCACTCTTCCCTAATTTAGATTTGTGAGTTGAGAAGGACCTGTATAATAGTGACCACTTCCCTGTTATCCTTTCTCACGATTCTAATACGGGAGGAAAAAGCTTCCCACCTACGTATTCTTATAGTCGTGCAGACTGGGCTCTTTTCACACATTTGGCTGTGATACCTGATGCAACGGTCAAGACAGAGAGTGTTGATACTGCTGTACAAGAAGTCACCAATGTTTTGATTGCTGCTGCTGATTTATCCATACCAAAAGTTTCAAGTCATTCATTCCAACGTTACAAACCTTGGTAGAATACTGATTGTCAGACAGCGTATAAGAACCAGCGGAAGTTATGGGGAATCTTTCGCAGATATCCCACTACGGAGAATCTCTTGGCGTTCAAAAAGGCAAAAGCAAATGCTCGCAGAGTAAAGCGTCGGAGTCAGAGGCAATCCTGGATCCGATATGTGTCCTCACTCACTTCGTCAATTTCCAGTAAACAGTTATGGAAAAAGGTTAAGGCAGCAAACGGGATGTATCGGGAATTTTCCTTCCCTATTTTACAAACGTCAGACTCTGTCTTTTCTTCCCCAGACGAAATTGCTAACATTCTGGGTGAAACTTTTCAGAGTGTATCTAGTACAGCCTCTTATAGTTCTCGTTTTCTCGAGATTAAGAGGCGTGCAGAACGTACCCCGATAAACTTTTCCACTCGCTCCTTTTTTCCACATAATTGTAACTTCACGATAATTGAGTTAAAAAAAACACTCTTACAAGCGCACAATACAAGCCCTGGACTGGATGGAATCACTTACACGATGCTCCGTCATCTAAATCCAAACTCTCTGGCCAACATTCTTTTTTTTATTCAACAGAGTTTGGAAGGAGCATTGATTTCCCTCCAGCTGGAGAGAAGCCTTTGTGATTCCAATCCTTAAGCCGGGCAAGGTGGCAACAGATCCTCTGAGTTACCGTCCCATTGCTCTGACAAGCTACTTCTGTAAGACCTTTGAACGTATGGTTAATACTCGTTTAGTGTATGTTTTAGAGAAAGAAAAGTGTATTTCTCCTCTACAGAATGGATTCCGCAAGGGCCGATCCACTCTTGATAACGAATCTTCCAGCTACAGTAAAAGCTGGATATCTAAACTGCAAAATACGTCCATATGTTCCGAATCCTCTGCGTTGTTTCAACTGCCAGAGGTTCGGACACTCTCAAACTGCCTGCAGAGGACACAATTGACGTGTTCTAGATGTGCAACCGTTGGGCATCCTTCCACGGATTGTACTCTAGAGCCGAGATGCGTTAATTGCTCCCAATCCCATCCATCAGACTCAAAATTGTGCTCAAAATGGAAAACTGAAAAAGAAATACAGGTTATCAAAACTAATAGAAATATACCGTACGTAGAAGCACGAAAACTAATAGCTCCACAATTATCCCAATCCTACGCTCAGGTTACCAAACTCTCGACTACAACCACTACAACACAAACAGATGAAAGTATTACCAAAATAGTTTGCCCACCATTAAAATTGTTACAACCATTAGTCTCCGTTCCAAAGCCAACTATATCTTCCTCAGTCGCTCAAGTTAATAAATCCTCTACGTCAACTCAGGCAGAACTCGTAGCATCCACATCTTCTGTTACAGTTGCATCGCCTTCAAAATCTCAACCTCCTAATTCTGTAATAGATACTGCTCCCACCACTTCTAATAGTTTATCTATATCTGCTGCATCTTCCTCATCCACAGCATGCTCTGTTCTTGAAACGACCACCACTATATCCAATACCATACCAGAATGCAAATCAAACCTCAAAGTCCCGTAGAAAGAAACGTCCCCCAAAAAACCAATCCAACACTATAAAACCAAAAATAGAAATTAAGACGGCCCCTCATAGACCTCGAAAATCTGGACCTACTGAGTACACAACGGATGAGGAGGATATGATAATATATGACGTGGAAGATGAACCTGAGCTGAATCCACAATATGTTTTAAATATGAATGGCTTCACCTATAAGGGAGAGATGGTTAATAAACCAAATCATTCCTTTATTAAATACAACTTTGATACTCCAATAAAAAACCGTTTTAGCAACATCAAGTGGTAACATTCTATTTTAAATAACTTGGTTACGAACTAAACATTCTTTTTGACTTGGTGGGGAAAACCCCACCAAAATTTATTACCTTTCGCTTTTACCAATTTTTAATGAGATCCTACTATTTTACACATAACCATTTTTTACTAATTTTATACTTTTAATGCTTAAAAAGTTGTTTGGCGCAGTTTAGCCAAAATTGGCTCTTGCGCCATAAAACAATACACTCACTCCACTCTTGATAACCTTGTTTTTTTAGAATCCCATATCAGGGATGCCTTTGTTAGGAGAAACCATTTGGTTTCTCTTTTCTTTGACATAGAGAAAGCATACGACCGAACTTGGCGTTATGGGATTCTCCGTAATATGTATGATTTTGGTTTGAGGGAAAATCTTCCTATTTTTATTTTTAACTCTTTAGCTGTTCTTTATTTTTATGTACGCATTGATCACTCATCTTCTCATAAATTCATGCAAGATCAAGGTGTTCCTCAGGGTAGCGTTTTGAGCATTACCCTTTTTAATATTCATATGAGTAGCACACTTCATCACCTTCCACCTTAAGTGCGAGGAATGCTTTATGTTGACGATCTGCAAGTCTCTTGTCAAGGTTCAGATATGCGACTAATTGAGCGACAGCTGCAAACAACTGTCAATCGATTAGTTAAGTGGTGCGATCAGAATGTGGACACACGATATCTCCTTCCAAGAGCAGCTGTGTCCATTTTTGCAGAAAACGTAACCTACACCCAGGTCCTTCTATACATATAAGAAATATTCAAATACCTGTAGTCAATGAGGTGCGCTTCCTCGGAGTAATCTTTGACTCGAAATTGACTTTCCTTCCGCATGTCCTTTACTTGCGGAAGAAGTGTGAACGATCCCTCAACATCTTAAAAGTACTATCAAACACCTTATGGGGTGCCTATAGAGTCTCGTTACTCCGAGTGTACCAAGCACTAATACTTTCACGTTTGGACTATGGTTGTGTAGTGTACGGTTCTGCTCATGCATCTGTCTTAAAACGATTGGACACAATACATCATTCTGCTCTGAGAATCTGCTCTGGTGCCTTCAGAACTTCGCCTGTTACCAGCTTGTATGTGGTATGCCATCAACCACCTTTAGAACTAAGACGGAGACAATTGTCAATTATTTTATTCATGCCATGTCTGTTCCTTCTCATCCATTAAAACCCTTTGCTCTTTCCATTGGTCTCAACCGACTCTATGAAGCCCGTTCATTTAACATCAAACCTTTTTCAGAAAGAGCAAAGGCTGTTCCAAATGACACCCATTTAAATAATATAAATATCGAGGAAAATAATATCCTTGCTTTTCCACCCTGGGACATCCAAATTTTTAACTATAGTAACCCCTTTTCGGGCTATGACAAAGCAGGCACTGCTGCTATTATTTATCAGCAGCTCTTTTCTTACCATCGCAGTAAGTATTCTAAATACATACCAGTCTACACGGACGGATCAAAGACTGTAGGACATGTTGGGTGTGGTGCTGTTTTTAACAATTCCATTCTTAGTTTTTCCTTACACAATTCCATGTCTGTCTTACGTATGCTCAGGCTGCTAGACCTTCAACTATCTCCACAGCTTCCCAAACAGATCCAAATCTATCACACATAATCTGTCCACCTTTTCAATGCCTAACTCCCATATCTTCTAAAATTCGATTGCCTGGTACCTCGTCTTCAGTTTCTACCTTCTCCACGTCATCTTCATCTACTCAAGACAATCTACTTCCTTCCCCATCTGGTATACTACCCACAATACAAAGTGAGTCTTTATTACAAATACCCATCCCTACTACTGCTACAACTACTTCCCCTGGCAATAACCTGAATACTTTAGTTTCACCTTTAGAAACTGAAACCCCTTCTCGTACACCTCCTGCTAAACTTAATTCGGTTTCAACTGAAAACTTACATGAGTCTGTCCCTAATGAATCCAATAGTGAACATTCTACTGCAGCTGAAGCCCAACAAATTGTAAAACGAAAATCAAGAAATAGAAGAAAGCGCCCAAAAATACAGAAATCAGATATCGAAATAAAAAGGGTTCCAAATAGATCTCGAAATGCAACACCTACAGAAATAACTGATGACGAGGATATGATAACTTACGACGTGGAGGAGGAGGAACTTGAGCAAGATCCTTTCATTCTTCCTGAAGGTTATTTACGCGCATTAACTCCATCCCGATACAGGAACTATAGAGAATAATTTTTATACCGTGTATTATCTAACCTTGTTTTAAACTAACCTTTGTCTTTTTCTATGCTTTTATCTCAAAATATGGTCGGACTTGGTGGGGAATTCCCCACCAAATTTTACATTTTAAATTTCTTAACAAATATTTGGCGCAGCATAGACTAGATTAGCTCTTGCGCCATTAAACCCCACACTCACTCACTCACTCCATGTCTGTCTTTAGTGCTGAATTGACTGCCATTCTTGTCGCACTTCAGCATATAATAGTTTCTAACCACCGTCATTTTTGTGTGTACACTGACAGCATGAGTGCTCTAGAGTCCTTACACTTTTTGACAGAGCATAGACACCCCACTGTGATCGAAATACTTCTTCTGCGAAAATTGGAAAGAAGGGGTTTTGATATAATTTTTTCCTGTGTACCTGGACACGTGGGTATACTTGATAATGAACAGGCTGTACCGCTGCACGTTCCATGTCTGATCACATGCAGCGACCTGTCTGTTACCAGGATTTAAAAACTTCTACACAAAACTATATCCATCGTGTATGGCAAGAGACTTGGGATCAACAGATCCTCAACAAACTGCATAGCATTCACCCTTCCACTTCTCACTGGGCAGTGTCCTTCATGCCATGTCTCTTACACTGTTCATCACATTTTAATAGATTGTCCCGTTTTTAATACTCATCGCATGACCTTTTTTCATCAATCTGTTTTAACCTTATCTGACTTGGTGGGGGAATCTCCCCACCAAAATCTATTTGCTTTTATCAGAAGAATTGGATTTTTATATTTAATTTGACTTTTTAAAATGTTTTAACTTTAACTTTATTTTTTATATATGTGCATGCTGGCATGCACATATATAATTATTTTTATGTCCTTGTATTTTTTCTGTGTATTTTTACCATGTTTTTATAATTTTAACAAACGTGTGGCGCAGTATAGCCAATTTTGGCTCTTGCGCCATAAAACCCCAAATTCACTCACTCACTCTCACTGGGCAGCCCTACCAGTGCGAAGACATGATGTCCGCTTGACTCGACTTCGCATTGGTCATACTCGTTTCACGCACAGGCACCTTCTGTTGGGCGAAAATGCCCCAGAATGTCCTTCCTGTAAAGTCCCATATTCTATTTATCACAGTGGTTCTCAAACTTTCACTATTGGTGCCCCCTCCTTTTCAATCACAATTTTTATAGCGCCCCCCTTATTCATTAATAATGTACTGAATGCAATAATAATGCACTTTTACGCTAAAGCTACAATACGATCATAATTATAAACCGTACAAATTAACAAGATAAGTATTAAATTTTGTATATCTTACTTTTAAGTAATATTTTTTTTTTTTTTTTTTTGCTTTTTAGTTCGATTCACTATAAAAGCGTGTTTTTTAGTGTGTTTTAAAACTATAATTTATTTTATAGTTATTTTTACTATACACTATAAAAATCACAATTCCAGTGAATAATTAATTAAGAGAAAATATACTTACCTACTTTCAAGGACTTTTTAATTTTTCTTAGAAAATTTGAGAAAAAATCTAATAAAACTAAAGAAAATGTTCCAAATAAATAATGCCCTTAATAAAGGACATAAATCACAGACACTTTTCGCTAACAACACAGGAACGTTATTTTCCAGCTAAACTCAAATCAACTCAAACGTTTCATGTCTCACGCTTTTCTGATATTTACCTTCGCCACACACACACACACACATCTTGATTAATATATGTTATTTCAGTAGGTTCTTCAATTGCTTGATCAGTTTCAATTTCCTTTAATAGGGATCACAGATGCCCATTTTTTTTAATATTCTGCTTATTTACATTTATAAACCATAATAAGTTGTACAACACAGCAATCAAAACTACAAAATTGTTCATGGGGAAAGTGTAGCATGTTCTAAAAAATAATTGTGTAAAGCGTTTTTCATTATGCATTATATGTTTCAGAATACTCATGCTTATCCATATATCATAAAACTCTTTCACATGGAAAAAAGATGAAACAGAAATATATTATATATATTTACAACTTCCATAAAAAAAAAAGACGGAGATAACCATACCAGTAAGTTCGAAGGTAGCTAAAGTAATATTTTAGGTTAAAAGAAACGTTATAAAAAATCTCTCATCGTTTGATATCTTTAAAAGAAATGTAAAAAAAAAAAATCTCTCATCGTTTTCATATTGACCGCAAAGCAAACAAAATATTTGTTCAATTTGGTTATAGGATCAAAGATGGCTAATGAGCGTTTAAAGTGGAATCTTTTATTTTTGATGATCACCAGATGATAAAAATAAATTATATCAGTGTAAATGTGTATTTTTTATTATGTCAGAAAGCATCTTGTTTTACTTCATTGCAAAAAATTATTTTTTAAACCTTTTATTTTCAATATGCTCGCGCCCCCCTCGCAGGGTTACCGCGCCCCCCAAGGGGGCGCGCCCCACAGTTTGAGAAACACTGATTTATCACATTTTAATAGATTGTCCCGTTTTTAACCATCATCGCATCACCTTCTTTCATACATCTGTTTTAACCTTATGTGACTTGATGGGGGAAACTCCCCACCAAAATCTTTTTGCCTTCTTTTTTAAAATTAGATTTTTACATATGATTTGATTTGTGTGTTTCTTTGGATTTTTAATATATTATATGTATGTATTCATGCATGCATATACATATGTGTACATATATTTTTATACTTATATATTTTTTTAAAAATGACTTTTTCTTTTAACAAGTGTTTGGCGCAGCTTGGCCAAAATTGGCCCTTGCGCCATTAAAACTCACAATCATCATCATCATGCGCTTGCACTTTCTTTCACGTTAATGAAAAAAAATATTATACTAAAAAAGTTCATGCTTTTCTCTTTTAGAATCAGTCATTTAAAAAATTTAATGTCAAAAACTGGGGGGTTGCGATTTTCAAAAAAATACTCAAAATTTTATTTAAATACTTAATAGTTTCTTTATTTATAAAAATAATCTCACGGAACTTTTTTTTTCAGTGTGTAGAACAATATTATACGTAATCTGTACAGATTGATAAAACATCTTAAAAATTACGGTTTAAAAAAATGTTTTTCTGTTTTTCCTCCCTTTTGCGAGAAATATGTAAACATTACTTTTTTTAAAGTTTTTTGTTAAAAAAATTACCGTTGTTTTCAATCGATATATGAAGTTTAAAAGCACTAACTTAAAAATAAAGCCAGAAAAAAAAATTTTACTTTAGCAAATAACGAAATGGGAGAAATTGAAAAACCTTCCTTTATTTTATAGGGATTTTTACTGCTCTTCCCCGAAGCGCGGTTGCTTAACCCGCTGCTTTATAAAACGGTAGTTCCCAGGTTCGAAACTGAAGAGGAAGAGACATTCAATTTCGCATTATGCTACTTCTTAAAGTTTAAATTTTTTGAGTGGAATGAAAAAAGTTTATATAAATTAATATAAAATATCAAAATGTTTTTATCAGATCGGTTTTTTTAATGTTTTTTTCAGTACATATATATATATAGAAATATATATATATTTAGGCTTTCCCCAATACTGTTTTTTTCTAACTTATATATTTATATGTTTAATCAAACGTTCAGAAAAAAGCAATCGTTTCAATAGCTATCTGTTAATTTTTCTTTCATTTATTACTTATATAAATTTGATTTTAATAAATATATATATGTTTTTTAAAAGGATTATTTCTATTATATATATATATATATATATATATATATAAGAAATATGTATTATATATCAAAAACAAGAAATAATAGATAAAGAACATAACACGAAATAGCGTAATAAAAATATAAAAGCTAAACATGAAGAACAAAATTATAGAGAAATAAAAAAAAAAAAAAAACTACAAAAAAAAGAAGAACCTAGCGAGTCAGAAAGCAATTTCGGATTTAGGACCGAATAAGTGGGGTTAAACTAGTTTGAAGGCGCCAACCTTCCCCCTTTGCAACTCGGTAGGAAAACCAAATAAAATAAAATAAACAAAACTTCAGAGTATGGATAACTCAGAGAGCATGATAAAACCACTCACTACTATTATATAACAAACTCTCCCAAACTCTTAATGCAGAAAAATCACAAAATAATTACGTAAGAAAAGTAGAAAAATGCTAAAACAATTACATAAGAAAAGTATCTTTCAAAAAATAATTTAACAAAATTTCTTTACTCACAAAGCTTTTACGAAGAGAATCAAGCGTCTTGCCATTAATGAAAATCAATTATTCACCAAGTTAAAAAATTCGAAAATACATAAATACATCTTTTGAGCTGACTTTTAAACCAGCCAGCAAAGACAGGTATAAAATGACGACAATCAAATATGGTAAAATTTGAATTGGTTGATTGTCAAAAATGTAAATTTGCTGGGCTCTCTGATTTGGTTGGTTGTCAACAATGTGTAAGATGTTCAAGATGTGTGTGGAAAAAATGTAAACTGTTATATGAGTGTGTTATGATATAATCTTCACAGCAAGACCACTAACAAGCTGACTTTGAAATCCTATTGTTGTGTGGTGGTTTTGGAATTCGAAGTAGCAAGACGGTTAATGTATTTGTGACGAATATAAGTTCTTAAGAAATTAAAAGGGTATTCATGATCTAAACAACATTGAAAAAAAAATTTATATTATTGTATTTATCTATTTTGTGGGTAGTTAAGTTATCATTTCTAAATAAAAAATTCAAAATGATATTTCTGTAAATTGATATATGTAAATTACTATTCCATACGGGAATTTTAATTATAAGGAACTTAAACGAATCTCTTTTGTCAAAAATGTTACTGACTACATTATTGTTAATAAGATGCAAGTCTAAATCCAAGAATTCCACCATATTAGAGTTGAAGTTAGTTTTAAAGAGCTTGAGATAATCAGGGTAGAACGTAATATTTGGTTTGTATTCACTATTTTTACCAAAAATTATTATATCATCTATATAACGATAAATTAAGTAAGAATCATTTACAACATGATCTATTTCAAAAAATGTAAATATAGGTTCGCTAAACAATTACTAGCTGGACCACCCTGAGGTAATCCTTTGATCTGTTTATAAAGATTCTGATCAAAAATGTAATGAAATTTTCTTTTAATACGAGGTTAACAAGAATATCAAATTTTTCTTTTTTCATTGAAGTATATAATTCACATATTTATCATAAATTAACTGTAGAACCTTAATCATATCGTCAATATCTATAGAATTAAAAAGGTCCTCGAAATCAAAACCATGCATGGAAAAAATTAACATATCCTTAGTAACTCTAGCAATCTCTAAGCTATTTTTAATTATTGCCGTGTTTTGTAAATTATCAATTAGATTTTGAAGAAGAGATTGTAAGATCTTTCCAGACTTCGTGATATATGTATTGTATCCATTAGTGATACTACGGAATTTTATAGGGCTTTTATGAAATTTTGGTGTTAAAAAAATACTTTTGGATATTTAATATTATTTAGATGAATATTCAGTCTTTTGTTCAAAGCTAAAAGACGATTATCATCTTCTCTATTATTGTGAATTGATTTTTTTGAAATGAATTATTATTTAAAATGTGGTTACTTAATATTTTACTGTAAAAGTATTTACAAATTATGGCATAATTAGCAGAGACCTTATCAACATATGTAATCACGAAGTCATTTTGGATATTTTCTATTGATGATTTAAGATCTTTATACATAATTTCATTTTCAACAGTGAAATCTAATTCCCGAATTTCTGTTGCTACATAAGATCTAAATTGATTGAATGCTTCAATCGGCATTCCGTATTTAATTGCCATTTTAAGGTAGAATTTATCTAAATCTTTTATGATTTGTTTCATAACGTTAGATTTATTTTTTGTGATCATCAGTCTAAAACCGGTACCTTTTTCCATAAAATTTCTTAACAAATCATCTTTCACGATGCTAAGGTCTCCTGTAACAACGCGCTGATGATAATCATCAATATAGTCTCGATATAGATTGCATTTACATGATTCTGAACTTAGGAGCTCCGAGATTTGATTATAATTAAATATAAATCTACCATATTTCTTGTTGTATTTGAAAGCCTTTTTAATAATAATATTTTTAATAGGAAAAAAGGATTGATATTTTTGAAATATATATATATATTTCATTACGAACTGAATTCCTTATTAAAAAGTATATCGTCTATTATTTTGGATCAAAATACATTTTAGAGACATTTTTAAGCTAACTATATGTAACGATTGATTGATTCATGAAAATCTGAAATCTATTTTACTATTTTAGATTCTTAGAAACTAACTATTATTAAAAAATGGTGAATGTTTTTTGTTTTACTCTTGGCATCAGAATCGTTTTAAGGTGATTGAAGAATTTAAAAACAGTATGAAAATTCTACTGGACGGTAGATACGAACTTTGTTTGCGCTTTAAATCAGAAGCAGATTTGTCTTTCGACAAAGGTCTGACGTGAAAGCGACATAAAAAGATGTGCGAACGTGCACAACGAAATGGGATTCTGGATGATTATAAAGTTGTATTTAAAGAATGGGAAGAATCAGAAATTATAAAAAAAATTGAAGAGAAAGGTGAAAATTCGTATTTTATGTCGTATCGACCAATGGAGTAACTTCATGGACAGACTGACGCCAGTCAACAATCACGTGATTGCAACGTCAATAAACAGCACGTGCGATTTCATAGCATTGATTTTCCTATACGTTTGTTGACATCGTTCTTGTGTCTTAATTTTATCTAATTAAAAACATATATCATTGTATTTTTTGTATTATTTTGTAATATATATTTGTTAGGAACTGTTTGTTGTTTATCTTAACAACTCTTCTATATAACTTTTGTTTTATTCTAATTTATTTATGTAATTAGGTAATTGTCTACTTCCTACTAGTGTTAGCTGGCATATTTATTTATCCTAGTTCGGTTGGATCCTAGCATTTATTTATAGTTCATGGTACACTTATGTATGGCTCTTAGTTATTTTAGTTCTTAATTAATTTAGTAGTTATTTATTATATAGTTTTGCGTAAGAATGGTTGACAGTATAGAAGTAAAACTACTTTTTTAAGATTGTATGATTATCGAACAACATTGATATCATTTCTTTAAAAAGAGCTTACACCTATTATTATACAACACAGTGTCAGTTAAGTGTGAATAATATAAAAAATGTCTGTAGTTTTAATTAATAATTCAAAGGCAGGAGAAAATATTTATTCTGAATTTTTTCAATTTGATGATAATTTGTGGGAGGAATGTTTACAAAAATTAAAGAAATGTTTCTTTGATTTTTACCTTCCACACACAAATTATCGATTTCTAAATTATTCTTGGCTGTTAAAATTTAATTTCATTTCTTTCTTTAAATTAAAATACAATATTCTTAAGGGGAATGAAACCAATACAAAAGGGGTAACAATTTTTAGAAATGATTACATTTAATTTGATATGTAATTATGTTATTTTTTTGAAGTACATATCAAACTTGCAAAAAAGTTTATTAAGTTTATTAAAAGTTACAGATTTTATTACAAACGATGATCCCAGCATGTAACAAGAAGAGGTGCGCTGCTGTTCCTTTCGAGACGGGAATCCATTTCAGGCGAAAGACCGATTTCCTTCCCGAAGAAGATACAACCATGTCTTACTCGGGATTCGAACCCGAACCCACTCGGTTACAAGCCGAGGGACATAGCCACCACACTGGCTGGGCGACAATTATCTTTTGGTAAAAGTGTTTTTTTTTTTACATCTTTTTTTTTTGAAATCTCAGTGGCTACTTAAGAAGTATTTGTTTATCTATGATTTAACTATTTTCCTTTTTTGCACAAATCCTTAAAATAGTTTAGTTCCTGAAAACTCAGTATTATGCATGTAAAGGTAATTAAGGAAGTGAGTATATGATTCATATATATGTCTCCTGTGATGAAAATTCAATTTTTTTTACAACTTCATGAATTTCAAATTTTATAATAGTATGGTTTACCAATGGGGACATTAAACACTCGGTAAAATCCTAGTCTGGCACACTGCTATTTTTGGCGCCATTTTTTTCGCCAAATGGCGCCAAAAAGCCATGTTTCAAAAAATGACGCCATGGACGAAAACGAAGAAAAATCGGTCTTAGCTGGTGATCAAAAACCTAAGCTCCTCTTTAAAAATCCTAAAGAACGGGGTTTCCGTAATGGCGTCAGGGACGCTGAAAACACTTGTATTCACACAAAAGCATAAAATAAAACGGGGTTTCCGTAATGGCGTCAGGGACGCTGAAAACGCTTGTATTCACACAAAAGCATAAAATAAAGAAAAGGGCAAAAAAAGCATTTTTACGAGATAAAAGCAGTAAAATAAAGGAAAACAAGCATTTTAAAAATTGTAAAAAATCACTTACGTCACTTTTTTTGGTCATCCGATTCATGTGGAGGATACACACGTGCAATTGCTTTCAAGTAATCCTTGAAGTTTGCGTCGATCATTTTGTGTTCGTTTGATCGACGCCACATATACTCAGCAAGATATGAGTCAAATTGGCCCTCCACATGGGCCGTGTGGCCTTTCAAATTTCTTTTGATGGCCGACCACGTTCCTTCAATTGCATTGGTGTGCGCACCGGTCTCGGGATCCTTAAAAGTCAGACTGTGGTTGACTGTGAGATGTCTGTATCCCTCATCCGACAGACATTCGTAAGCCCTCCAACAGTCCGAAATTATCGTGGTTCCCGGCAAAATCCATTCACGAATTACTGAAAGTAATTCCACTTTCGTTCTATTTGGCACCACACGGAAGAAACATTTTTTCGAATCTCTTTGCACGCCACCAAATACCCAGTTACCTTTCACTCTTTTTCCTTTGCCATATTTCATTTTTCCGAACAAACTTTCATCAATTTCCACAATTTTTCCTTCTCCTCCAAGTTTTGCGCTCTCATTTACAAATGCAACCATACAAACCTCACGGCAAAACATATACCAATCCACCACTGTGTTTTTGTTAATTTTTAAATCATTCACTACAAACTCATTCATACTCTTGCCAAACCAATACCTGGTTAATCGCAAGATCACACAAATACTCAATCTACTGTCACTAAACCACGTACCTTTTCTTACACTCCGGCAAACAAAGTGGGGATTCTCTTTCGACTGTACTCGACAACGCCATTCAAATCCATCAATCGTACCCTTTCGTTCAACCAAACGCATATCCTTTTTACACTTCGGACACTCATCTGGAGGGAATTAATCCTTTCATGACCCAATCTAGAACAGCCTTATTTCCTTGTTGTCCAAGCAAAAGAAAAAATACTGTGGTTGCCTCGCTTTCATTGAATTTTCTTTCACACGCCATTCTAACAACCGGTGCAAAATCAATCAAGCCTAAAATTGGAACACGTGGGGTAGAAAGTATGAGCAGGGTCGAACTCGACTTGTCGCAGCAGGGTCAAGGGCGAAAATGAACGATGTCCACTTTTCACCCGATTTTTTTGGTTGACCGGTTTTAGGGTTACCATATTTTAGCCACCGGACTGGACAATCCGGCAGGGTTGCCATATTGTAAAATTTGTCGCCAAGCAGTGTGCTTGTCTAGGATCCACTCAAAATTGGTAATGATTTTGCAAGTTTTTTAAATATGCCAAATTTTATGCAAAAACTCAAATTTTTAAAAAATTAATGCTTTTCCTTTCATAAAAAAGCAATTAAGTACATAAATATATACATAGAGATTAGATTTTGATTCATAACACATATAGAACTACATAAAACATGTTCTAAAAATTTAGATTTAGTACCTTAAAAATATTTGTGTAGTGAGCTTTAACGTGAAGAAAAATATTGAATAACACTTTCTCGTAAAACACATATAATAATTTTAACTCAAAATAATTACTTTTTTACTAACTAAACATTTTCAAAACTCCCCATATTTATAGCTTAAGCCCTCTTTATCTTCATTTTTAGCTAATTTGGACTTCTTTTTTTTTTGGCTTTTTGTTTTTTTCTGGAGAGTTTTGTTGGGGTAATGACTGGCAGTTTGATTTTTGAATTCTCTCCGTGTCAATTCCCATATAGTTTTTAAGTGTCATTGGATCAATTCCTATACCTAAATAATTAAATACAGGCAATAGCCTTAAATAACCCTAATTATATAAAATGACAGCCATGTATGAACCCAAAAACAAAGTTTTTTTTACGAACAAAAATTTCTTTCGGCAAAACAGACCACAATACATTATTAAAGCTTTCATTATTATTTTGAGTCTTGCCATGGAGGCATTTTTTTAGCAACTCCTTATCACAGAGTGCTAAATAAGTAGGCTTTATCACTTTAATCACTGAGTTTGAAAGGCCTGCTGTTTTGTCCACATATACTTTACCATCGCATAATGCTTGTTTATACTTGCATCAGCTGTCTTTCCCTGTTGGACATTGCCCATGCATGGGATTTTGATTGCTAGAGCAGAAGTGAAAGAAAGCAGATATTACAGCAGATTGCATTTTTTCGAGGTATCCAATATTGCTGCGGATGGCAATCCCATAATAGTTCTACAGTTTATCGATAAATTTATCCGTTAATTTTCCCTTCCAACCAAGTCCTTTGGTGTTCTTTTTTAGTTTCCTTAAATGTGAGCCTACTCTTTTTTGTATATGTCCTATACATTCAAGTTTTGTGGCACTGTTTTCACCATATATATCCTTCACTTGTAAAAATCCCTTGGAATCACCATCACCATAGTACTCGGTGTATTGCAGGTCTCGTTTGATTAGTGACCTTTCAAAAATTCTAAAAGCTCCAACAGCTTCCATGTTTCCAGAGGATCCTTTATAATTTGAACATACATGCTCACATTTCACACAATTTACAATACTAAGTCATTACTTCCAGCTCTAAAATTTTTCCAGTATCAATGGAAATAACTGAAACGCAGCCATTAAGTGACATATGGCCTCCCCGCTGCCATGTGCCATCTACCGAAACACCACAAGTTGTACTTTTTTTTAAATTTTGCACTTCTTTAGATGCAGTTTTCATATTTTCTTCAGAACATAACTGTACTGTTTCCAGAAGTTTGAGTTCATGAGCTCTGAAGGTATTTTTAGAAATGCATGGCAAATTTAAAGTGCATAACAACGTCTTACCAGCTGTGAATCCTCTGCCAATCAATCTCAATCCAAATACCAATAAAGTATTAAAGGAAAAATTTTTATTTTCTTTAGGAGTAGAAGTAAAGCCAGTTATGAATCCACAACTGCAAGCCACACACAAATTAGAGCAAAGTCCTTCCTTAGAATCTTCTGCCAGAGTTTCAATCCAGTTGCATAACATTCCGGAGAACACAAGATTGAAATAATTCCCATCAAAGCTTGGAAATCAATACTTCTATTCCCTGTAGAACAAAGAAATTCAGGTTCAGGCACATCAAAACAGCTCAATTTCGCTTCACTTGCAGACGCATTATTACTGTTAAATGCTAACTTGGTAAACCTATTACCATAAAACTTTCTCTTTCTAGACACTTTTGATCTAGCTTTCGGCATTTTGAAATTATTCACAATCAAATAAAAGTCGTTAAATAAAGAGCACTTTTTTAGAAGAGGAGAGGGGAAGGAAACAGGGGGATGACAGTCTGCAGGGTTACAGAGCTTAGCAAATTTCTCGCCAATATCGGCGCTTGCTTTGAATACGATGCCAATCATTCATTTTCGCATTAGACGTGGACCTGTTCACACGGTGAAAGCAGTATTCTTATCGAAAAAGCATAAAAAAATATCTAACCATCTTTCGAAATAGCAAGTTTAAATACATGGAACAAATTTATTTTAAATGAAATTAAATAATTTGTTCATTATTTTTTGAATAAAAGTTTAATTATGTAATTGCAGTGGTAAGTAATACAAAGTGCGAGCAGAAAGCGCTTACATTATTGTTTGATTGTTTTTTGAAGCTCCGCGTTTTTAACGAAACGATACTGGATTAATTTAGATAATACGATTACTCATGGCACGGAAATTCAAAAAAGAAGCAGCTCCTCTGTTGTACATTTTGTAGATGTTACGAATAAGTATTTTAAATATAACCAATAAGTGATTTTATCGGATCTTTTACAAATGTTATTACTATAAATCGAAAGGGTAAGTTTTTTGATACAGAATAAAAAGCGTTTACTAAAGTGATTTGAAAAGCTTATTTTCGTATTTAATTCTCTATTCTACAAAATATAATGTTTATTTATAATTTTAGATAGCTTGTGCACTGAATATTCATTGATAGATTTTTATTAAATCGGTTATTTGTTTCGCTCATTCTGTGGGTCATCAAATTACATTTTGATCGCTACGTAATCGTAAATACTTGTTTTATTAATAACAATTCAATATGTATATATATTCATAATGATACAAGTTGAATGACGGATTGACCGAAAGCTATGGTTTTCACTCTGACAATGAATCGAGTTTCTCTAATATTTTTGTTTAATATAAACGGAAAATTTTTAAAAGCTTAATATTTTATCACTTTATATCAAACTCTCTCTCTGTAAAAATAAAAAAGCAGACTTCCAAAATTAACTAGAAACAATTTTTTTCTCATACTTTCAAGCTAGATCAGATTTTAAATTAAACTCATTTTCAAACGGAAATTAGTATATATCCTTCCATAGTATAATCATATATCTACACACATAATGCATAAACTCAACTCAATTTGTTACTAAATTTATGCCAAATAGAATAATGAAAAAGTGGATTTCAATTATATGTTACCGCTAAAGTAATTATTCATATATAAATACATATTTGTGAAAGCAATTCTTTTTTTTTTGTACCTAATGAAATTCGAGTTCGAACAAGACAAAAATTGAATTACATACTGCCTGTGTTATAGTTTTTAATTAAATGGTATGAAAAGCCTAAATTCTCTCTACACGCTATGCTTAATGTACACGCAATAAGTTTTCTTATAAAGAGAAAGTTAAAAATTCACAAATTTAAAATGCAAGAATTCTTGTTCCGTAAGAAACCATAGGATACTCTCTTATGGTTTCCTCTTCTAAAATAACTATACTAAACGCCGAATTAAAAATAAATTCCCTTATTTAAATGCCTACAAAATGAACGAAAATGGTTTATTGAAATATTTTTTACCTTAGCAATAATAGAAACCACAATTGTTTCTTTACAGTAAATTATTTTAAATACAAGGGATGCATTTTCTACTATGTTAAAAATCATACGGCCAATTATTGACAAATTACTAAAAAAGAGCACTTCTAAATTTATATTAATTTAAGTATACAAAGCATGTTTTAATTTTTTTTTATGAAAAGTGATTAGAATTTTTTACGAGATTTTCCGGCCGTAATTTTATACCCTTGCTAATTTTAAATAATTTAAATAGAGTTTTTCCATAGAAATGTATCTAATTATAAAAATAAAATTTTATTTCTAAGAATGTCCCTAAAATTTTAAGACACGTTTACCTATATAATGGACATCATACTTAAATTCCTGTTTAATTTAATTATTGAGTTCCAACCCTCCTCCCAAACTTTTTAGACAGTCATAAAAGCGTGATTCTTGCTGATTAGTGTCTGGGGGGGGTAAGGATGATAATCTTATTTTTTCTGCTTTTTAACTCTTCAAAACATGCATATACTCTGAAAATAGTTTATTTATTCAACCATATAATAGTATTACTTCTATTTGTTATTCTTCCGTGCTCTTTTTGATAAATACTGAAGTGGAAAAAAATTACTTTTGAGTCAAAGATAATATTCACAGTCCTCTAGTGTAAATCAATTGCTTTTCATGTAATGTTAAATACAGTAAATTATGCCAATCCTAGTTCATAATGACGTATAAAAATTTAATCACGCAAAGTGATAAAGAATATGGTGAAGCATTGAATATCGCAAAATGGGTGATGACACAGATAATTTTTATCAAATTGCAACTGTAGCATTTTTTTCTGAAATAAAAGGCCATTTAATTTCATAAATAATTGCATTATATATATATATATATATATATATATATATACAGTGGCGCACACAAGGGGGGTCCGCCGCCCCCTAAAGCCCTTGATTTTTTTCCGATTGATTATAATTCTAAGTATATAGTACGTAAAATTTAATTAAGTATTTGTTATTAATGATTAATTTTATTAATTAATGCTAATTATTTATTCAATAATTAGTTTTTTACTGTTTTTTGCTCGCGAAAATCGACAAAATCAAAATGAGCCTGATACAAGAATGGTGAACTTTCGACCCCGGACCCCCCCCCCTTGAAAAATTCCTGTGTGCTCTACTGTACATATATATATATATATATATATATATATATATATATATATATATATATATATAAACTTTTTAAAAAGAAGCGTGCAAATAACCAAATATCATACAAAAAGAGGATAAGCTACATGAAATTGGGACTTGTAAGACACATGACTTTTAACAAAAATTTGGTAAATTCAATCCAAAAACTACATTATTTTTTTTTTAAACACATTTAATACAACTGATCACATACGTGATACATTTGTTATTTTGATAAATAGTTTTGGAATATATATATACTATATGATACAATCTAAAACATAGTTTAAAATTAGTGATATAATACATTGTTGACTAATTGTGATATTGGTTGCTGAATAACACGGAAACATTAGATTTGTGGTGCCTCAATTTCAATAGTATGCGACTGCATTAAAATTTGAAAACACCATTTTCAATAATTTTATCGAAAATGCCGAAGTTTACAAAGCTTTTATTTCAACTTTTGCATAGTATTCTGTTCTCTGTATTTTAATGTTGGATGATATCTGCAAGCCACTGTATTATTGGCTGAGATTTATTTTTGTGATAATTTAGTTAAGAAAGAAAAAACATCCCGCATTATGTAACAAAATTTGTTTTGGCGTATAGAGAATGTATTTGATATAGCATGACTGCGATAAACCTGGGTCCCGAACGGAATTAGTTATAATTGTAAGGGTGTGAAGGTCCCTTAGACCTCACTTTTAACAAATAATTTTCAATCAAAAGAACCAGTAGCCATTTTTTAAAATAACTTTCTTTATTTGGTTATCTTTCCCAAATAGAATCAAAGACTTATTTTGACAAATACTTTTACTAATATTATGAGGTTTTAAATCTATAATATCCTTTTAAATTAAAATTAATTAATGATCCAATTGTTAATTTATATTAACGATCACGCAAAATTACCACGATAAGATTCCCAGAATTATATTTAATAATGTTCTTATTGAACATTTAATTTTAAAACACTCTTAAAACTTTTCATGAGACTTTAAATACAAATCTATATTTACCGCTTTTATTTCAATTCTTTGAGATTAAATTATTCCAACAAGTAAACTTCAATTCAAATTCACTATAACTTTATGTTTAATATCTATCTCCTATTCTTTTACTATTTCGTTTGACTTAAAAACTGAATCTAATGCATAACAAAATTGTCCGCTTTTTGGAGTTGATTGGAAATAGGTAGAATGTAAATTTGATAAAGCATGACTCGATAAACCTAGTGATTTAAAGTTATAGATTCGTCACAAGGGGTATATCACAGTGTAAGAAAAAAAAAGTAAAAACAAATATTTCTTTATAGCCTGTGTGACGTATATTCAATGACACTACGAATAACCAAAGACCTCCCTCACTCTGATCTTTGGCAGAAATTTAGGGGCCATAAAAGAGATAGACATCTGCTTCCCTTTGCTTCTAGGGGGAAGGGACAAGAGACGGCCAACGCATTCTTGAGGAAGTTCCGACTCCACCCATTTCCTTTAGACCGGATATGCCAAAATTTTTATTTCCTAAGATCCGAAAAATAACTATAATGCTAATCAACCTTAAAGGCAATTTAGTTTATCTTTATTTTCTTACGAATTGGTTAAGAAAAATTTACATTTCCTTTTTTAAACTTCATTGATATCAATCCTAATTAGTGATATTCTAAAGTAATATTGTTTTTAATTTTTCATGTCTGTAATACTTGTTTATGATTACATTTAAATCAGCTAATATACCTCCTTTTCATTTTTTAATCGATGTAATTTCTTTGCTCAAACGTGAATGGGATTTTTTAAGCGCTATTTTTTAAAAATTAGCTTATTTTTATATACATAAGGAACTGAGGAAAAATATTTTAAATTATAGTATGATCATGGAATGTAGATTGAAAAACTATTTAAGTTTCCAATAAGTAACAAGTTTTATTATTAACTGTAGTAATAAATTTTTTTTGGAGGGTTGGGTGAGTTTGTACGGAATTAATGATTTCTAATATGCAATAACGCATGCTTTTTTGATTGGATTATTTCGAATGCGAAAGTTATTCCTTGGCATTAAGTCATCTTAATACAACCTAATTGGAAAACAAAAGAGATGCTGACATTGAGTTTCAGGATTTTAAAAATTAAAATTTGTTGGATTGAAGGAAATTTGTTTTAAGATGCAAAAGTTTCTTTATATGGCAAAGAAAAAAATTATAACTGATAATATTCACTTAACTTATTCTTAAGATTTTAAAGACTGTGTAAACATTTACCACTTTGCAATAGAAAAAGGTAAAATTAAGAGAAATTTTTTATATAAGTATTAACATTGATTCTGATGCTATAAAATGTAATAAAAACTTTATAAATTTTATAGATGGCATACAGATTTTGAACAAAACGTTAGTTTTCAAACTCGTTGAATCTCACTCAAAGTAAAACATTTTAAAGATGTTACAATGTTGATAAAAAGTATAAGCTGATCACACATATACACAGAAAATATTATATTATTTTAGGAATAATATTGAAGCTGAGTAGTCGTGCATCACGCTTCCACACCACAGGTGCGAGTTTCAAACCCCGGGCTGGGCATGGTTGACTCAGCCTTTCATCCTTTCAGTGGGTCGATAAATGAGTGTCATGCTTGCTTGGGAACTAAACACTGAGAGTTTCGCGTCCTATTGACCACATGACCGAAGCATCTGCTCACGCAACTCAGCGCCCAGGATCACGTATACTGAGATGGGCACAGCAGGTCTTGGCTCTCATGGGCTGTTGCGCTACTGAGTTAAGGAATAATATTTGATTACAAAATATAAATGATCAAATTAGAAAAAGCAGTTGAAAGTACAGAATTTAATGTACAAAGAACACATATTAAGGAATAAACATTTTTTCCCCTTTAGTATGAGCAAATCATTATAATGCAAACAGATACCATTATTATATAATAAATTATTAGCTTTATACTTAGAGATATTCTAAAATCGTTTATAGAATTGCAAATCGATGAAAATCTCAATAACTCGAGAGAAAGAGAGACAAGTAATGTCGCTCTGTTCAGCTACACGAGTACTTTTGGCGACGAACCTCGTAATTTTGAACCATGATCAAGTGACGAGGACAACACCTGAGCTGGCACCCCTGTCTTAACTTCCTCACCACACCAATGAGAAGACGTTTGAGCCTCAATAGATTTAACGTGTATCAATACTTCTACATGACGGCTAATAACTAGATGATAAATATCGAATATTCTTTTATTTTTGGAATCTATTTCCAACTATAATCACATTTAGTTTCTATACCGGTTGAGAAAACTCTCTATCGAATTTTCAATAAATATAGTTCCATCTTTACAATTAGATTCAGCAATTAATTTTTAATTTTTTTCATAATTACACGATAAATCATTTTTTTTAAAAATATTTTTGACACAAATACAAAATTATTCATTAATTAAGAAAAAAAGTTTTTCAAAAATGTAATAGTCTTTGAGTATTTTGTTCTATATATTTCTTTAACCAGCCTATCCATTTAAATTCTAAAAAAAATTGGTGTAATTGGGTAAAAAAAAAAATTCTGATATAAAATCTGAATCCCCCACGTAACAACTCAACATTAGAATCATTGTTAAATTGAAAATCACAAACTATATCCCTGATATTGCGTCATTAAGTATAACTTTACAAGGGCAAAATTCTCATTAAAATCTTAATTTTTTATTTAACTATATTAAAGGAATGCCTATATTTTATGTTGTTTATTTCTTATTAATTCCTACTACTAGTTCACTCTTTTTCAATCGTTAATAAAATACTTTCTATTCATCCATTGAAGTTCAAATACATCTTTTAAACTAGCAGTGGATGACACTTGATGTTAATACCATTGTTTCTTTTTTTTTCAAATATTAATTCATTCATTATATTTAAAAAATGAATAAAAAGTAAAAAAAAAATAATAGTCCAACAGCATATATAGAAAGGAAAATCGTTCGTTGTGCCCCTGTTGAGCAATAAATAGCACGTTGGACTTTTAATCCAAATGTCGTAGGTTCGAATCCCTCCTGGGATGGCCTAATTTCTGAGAATGTGATTTCTTTTTTACATTACTATTTTATAGGAATAATTAAATTCGATAAATGAATAAATAGTAACAAACAAACAAAAAATAGTCTAACACCATATATAAAAAGGAAAATGAAAAATTGCAAGGAAAATCGCTTTCTAGTTTGTCACTTAATATTGTAAGTCTGTCATATGTATATACATATTTATATTAATTGTAACTATTTAATAAAAAGTAACTAAAATAAAAGATTTTCTTTGTTGACCTAAGAAGGAATTAAATATCCTAAATATTATCCAAAGTATAATTTTTGAACACATATCCTCACTGGAAAACATTTTTCTTTTAATTAATATGTAAGAAATGAGCATTTTTTTATTGATGAGTTAGTACACTAAATAATAAGTTATGAAATAATGTTGCTCTCTCTCTGTTGTTACTAATGCCACCTATCTGACGATGTCAGATCGAGGCCCAAGAAATTCATCGCTGCAAAGGGCTACAAGTACGCTTGTCGTTAGCCGTAGCTTTGAGTACCATTCAGGTAACAGTACGTTTTGGCTGGGTTCCACCCCAATTTTGAGGGAGAACATCTTAGGGGTGATCAGGGGCCTCCCAGCTCTTGGCAGCTCTCTTTAAAATAATTAATTAAATGGGGGAAATAAGCAATGCATATTAGAAATATTTATGATATTGATCCCGTTTCTACATCACCATGAGGTAGGAATCTCGATGCGTTTTTTTTTATAGAGGTATCGCCATCTTTTAATCGCACTTTATATAGAATAATCTGGACAAAGCCAATTTTTAATTTTTGACCCATTCTTAAAATTGACGCATTTCCAATGTTACCAGTAACTGCAATCATCACAATGAACCATATTTTTTTAAATCGTTGCACTTTCACAATGATTGCAACGCCAAAAGTTTTGTTTCAATGTAAATATTTTTTCTACTTCTTCCCAAGCTTGTGTAGTAAATAATTCTTGTACAGATATGTCAAATCATGATTTATAACAGAATCCGCAATTTAATTATCAGGTTTTAAATCCTGTACACTAAAAAGAAAAGTTTTAAATTTTCACTCCAATAAATGTTTTTTTGTTTCCAAATTTGATATAAAGGTACATATTTTTATGTGTGGCCCGCGAGATTATAATATTTTTCCGAAGTGGCCTGCAATTTCTTTTGGGTTGGACCCCCTGGACTAAGGGTTTAACCAAAGCGCTCTTTTGCGGTTAATGAACTTGGAAATTCCAGTTCTGGAACAAGCCTCTCAAATAAACAATCATAAACCATATCATTATTCCCCTCCACCACTAAAGAGAACAAAAATAAAAGCTCCTTTTTCCCCGGACATCGTAAGAGAAATCCGATGACAGAACACCCCGAACCAACTCCTTTTCCTTCACTGTGAATTGCATAGAAGTCGCAAATGTTTATACTGCAACAAAGGTCATGAACTCGAGGCCTGCCATTTCTTAAGCGCTAACGAAAAGAGAGAAATTTTAAGAAAAAAGGGGATGTTATTTGAGCCTCATGCCCGGTCATAGATCAATGGAATGTGCGAAAAGAGAGTCATGTCCTATTTGTAATGGCTCCCACCATTTCACAATATGTTTTCGAAATCGGCACGGTGACGATTTCTCTCCAAAAAGTGAAACAAATAATATAGTTTCAGCAGTATTTAAAACAGAAGTAAATAGTGTATTATTACAAATATGTGCTGAGTTAATAGATGACAAAAAATGAACAAGAAGTTGTTAGATTATTCTTATTCTTAGATAATGGTTCACAAAGAAGGTTCGTTTTAAAGAGTACTTCTGAGAAATTTAACTTTCTAATTCTTAGAAAAGAAAACCTTTCCATTTGCACATTTGGTGCTAAAGAAACTGAAATAAAAACCTTAAATATAGTTAAAATAAAATTGAAAAACAGGAATGATCCAAATTTGTACATTGCAATGGAAGCGGTCGAGACAGAACATATTTCGATTACACATTTACCAACCCCTGATAAAAAAAAATTTAGATATTTAAAAATGTACAATTAGCTGATTCTTATGAATTTAACGATAAAGAAATATCAATTCTTATTGGCGTGGACTATTATTATCAAGTAGTTATAGGTAGAATTACACGTCTAAACAAAAATCTTATAGAAATAGATACATTATTTGGGTCAGATCGGGAGGAACTTTTAACAATGAGTGTTATTGTTAATGAATCCAATACTTCGAAAAAGCTTAGCGAATTTTGGGATTTAGAGAATTTAGGAATAGAAGCAGAGCTGACATTTTGAAGCAATATTTGTTTATTGCATATCTTAGTAAAATATTTATTTACTTTAAAAATTATAGTGATAAATTTTTGTATTTAACAATACTTGTCCGCACTCTAAAATTTTGCCACCCTGCCTAAATGCGACACTGTGTGGGTGTACATAATGGATATAAATATTCTCTCTTAAAAATTATAGATGGAAAATTTATATGGACTAGCAATTTTTTATTAAGGAATATAAATTTTTTTAGTATGTAATTTTATGTCCAAATTTGTATAAAATTATAAAAGTGCAGAAAACTTTAAAAAAAACAATTAAAAACTTTAAAAATATTTTTCCTTTATTGATTTCGTTAAAATATAAAAGTTTTATGGCTTTAAAATAATAGATTTTTTTTCTGAATGATCTTTTGGATTAGTTAGTTCGAATAGGAAAAATGGACTGTTAAGGTTCACTGTGAAACCGTAAATTTCTCGAAATTGGAAAATGCTAAATTCTTTTCTTTGTATATTTATGTTCATCATCATGTCTAATGGTGATATTTAAAATTATTTTGTTAAATTTTCAAAGGGAATATGTAGTGAACTTTAACCGCTTGCCTGATTATCTCGGGTTAGTATATATTACAGCTAATTATTATCCCGAGCGGAATTTGTCTGTACGATTTGTTTTATCACGGTTTTACTCGGCCTGAAAGAAATGAAAGGAAACGCTCAGCTTTGGTTGGCAGTTAGACAATTTTTATCCCGCCCGGTTTGGCTGATACGTTGGTTAAAAGGAAGATTGATGTGAATGGAACATTTGGATTGAATAGAAGAGATTTATCTCGAGATCTAAAGACAAAGAAATTTTTTTAAAAAAAGGAGAAATTATTGGGTATTAGAGAGGGAAGTAACTGTAATTACATGGAAAGATAAGAAGGATGTTAGTTTAATTTCCACAATACATACAATCGAAATGCAGAATGTAACAAATGAACGGGGAGAGACAAAGTCCAAGCCTAAATGTGTAGTTGACTACAATGACCAAATGGGTGGTGCAGATAAAGTTGACCAGCATTTAGCTCCTTATTTTACATCCAGAAAAGAGAGGAAAATACTAATATTTTCTTCCATTTATTGGATTTGGCCTTGTGAAATTCCTTCATTTTGTACTGTAAATCAGGAGGTTCATGATCACCTAAACAATTTAGAATGAAACTGACTGAAAAACTAATTTCAGAAAATCATCGTGACGAGTTTTCTGCCACATCAGGAAAACCCAGCATTAGTCCTTCACCACTCAGGTTAACCTCAATGCATTTTTCAGATGTTATTCCTGCATCTGAAAAAAAAAAAAATCATCCAACGAGACAGTGTTCCCGTGACTGTGCTCCTGTAATAGAGATTCCAGAAATAAGCCAGTAAGAAACGAGACTAGATACCAGTTTACAGAATGTCAGGTATCTCATTTTGTGTTGTCCCTTGTTTCAAAATCAATCATATTAAGACTAATATTTAACTTTTTTTTCCATTTGCCAGATATAACTCGGGATAGTAAACTAATATTAAAACTAAATGTTTTTACGCCTGTAAAAAATTTTAAAAACTCAACTTAAAACCTACATATTTTGTTTTGTTTCGTTTCATTGTATTTAATAATAAAATTAAAAAATGTGATGATTTTTTGCAATTTTTTTCAAAAAAATGTGTAAAGGAAGCGGTTAAAGGGTTCAGGAGAAGGAGAGATTTATGGTTCTAAGTAATGAGACAGGGGAAAAGTTTCTACTGTTTATCAAAAAATATATATACAGTCGAACCTCCATATAACGAACCTCTATATAGCGAATTTTTCTACGCGCATTTCAGGATTTTCTTCATAAAATAAACTTCCTATAGTGAAGTGCATTTTCTATGCAACAAACTTTTTTTTTTTCTTGTGATTGGATTTTTTTCTCCTTATTTTTAAAGTAGTTCCGGACATTTTAAGTTATTCTCTCTTAACACATTTTATGGTTCTCATAAATCTTGAACTGCTTTTTTTTTGTTTAGCGCGCCGAGAGCAATAGATTTCTGGGAGTTTCAT
This sequence comes from Trichonephila clavipes, assembly GCA_019973935.1. NCBI lineage: Eukaryota > Metazoa > Arthropoda > Arachnida > Araneae > Nephilidae > Trichonephila > Trichonephila clavipes. Next base: position 1,563,759 of record BMAU01017646.1, on the reverse strand, counting down.
CCCAGAAGTACTACTTTTCACTAGAAACATCTTCGATATCCTTTTCACCCTCAGTGGAATTGCATCGTGTCTCCGTGTCCTTGAACTAATTTCCGTTCATTTGTAGTGTTGATCAGTTGTACTGGTAACTTCGTTTCTGATAGTTCGTAAGTGCTTGAGCATGAAATTTTTTTTTAATTTTTCAGGAAGTAGATAAAGGCGTCAAAAAGAGGACATGGCTTTATCATTTGGTTTTCCTCCAAACAGCTTATCAACTATTATAAGAAATCGAGATAAGCTTCGAAATTAGGATTCATTGAATTCTTGTTCAAAACGTAGAAGAACATGTGTCCATGAAGATTTCGACGAGGCAGTTATGAAGTGGATACATACAATGCAAGATAAAAATGTTCTGATCTCTGAGCCTTTCGTAATAGAGAAAGCTTTTCCATTTGTTAAGGTATTGGGATAAGACCAATTTCTACGTAGCAATGGATGACTAGAAACATTTAAGAAAAGATACGGAAAATTGCACCTGAAGGGATTTTTGGTGCATTTCAAAGATATGAAACGTATTATGAAACAAAGTATTTTTTCAAATAAAAAAACTCAAACAAAATTAACATGTTTTATGCATAATTAAATTTAAGTCTGCATGTGGTGATGTAAGTTTAAAAAGTCTTGTTATAAAATAATGTATGCTTAAAATTACTTGTATGCTTTAAATTAGAAAATGTCCTTAAAGCTCATTAATTTTAAAATAAAATTATTTTTTTGTAAATACAGTGTATATTCCTCAACATTCTTTTTTTTTTTTTTCTATTTTTTTCGATGGGTAAGATATGCTGCAACGTAAGTTAATAACAAACAAGTATATTATCTAAAAAAATTTTAATGTACCATCTATATATAAAAAGGAGAAAAGCGACTCACTCACTGACTGACTGACTAATCCACGATATCTCCGGAACTATTAAACTTACATATTTGAAATTTGGTAGGTAGGTTCCCTTCATGGAGTAGACATCAGCTAAGAACGGATTTTGCAAAGATCTAATCCCAAGGGGCGTTACGGGGGCTTAAGGGGCGTTATAGATAATTATTTCCATTATTAATCTATTAGATGTACAGTCTTGAAACTTGGTACACAGATTTCTTTCATAAAATAGAGGTACCTTACATAATGATTTTTACGAAAATTGACCTCCAAGGGGCGTTATGCATAATTATTTCCATTTTTAAACTATTAGAAGTACAGTTTTGAAATTTGATAAGCGGACTCCTTTCATAGAGTACAGATCCGCTACAAAATGGGTTTTGTGAAAATCGACCCCAAGTTTGCGGAGAATTAAGCAGCGTTATAGGCAATTAACTCCTTTTTTAAACTATTAGACGTAAAATCTTGAAATTGAGTAAGCAGATTCCATTCATTAAGTAGAGATCTACTATAAGATGGGTTTTGTGAAAATAGCTTCCTAAGTGGCGTTGCGGGGGCTTAAGGGGCTTTATTGATAAATATTTCCATTTCTAAACTATTAGACGTACAGTCTTAAAATTTGGTAAGCGGATTCCTTTCGTGGTGCATCTACGTGTTCCTAAAAATAAATTCTTTAAATACACAAAAGAAATTTAAGATTATATTTTTTTTTTTCAACAGTATTAAATTGTTTTCATTTGTAAAAAAGAGGAAATGCTCTTGAATTTTAGAATACTTGATAGTAAAGTACAAACAATAAGCTGGTATCAAAGACAAAATATTATGACTACAAACATTTTTAATTTGCCGAGGAGCTTCATGTATCTCGGTAAACTTGTTTACATAAAAGGATTATATTCTTCTTTGTACTGAATTGTTTCTTTTGCGAGTAATGACAAAATACTGGGCTTCTTAATTTTTTTTTTTCGACTTTTGTACAAAAAGAGTTATATTCTTAGCCTTTGGATAATCCTTACTTTTCATTTAAAATTTCAAAAGAATTGCATAATGCCTAAATTCTAAGATTACTGCTCTGATTTTTGTGCGATGATGAACTGATTTTGTGCGTAAGGTAGAGCCAAAACATTCCTACGAAGACAACTGCTTCGATCAACATTCAAAACAATTACAAAAACATTTCCTTCTCAACGCACTGACTCCGCAATCGAGTTGCAGATAACTGTGACAACAATTTTTCTTTACTTTTTTCAAAACGAAGAAAAGACTTTAGCTTCAAATAACACTCCCCCTCCTCTTCGTTTGAACAGTCCCCTAAAGTGACCGGGAAAGTAGAAGAGGGCTTTGTCGGCATAGTTTCTATTTATCCTATGTCCGACAATTTAACAGAAAAGGAAATGCCCTTTCCAAAGATTTATTACGGCAATAAGAGGAAGAATAGTTTTCCGGCTACTTGAAAGAAACCTTAGAAGATTTACAAGAAGGCAGAAATGCATTTCTAGGTTTTCTTACACCAAATAGGCATATGATAATCAACAATGACCAAAAACTGAAGGATCAACAATAATCAACGGGGAGAAGCATTTTTTGTTGATATTTTTATATCAACGACTTGTTGATATTTTTATTTTACTACTTGCTTTCCATATTCATTTACATGAACCATCTTATTCTGTATTCAGAGTTTCAAATGTTCAACAGCCTTAGAGCGCCCCCGAACACTCCTTTCTTTGTACATAAAATGCGTGACTCACGAATAAATAGGCGGAAAAAAAAAAGAGAACGAACATATTATTTTAATTTAAATGTAACTATCTGTTCGACTACGTTCAGATTATATTTATTTTTTCAGATATTTTTGGATTGGATAATTTTTTTTAAATTATCCAATACTCTGTAGAACTTTCTAAGTTTAAAAGTCCCCATTTTCCTTTTCTTAGAGAAACTTGTGTTTGGAAATCGCCTGTGATAATTTCTACTGATTTCAGTTCAAAAGATTTCTTTTCCTTTTAAAGGAGACATTTCCTACGAATTTAAACCACATTCCACCAAGATTTCTTTTTCAGTATTATTAAAAGGCATTGAATGAAATAGTATAAAACATTGATTATATTATATAAAACACTAATCACAATGATAACTATTGCACAAAAAAGGAAACGCTTATTTCATTTCAGTCAAAGGTATAATAACCTAAAGCAAATTTAAATTAATTTATCAAGGTAAAATTTATTTATATTTTGATTTTCAGTAAATGTTGAAAATGTTATAGATTTATTTTTATTCTGTGTTAAACGCAGTAATTTCGTACATACAAACTCAAATTATCGTGTTAACTCTTAAATTAATTAATTTTGAAAAACAAATAATAATATAATTATTTGAACATTTAGATACATACAATGAATTTAAAAAATGGAAAGAAAAAGCAAAATTTTTGCCTGTCTCTCTATGTCATAATGTAAAATCTCAAATCGATAATGGGCTATTTTATAATCATATAGTACTCTGAAGCTCTCTATCTTTTTATAATGGAAAATATTTGCTTTAAGACACATATATAATTCTTTAACAAATAACAAAATTACATTAACTATATGTGAGTTAAAAAATCTTATAACTATTGAACATCTGTATACCAATAGACATGTTAATATTCAACTAAGCTATATTGTGGTTAATCAATTTATAATTGCTTCTCTGAGAATTAATTAGTTATTTATACAACACTCTGTTAAGAATTTTTGTATACTTACTTTCTTAAAAGAATAAAAACATTGATAAATGTCATTTTTTTATTGCCTCGATAATTCATTCTGTTTTGATGCATTAGATTTCATAATAATTATTGAATCTTAAGATTAAGTTTAGATTTTTACACCAAGCATTTTTCAAGGATTAAAATTATATGATAATGTTCATCTTTGATCTAATTGTTCCTATGTATGCTGAAAATTATGATAATCGATTAACAATGACAGGTAAATGTGATAAATGGCAGGAATGTGGCGTTAACTTAATACTTTATCTCAAAATCATAAATAAATGTTACTTGTTAAACAGTATCACATTGTAGATTCCACATGTTTTTACAGCTGTGGTAGCCGAGTGATCACAATTGAGGATTCCATCATCTAGCAGGGCTCTAATACACGTTAACTTTCTAAAGGCTTAAAGTACTTTCATTGACGTCATAACATAATCGACTGGGTTCCAGGTCGGATATCATCCTCGTTACTTGATTGTTATTCAAATAATGAGGTCCGTCTCATTGCGATATCCCTCATGTTTCCTCTGAATGAGACATTAATAAACTATCGATTTATTTGCATGTTCTTAAAAATAAATCCTTTAAATACACAAGTTAATAAATGTAAAATTAAAATTTTTTCCAACTGTAATGTACTGCTTTCGTTAGCATAAAATATCAAATCCTTTGAATTTTTAGAAAAATTCTTGATTAGTAAAACGCAAACAATTAGTTGACATAAGACAAAATTATGACTACACATATCTTTAAGTCAGCAAGGAGCAAATCATTCATGTATCTTGGTAAACTTATTTATATAAGGAAAAAACTATTCTTATTCGTGTTTAATTGTTCTTTTATGACTAATTACAACACATTTATTTCTTACTTTTTCATCTTTCATATAAAAAGGTTATTTTATTAGTTTTATGGATAGAAGTTAAATTTGTTAGCTTCTTATTTTTAAGTTACAATAAATTATAATTCTTTTGATGTATCAGTTAGTATAACATTGCTGAAATTCTAAGATAAATGCTCTGATCTCTGTGTGATGAAAATAAATAAACTTCAAAAATATTTTAAGAAATATAATGCACGCGTCATTCTAATTCTAAACACAATCTTCCCTTTTAGGACGTATGGTAATACAATAGTTTCCAAATGTGCAGCTCAGAAAAAAAAATTAGCCCCAGTCCAAAAATAAATCGAAAAATTCACAATAATCGAATTTTCTTTATTAACATAGCAATAAAAACCATTACATTTGAAAATCAATGTAAGATCAATCCCCTCTTCCAATAATTTACACTCAAAACGTGAAAAAGGCCTCCACAGGTATCTGCCGTTTTTTAAGTGATTGATTAGCTTGAACTTATTCACTACTGTGCAATTTTAACTGAGTTGGCCTGATTACAGTTATGTTGTAACCTTTTATATTTATATATTAAATGTGGGAGAAATTATCGCAAGTTCGACTTGCTTGCTGGTCAGGGTGCGAGGGCCCCGCTTGAGGTTGAAGGCTCTGGTGCATGGCATCGCTTAGCCCATTGGTAGGTACGCCACTGTGTTCACTAGTACTTTCTGATTCAGTTCTTGATGCAACTACTTGTAGAAATCAAATTTAATTCAGTTGAATAAACTTGCTGATGACTTTTTAAGAAAAATAAAAAATCTTCCAAATTTTGATAGAATTTAATTTTTGTTTACGATAGAATTATATTTGTAGTACAAATAAGAATATACGTAAAGTAAAATTATTCATTCAGATCTGAACCGAAAACCATTATTTTTGGCAGAACGGAAACCGGAAGAGAAACGATATATTTTTTTTATAGTTGAACTGGAACAAAAAAAAATTACGGTTCGAAGTCCTGGCTCTATATGTTTAGAAATCACTTATTCAAAGTATTATTCCAAGAAAAAAAAATTAGAAAAAAATAGTGTACTCTTCCAGATCTACATTTGATAAAGAATTTGATTTCTTTTAACTGAACAATATTTCGATATATGTAGAAGTCTAATTTTTTTTTTTTTCCAGGAGCTTTTTTCTTATTTTTAAAGTTAACATTTTTTCCCCAGAGTATAATGCGCACTCATGAATTTCGATCTTATTTTCTGTGTTCAAATAGTGCGTTATACGCCGGCTTTTACGGTAATTAATTGTTTCTATAACTGTTACGGTTATTTTATTTCAGACATATATGTTTAGTTTGTTGGGTTATAACTGACAAATAATAATTTTTTTAAAAAATTCTTACATTTTCGTATAATATTAGTGGTGTTTCGAAAATTTACTGAGTGCGTACTTTATACTTCCAACGCCATTGTGCTCATAAATAACGAAATAAAATGGAAAGAAAGTACAAATACATTTTAAAACGATACCAGAACACACGTGAATATAAAGATATATATTTCTCGAAAATTAAGCCCATTTCTGGATATTTTAAAATAAACTTTAAATTACTACTATATATGTATATATATATATATATTCTAAGAATGAAAATGTTGGAAAAAGAAATTTTTCTAAATGAGAGAGAGATTTCGTTAAATATAATTTCTGCTACGTTTTATACTTTCTTGATTATCTCTAATTGTAACTATAAGAAAGTCAATAATTAGTGTGTGAAAATTCTTTTAAAATAATATGCAAAATCTAAATAAGTTTTTGGAAATTATAATTTAATGGCTAATTTTTATTTTTGCTCGAAAACGTATTATTTTATGTCATATTTTCGTATTAATTCTCGAGCAGTAGCTTTACAGGAGGAAACATACTTTAGGAAAGGAGAAAATTGATGTGCTTCGAGAGTGACACAACATCGATCAGTAAATACTTCTTAAGATGAATCCAAATTCCATTAATGACTATATCTTCATTATACTTGCCTGTTATAAAAACAAACTATTCTCTATAACAAACCCCTGATGAAGGGATTCAAGTGGTACTCTATTTCAGGACTTTAGATTTAAACCCTGAATGAAGATTTGTATGTGTGAGCATGTTAGAAGAGGAAACCTCTAAAATAATTGCAAAAATTGAGAATTATGTGAATAAATGTGTTGATGATAACTTGAACGAATAATATGGATGTGATGTGGAAGTTAGAACAGTGAGGTGTTTCTTATACAATAGCCACGAATCACTTTATTTATAGTATTTTACTAAAGATAGAAAATAAAAATTTATGTATAAGTTTATTTATATAGTTAAGTTTATAATAGCTAAAATTTTTGCAGTATATTTAATTCTAAAATTTAAAAGGAAACAGAGTATTAGACGAATTTTTTTAGAAATGTGAATAAATGAGTCTTTCACACACACACATATATATATATATACACAAAAAACAAATAACTAATTACAAAAATGAAATTAAGCTAATAATTTAAAATATCACTTGCCTGTACAAATTCATTCTGATATAAGAACGAATTCATTTACCTTTAAAATGTACATTAATATTACCCCAATAAATATATATTATAAAAAAAACAAATTTTCTTTATTTATAAGTGACTTCTTTTTTCTTACATAAGGATAAAACTCGAAACATGTAATTCAATTTCAAAGTATTATTAATCACAGTAAATGGATTATTAAAAATTATATAACAATTTTTTTATTTGTAATTGAGTTCCTCATTTACTAAGCTCAAATATATATTTCTTCTACAAAATTGAATCCATTAAAAATATTTTGATTTACGTGAATGAAAAAAAAGAACCGATTGTTATTTTTACAGTGAAAATTTCATACGCAAGGGAATTTAGCTATTATACTCAAGACACGGAAGAAAAAACTGCCTGAAAAACTATCTCCCAAATTGGGACAAAACTTTTATGTTTCAATGAACCACTACGGCATAGAAAAATGCTATAACGCCAAACCAGGCAACCCAGAATAATGACGTCATTGCTCATCTACCAATGACAAGCAACCTCTTTTCCTTTGACCGTGCCGAAGAGGAATGCCCGAGGGTGTGAAGAACTCAAAAAGTGCTCTTTATTTAACGTTACGCCTTTAGAATGAACAATGTAAACAAACTATAAACGATAATATTATTGCCATTCAGTAAAACAAGCTTGAATAAAAAAAACAGTTGCCAGATTAAAAAATAAGTAATGGATACTTAATAAATAAGTAAAGGATACGTTGATCTATATTTACCATAAATATTAGATATTTATATTGCTTAAAAGTCACGAAAAAGACGTTCAAACTTTTTGTTTACATTTTTATGTCTCTTTAAACACCCTTTTCCGGTTTTGAAAATTCAATTTCTGGTTTACTAAATAAGCTATAACTTAGCTTCTAAATATCGTAGGAAGTAAAATGAAGTATTTTTGGAATCTTAAGCATATGGGCTATGATATAAAAACATAAAAAGAAATTTCGAAAATTTTCTCCAAACCGAGGATTTTGGGGTAGTCACATATTAAAAACAGGTTTCGTAGGTATCCGATCGGACTTTCTGCCGATATAGAGAAAGCATTCCTTCAGCTGGGAATTACCCCTAAGCATAGAGATTTTTTAAGATTCTTTTACCTGGACGAGGGTGAGGAAATTTTTTACCGTCACTGCCGAGTGGTTTTTGGCGTATCGTCGAGTCCCTTCTTGTTAGCTGCAGTGCTTGCGCACCTGCTGGAAAATGTGCCAGCAGATGATACTCAACGTGGCTCTAAGTTAAAACTTTCGTTTCATGTAGATAATTGCGTTACAGGGGTGAATGATATTGCGCAACAAGAAGAATTTATTTTAAGGTCTAAGGAAATTTTGTCACGTGGGTGTTTTAATTTACGTAATTGGGAAAGTAATGTAGAAAGTAAGCACATATCCAAAAGTACAGGTACAACGAAATTATTAGGGATAATTTGGGATCTTGATAAGGACACTCTGAAGTGTAAAATTGATTTTGAAAGTTTATCAGGTGAAACTAAAATAACTAAAAGATTTATTTTAGTAACTGTCCAAAAAATTTTGGATCCAATAGGTATGTTGTGTTCTGTGACTCTAACACCCAAAATATTGTTGCAAAACACATGGAAATTAAAATTATCAGGGGACTCATCTTTGCCAGATGAGATAGTGAACCCCTTTTTTAAATGGTGGAATGAAATCAAGATACTTTCAGGTGTGGAAATTCCTCGTTATTTTGAAATTAGTGTTATGTTCTTACTGAGATGAATTCGTAAACTGTTTTGACAGAATGATGTGTTTATTTTTAAAACAAGAATAAATAAAATGAAGAATAACAATTAATGAATTAAGTGAAACATTTAAACGCACGTCGTTGCCTAATTGGCTTTCATTATTTTTTAAGAGTTATTACGGCTCTTTCGATGTACGTCTGCTTCTTTTGCATTCTGAACCTCCTCTCCCGTGTTCTAATATCTCTTCTCTCGCTGCCTCTTTCGTCCAAGTCATTGCCCTCTGCTTCCCTTTGCAGCCACCTAGAAGGGGGATGCTAAGGGGGCTTGCAGTAGCGCGTAGCGTCGTCCACTTCACATTAATGATAGCACACAAATGCATATTTTTGTTGATGCATGTAAAGAGGCCTATGCTACTTGCATATTTTTTAGATCAACCACTTTCCAGGGTGTAAAAGTTGCACTTGTTAGGGCAAAAGCGCGAGTAGCTCCATTAAAGCAGGTAACAGTCCCCAGATTAGAGTTGATGGCGTGTTATATTGGTGCCAGGTTGGCACATTCAGTACAGGAATCTCTTAATATCACTGAAATGGAAATTGTTTTTTGGAGTGATTCAATGATGGTATTGTATTGGTTGAGGGAAAAGGTAGGTTGGTCTGTTTTCGTTTCGAATAGGATTAAAGAAATTAAAAATTTCTTTCCTATTAGTGAATGGCGTCATGTACCTGGGAAAATTAATCCAGCCGTTTTAATTTCTCAAAGATACTCACCTAGTCATTTAGTTGAGTCATATTGGCGGGAAGGTAAATTGTGGTTGGTAGAGTCACCAGATACTTGGCCCATAACAAAGTTCCCTGATTATGATACTTCCGAAATTTCATTGGAAAGGAAAAAAGTTAGACTGTGCAATTTATATCTGTAGGAGGAAATGTTCCTATGGTATGCTAGGAAATTTTCAAAATTTCTTTCAATCTTAAGATTAGTTGTCTGAGTTCTTAGATTTCTTAACAATGTTAGAAGCAGAATCAGTGACAGGAAAAAGGGACAATTATCGTTAGATGAGTTAGAGATTGCTGAGATCCAGCTGATCCGATCTGTTCAAGCTCAGAGCTTCACAGATGAAAGGTTAATTTCAAACTTGAGAGTATTCAGAGATGATAACAACATCATTAGTGGGAAAACGCGAATCACTGAACGCATAGATGCACCTAACTTTCTTTAGCCAATCTTACTGCCTAACAATTGTATATTTACGCAATGACTTGTAGAGCATTTTCATTTAAAGAATCACCATGTAAGGACGCAGTTGCTTTTAAGCATAATACGTGAAAAATATTGGATAACAGGTGGTAGAAGAACTGTTCGAAAGATATGGAATGCCTGTGTTAAATGTCGAAGATTTAAAAGTAAATCTCCAATGACTGATCCTGTTTCTCCATAATCTGACAAAGTAAAAGATACCGCAGTGTTTTAAGTGGTAGATGTAGGTTTCGCTGGTCCCCTGTACGTCAAACGGGGTGATAAGGTTTGGATTGTCCTCTATACCTGTGCCATCCATCGTGCGTTGCACCTCGAATTAGTTTCCTCTCTTTCGACTGATGCCTTCCTATTGTCTTTTCGTCGTTTTGTGGTCAGACGAGGAAGACCTCGAATAATATATTCTGACAATGGCACAAATTTCAGAGGTGCCTACAACGAATTAGTTGATATCGATTGGAACGTAGTATCTCAATATGCAGAGATACAACGTATAACATCGAAATTTATACCTCCCACAGCTGCCTGTTGGGGAGGCTTTTCGGAGATGTTTGTGAGAACGGTGAAAGAGCTTCTCAGGAGAACCTTAGGGAAGGCCATATTTATGTACGAAGAATTGCTAACTACACTGGTGTGCAAAAATTAAGGACGAGACGGTTTTTTCAATATAACTTTGTACAAAAGTTTTCCAAATCAACACATTTAATACCGTAAGATCCCCAATACGTAAGGACATGTGTAATGTAAGCAACACTTACTAAAAGAGAAATCAGAGGGATAAAAAGAAGCTTTATTGAAAAAGTAGCATGGAGCGCAATGCGACTGAAGGCCGAAATAACCCTGTGATGGGTGTCCAGCAAGAAACATCCGGTCTTTAGTAGGGGATATGATCTCCCCTGACTGCTAGGCCGGTTTCACAGCGTCTGCCCATGCTGAGAATGAGGGTGTCAATGAGTTGTTGAGGCATTGCTGCCCATTCGTCTTGCAGCGCCAATCTAAGCTCCCGAATCGTTACTGGTGGTAAGGTACGAGCTGCCAAGCGTCTGCCTAGAAAATCCCATACATGCTCGATGGGATTGAGATCCGGAGATCGTGCCGGCCAATCCATACGTTCAATATCCTCACTGTCTAAGAGCTGTTCGGCAGCTACTGTGCGATGACATGGTGCATTGTCGTCCATGAAAAGGAACTGCAGACCCATAGCGTCTCTAAAAAGACGCACATATGGAAGAAGAATCTCGTTACAATAACGGGTCCCGTTGACTGAACCTGCGTCGAAGATGTGAAGGTCTGTACGACTACCAAGCATGATGCCTCCCCAAACGAGAACACCGCGACCTCCATACCTGTCCCTTTCAATGATGTTCAAGGGATGATTGTGGCTTCCCCGCTCTCTCCAGATGAGTATGCGATGAGAATTGCTACTCAAACTGAATTTGCTCTCATCTGTAAAGAGTACTCGTCCCCATTCATTGTCTCTCCAATTCCGGTGTTCCCGGCACCACAGAGAACGCCTTCTCCGATGGGCAGGCGTTATAGGTACACACCGTACAGGGCGTCGTGCAAACAGACCACCAACGTGCAGTCTTCTGGCCACGGTAAAATGCGATATCGGTCGTCCAGTCGCCTGTGTCGTGTGTCTAGCGATTTCTCCCGCTGTCTGCCGCCTGTTTCTTCTGGCCTGTAAGACAATGTACCGGTCATCTGCGGGTGTGGTTCCTCGTGGACGACCACTACTGAACCCCCGGATAGCGGTTCCTGTAGTTTGAAATTGTCTCCAAAGTCGTGAAACGATGCTGTGAGCAATTCCGAACTCTGCAGCCACACTTGTCACACTGCGGCCTTCCTCCAACTTCCCAAAGATTCGACCTCGGATAAAAGCATCCAGATGTTGTCTAACAGATTGATTATTCGCCATTTCTCGCTGAGGCAGCAACTCGGTGTGATTTTAACTGCTATACGGTGTGCAATCTCTTTGCCAGAAATACTGATCTTACACCGACGACATGCTTTATACTACTCAGACACTCCCCCATTACGTCTACATGCATATCTGCGCATGTGCTACTGTACGTCACCTTACTTAATCTCCTGATTGGTCTTTCTGTCCGCTCTGCCTCTTCGTTCAGCTGATATGCTAATTTTTCGACTTCGTCCTTAATTTTTTCACACCAGTGTATTTTATGCGAATGTGAAAAAGTTGTTAATTCACTTCCATTGACATATCTGTCTGAAGATATGCATGATCTAACTCCAATTACGCCCGCAAGGTTCCTGTTTGAAATACCAACTGCCGATACTAAAGATTTAGATGTCCGGGATGCTAATCACTTCCGGAAAAGATTGAGATTTATAGCTAAAGTAATCGAGGAGTTAAAAAGGAGATTCAGAAATGAATACCTTGACCAATTAATTCAACGACAAAAACAACATCCTCAGTCTTCAAATATTCATGTGGGGGGTATAGTTTTGATCGGGGACGATTGGAAAAAACGTCTTTAATGGCCTTTAGCTCGTGTAATAGAAATGATTACAGGGAAGGATGGACTGGAGAGAAGTGTTAAACTAAAGACTTAGTCTTGTACTTTAATTCGTCAAATTCAACGTGTGTTTCCGCTTGAGGTGAGTGGGAATGATATAACAAATCCACCGCTCCAAAAGGTTCAACAGACTGATTCGTCCGTGAACTGTCAAAATCCTGATACTTTGAAAGCTACTGAGAAACCTCAGGTGACCAGATGTGTTCATCCAGTGAAGAAACCCGACAAGCTGAATTTGTTCACATCCTAGTCTATTCAGTATTTTTAGAATAGTTACACCGAAACCAGACATCGGGTAGATGTCAGCCCTGCAATAAGAAATAACGAATCGTGTAGAGGTGAGTTCACGTTTTACTGACGTTTATATTGAATGGATTGCTTCAGAAGACATCAGTAAAAAAATGTATCAAGAAAGATTTGAAAAAGCAAACAATAATTTTTATTCAAGCAAATATTTTGAAAATTTGGGCAATATTATAAACATTGGCATCATCTCTAAATGGACAAATAATAGAAAAGAAGAAGTTCTGTGCACTCGAATCTTCAGCAAAATTATCATTACCCCAGAACTTCTTCAAACATTCAATTTAACGGATAATGCAATGTGCAGTTCTTGTAATCGCGCGTTTAAATCAGTGCTCCTCAACCTTTTTATCGCTGCGGACCGGTCAACGCTTGATAATTTTGCCGCGGCCCAATGAGGGTGGGGCACGTTGATTGTTTATATTTTAGAACGTTTTCATTTAACAAATTTAATTTAGTTACATTTAAATATGCCGTCAGAATAAAATATAGTTACACCAAATTTGAATAAAAGTGATTTCACGTGAAATATAAAGTGATTTCTGTGGAAAGTTGCTCAATTCCGAGATAAATGCACCACTTTAAATAAAATGTTCTTTAGGCGGCTCGGCACCATTTGATCCGTGGACCGGGGGTTGCGGAACACTGGTTTAAATGACTTGGCGCATATTTTATTAAGATGCGATAGATATACTCACCCTCGAATCACCTTAAACTTTTTCTCAAGATTGATCCTCGTTGCTATATCACCTTTATAGAGTTACTAGAGAAAGCTATATCAAACAGATCAACATTCAGATTTTTTATTCTGAAGATGAAATATTTTGAAATAAACTAACTTAATGATACTTGACAGTTTTGTATGGGATAATAGCCTTTGTTCCTCTGTATCCCAAATGAAGATATTAACTGTAACTGTAACTGATCAATCATAGAGAAGCATGAGAGTTGTCATTCAGAGATGCTCTAATGCCAGTGTTTTAGGTTGAATATTTTGTAAATTATTCATAAAAAAAATCATTTTGTAAATCATTTTTTTCAAAAAGTTTTTAACATTTTCCCCCCTTTCTAGTTGGAGATGAAATTATCAGCAGCATAGGACGAGGTATTTGTGTTTTGGTTGGAATTTCAAAAGATGACACTAAGAAAGATATGGATTTCATGTTAGTTATATATTGATGCTTCTAGTTTATGCATTCTAGAACTTTTAAAAAATTTTATACTATTTTGATGAGTATTTTATTATTACAGAAATAATATGCTCTAGATGAGCTGCAACAATGCCATGTAATCTCTTCTTTAATATTTATCTTTGTAATTCTTAGCGTGATTTTATTTTTCATGTTGTGTAAAATTCTGTTAAAATTATTGTAAACCATAGTGCATGGTTAAAGGTATATTTCTTTTAATTGATAATTTAAACTAAAAAATAAATTCACTGTGGATAAAAATTGTTCATGAATGCTAAAAAAAAGAATTGCAAATTATTTTGAACTTATCCTCAATACTATTTTAAGAAAATCTAATTGTAGTAGAGTATTCATCTATTTTGGAAACTAATGATTATATCGTAAAAAAAACTATATGCTCTATTTTTGGGCCAATAAAGCTCTATTGTGAATTTTCTTCAAGAAAGTAACTGTTTTGAAAAAAATAATAATTGGTTTTGTATTTTAAATTACACTTATATGTAATGCAGAAAATTAACTACAGCATTTTTAATCAACAATTACTTTACAGATTTAAAACATGATGTAATATGTATTATATTGATAACAGCTTTATGAACATCACATTCAAAATTTGTAAAAAAAAGTAACATTTTGCAGTGCTTGCTTGTAAATATAGGTTCTGGTGAAGAGATAAAGTATCTGTTGTGCAATGTCAGTTATATCTGCAAATTCACTTTTGTCTGAATAAGTACAGAAATCGAACAGGTCTCCCTCATGGTGTTTTTCTGTCAATAAATTAGAGTATTGTAGGTCAATAAATTGTAATTGCACTTCTGTTGGTGCATTACTAGAATCAATATAAAAAAGTTTTCTATAAGTCTGGAAAACATTTTATCATAAAAAAAAACTAAATCTTGACTCACACTCTTTCTTAAGCATTAGAATCACTGGCAGCAAATTTGCCTGCATAAATATATTTGTTCAGCATTATTTTATTTTGCCGGGTTGGGAAATGAGCAATGTAGATTTAAAATTTTTGCTTTGGACTCTATTTTCCTTTTAGGTTAAGGAGTCGTACTCTATTAAAGGAATTAAATTTTTTTTATTTAGCAATATTTGTAATATATTACACCAATACGTAACAACACTAACTGTTACTATGTAAGATTTAACAAATTTAAATACAGTTTGCAGGATAAATACATGTGCTATAAACCTAAACTTTTACTATTGTACATGAACTTACACTCAGAAAATCATCTGGTCCTCATTGATCATGCTAAATCAAACTGTAACTGCTGAATACACTAAAGTTATGAAATTGTTTAAATCAGTGACAGCTATATGCTGTACACTCCTGCATTATTAGATAGGCTAATTTTAATTTATAATGTTTGACTTTTTTTCCCCCATAAAGAAATAAAGTATAGCAGTATTTTTGCTTTGACTTTAAAATAAAGGGATAGCCATTGATGAATATTGGGAAAATTAACAATTTGTATATGATGTGTATTTTTTAAACAAAAATTTACAAAGTTATATTATAATTAATCTCTTTTTTTAAAATGAAATCTTCTTAATGTTAATTAAGACTGTGTGGAATGAATTTAATGTAAGTTTATATTATGTAAAAATGCTTTTTTTGCATACTACTTTACTATAAGTCTGAAGAAAATTTTATTTTTTACAATTGTATTCAGTATTACTAATTTGGATAATTTATTTCAGGGTACGTAAGCTTGTAAACATTAGGCTTTTTGATGATGAGAATGGAAAGCGATGGTGTCACAGTATCAAGGATAAGGGCTATGAAGTCTTATTAGTTAGTCAGGTAGAATAAAGTATTCAAAACTATTTTATGTATCCTGCTTTATTATTTAGAATGTTTATCTCATAAATATTGTAACAATTTTTAAAAGAATTTTTGCTAATTTTATGACTAGAATAGGGATGGCCAACCTTTTTGGGATGAGTGCCACTATCTGACAAAAAAACATTATACATGCCACTTCCAACAAATTCTAAAAAGCTGAAAAAATTTTTACTTACTAAGGTATTGTTATGTAAATAGTATATTTTATGCAAGTCTAATATATTTCAAACTGTGCACAATTTATATGTAATTTTAATGAGCTGTAAAAGATGCATTTATAATGAAAAGTAATCAAATTAAATTTTATCAAATATTTCTAAAAATTATCTTACAATTTCCATTGATTTTATTCTCCTAAAAATATTTTGTTATATAATAAAAGAGTAACATTGATTTTTTATATAATTTATAAATCATTTGATAAAGGTAAAAACCAGAGAAAATGTTCTTTTCTGTAAATCTCTTTTTAAAATGGATTAGAACAGGGGTCAGCAGCCTTGTAGCTGCAGTATGCCAAACTAGTCTATTAATATGATCCAGGGTGCCACACAGTAACAAATATTTGAAATAATTCGATTACTCTAGTAATACATGCAGAGTTAGGGAATAGAGGTCAAGATTAGAGAGAGATTGAGTTTTATTATATATTATGCATCATTTGAAGATATTTAGTAACACCTGAATATACGTCCTTTGTATATACACTATCTGTGAAAAGTTTGCATTAGGCAACCTCTTAAAGACCAATTATGAAGCTAATTTTGGTCACTTTAAATTTGGTTACAACCGTTTCACAAAGGTATTACTTATATTCACACACACACATTAACAACGGTTTTTGCAACCACATTTCTTACCTACATTCATAAATGTGGACTGTTTAGTTTTAAAAAATATCTGTGTTAAGTTTGAAAATGTGTGACATACAAAGCTATTGTGACATAACACATATAACAGCACAATCTCTTTGCCGTACGAATCTTTATTCATTCATCCAAAAATCTTAAAAACCGCAAACATCATACTTTCTTTTCTTAGGCCATTTGAATTAAATATGTTGATATGAATCAGCACAAAAATTAAATAAATAAAGTACTATTTTTCACAATAAAACTATGAGCATGTTGTGACATTAAAAGTAGCATATTGCACACAATGTGCATCAAATGAAATTCTACTTTTCACTAAAATCATACTCGTTATTTATGTATCAGCACTATGAACCAAACAAAAGATGATAAAATGCTTAAGGAGCAAAAATTAGAGGTAGGACGATTTAACTTTCTATGATAATTTTGTAGAATGCCACTGAGAATTGTATCGCATGCCATAAGTTGCCGACCCCTGGTTTATTATCATTACTTTATTATAGAACTAGCTGGTATACCCGTTCTTCACACGGGTGAATTGAAAATTTAAGCAGTACAGACTGAAGGATAAAGAAGTTTTTAATGAATTAATTTTATGTTAATTGTAAATTAAACAAAAAAACAACTTTTTGCATATTTCAGCTGATATAACTGCTAGAAACGTTGAGACAGAAGGCTCGCAAAATAAAACAATCCCTATTGATTAAAAACAATCCCTATTGATTAAAAACAATCCCTATTGAATAAAAATAATCCATATTGAAGAAAACAATCCCTATTAGAAACATATTGTTCACCATTTCATTGGGTTTA
Organism: Trichonephila clavipes; assembly: GCA_019973935.1. Taxonomy (NCBI): domain Eukaryota; kingdom Metazoa; phylum Arthropoda; class Arachnida; order Araneae; family Nephilidae; genus Trichonephila; species Trichonephila clavipes. The sequence continues at coordinate 1,546,116 of BMAU01017646.1, read as the reverse complement.
ATTTTATTTTCACAGAACCGTAATTTTTTTTCTATAATAAAAGTAGCCTGAGTTATTCCTTATAACATTAGCTATCTGCCAGTGAAAGTTTCGTCAAAATTGGTCCAGCCATTTCAGAGATTAGCCGGAACAAAAAAACTGACAGACGGACAAAAATTTTAAAAATTGATTTTTTCATATAAGTACCGTATATACTTTTAAATGCATTTAGTAAAAAGCTGTTAATTTCAAATTACAAACAGACACTTCATTTTTATTTATATGTATAGATAAATACGAAATGTGTGTGTTTTGGAATCAGCTCATGATTTAATGATAAATAGCAATAATTGTATGATTATTAAAACTTTATTAAAATTTAAAGTCATTTAATCCACTCAAATTCAAATTCAAGGTTGCTTTAAAAATATATGTTAAACTTTGAACTTTTTTGATAGAGGTAACAGTGTTAGCATATTATTCAGAAATATTAAATAATAACTTATCATTTATACTATTTTTCCAGATGTGTAAGAAAGCTATGAAATTTAAATAAAAAAATAATTGCTTTTACTTCTAATTTTTTAGAAACAACTTTCAGTTTAATGATAAATGTTAAAAGTCTCTATTTTGTATTTCAAACAATAACTAGCTATGTAGACATAACAGTTTAACAGAAAATTATTTATAACACACACTTCACAATATTTCTCGGATTTCATGGTGTGATAATGATTTCATTCTGGCAAAAAAAACTGTGTTTATTTTGGTAACTTGAAATGTAAAATTAATCTGATTAAGTCACATGTTCAATTATTTCACACTACTCATTTTAAATTAGAAGATATTTTTTGAAAAAATGATTTTCAAGAAAAAACATTGTGTGGTTCTTACTGAAGGGTTTGAGAATTTGTGTAACTTTTCCAATTCATTGTGTTTGCTGAATAGTAAATTCCTGTTTTTTAAATTTTGTTGGAATACTCCTTTTTTTAACTATTATAAAAATATAGTGGAGAAATGAGATTCGTGTGTGTGTGTTTTAATGATAAAGGGGGAAATATCTGCGGTGTGAGGCTAAAGATTTATTTCAAATATTGAGTTTGTAAAAATGATATGTGTTTGGTTGAGAAGGATTCAGCTGGGGGAATGTATTTAGGATTATTGCAATAGAGGGATAAATGAGCATTGTAATGGAAGATTTTTTTATTGCAAAGAAGAATTTATTTGTGTGAGAAACAAATTAAACATGATCCAGATTTTAATGATGTCAAATATGAAGGTTCAAAGGATCAACCGTGATTTCATTTCTTTAGAGAAATCTTAGAGAGAAATGTTCTGAAGGGCACTTACCATTTCTAGACAAATGTATTGCTGCAAGGCATACTTTAGATGTGAGGATCTCAATTTGATTCTTTTCTTTTTTTTTCATATATGCCTAAATATATATAAATTCAATAATCTGAATAGGGTTGTATCTTTCTCAATGCTTGCTCTTAAAAAAAGTTTTTTTTTTCTCCCTTCAGAAGAATTAGAATTTTTTAAAAAAAAGTTGATCTTAGTATTTTAGATATTGTGTAATTCTTATCAAACATAAAATTGTGTCCTTAGTTCCCTAAAATTCCATAATTATATTCCAGAAGTACCAAAAATTGTATTTTACATTGTTAAAATATGTTTGATTTTGCTAATTTCAGATGACTATCAAGACACATTGATAGTTTAGCAACCTGTTTTAGAGGTTGTCAAAATTAGCCAATTCTATCTAGGACCATTGTAATATATCATTTTAACCCTAGATTTAAATGTAATTCAAATAATTTTAACAAATGAGACTATTTTTTTAAACTCAAATAGTAAAAATTAATCTTCTTAGCTAATATAATATGTTTCCTGTTGTAAATAGATTGCCTAAACATTTACTCTTGCTTTGTCTTTGTAAAATAACATCAGCTTGTGATAATCATGTTCAAACTATCCTTAACCATTTACTTAAGATGTCATGCAATTCCATAACACTTAAATAATTGTTATTAATAAATTTATTCAAAATTACTAAATTAATTTTCTCTTACAGTTCACTCTCTTGGGTACTCTAAAAGGAAATAAGCCAGATTTTCGGACAGCCATGGGGCCAGAAGCATCTGCACAGTTCTATTCTGATTTTGTGAGTGCTGTCAAGCAAGCCTATTGTGAAGAACGAGTAAAAGGTGTTTACTTTTCCCAAAATTAAAATGAAATTTGCAGAAAGTTTTATGTTGATTTGAGTATTTGTACTTACATCTTAATTTTCTAAATCTCATTATTTTTCATTGAAAAAAAAAGCTTTATTTTAAAAAAATCATATTTTGCTTAAATGTTTTTAAATATTTAGCATATAATGAATTCTTAATTTGAGAAGTATCTGCAAGACATTTTTTTTTTTAAATCAATGTCATTAACATGAAAATTTGAAATATTTTAAGTCTGTCATAGAAAAGTTTTGGTGAAATTTTACTTTTAATTTCAATAAGTTGCATTGTTAAATAATGTGTTAAGTGTACCATTTTATAAAGCTGTTCAATGTCAATACATTTACTACTTTTTTCTCTAAAGGCATTTAGTTTTTTCAGATTAAGTTATGATCTGAAAAATTGCTGACTTATTACATTAATTTCTTTCTATTTCTCTGACAATTAATTTCTTTTTGGGATATATATTGCAGTGCAAGAAATTGAAATTTTTCAAACAAAATGGGACAATGAATTATCTGTATTATTAAATGTTGTTCATGAATTTAACTTATCTCCAAATAACTAAATTTTAAAAAAATTTAGAATTTGATTGGGAATAGTTTTTAATGCTTTTAATAACAATGCAATAAAAAGTTGTATTACATTTATCATTATCATTTTTTTATCTCTAAAGGGCTGCAGAATGGTGTTTTACCATTGTACATTCCATGGAAGCTGGTCTCTTTTTAGTGCAACACCATATAGGCAGATACCAATTGCTGCAAGTACTTTTGATGCTCAGGGAGGTACCTGAGCTCTGATGATGCGAACCTGTACTAGGATTTAAATTTACCAAGAGCATCCAAGCCAAACATACACTCTAAGAATCTTTTACATGCCATATTATCAATAAACATGGCCACTGTCGATTTTCTGCATCGTGAAAAACCACCAACTTGGGCTAGGGTCGAACCCACAACCTTGAGTGCAAAAGGCTAGTAACAAACCAACCATGCCACCCAGCTGGCTTTAGCATTATCATAGTTCTTTAAAAAAAACAGAAGTTAAATGTTACTTCAAGAAATATAGACTGAAATGTGCAGATACATAAAAAATGAGTTATCTGCTTTTTAAAGCATTTTCTTGTTTATGTTTTCATCTTTGTGAATTCTGATTTCACTAGATTTGAAATTCAAATAATCATTTGACAAAGAGGCTTTAAACAGAATTCTCGTTTCAATGTAATATTAGAAGTGATATTCAGTATTAATATAAAATTGACAAAATTATATCAATATAAGTTTATTGGTTCAAATATTCTTCTAATTGCCATATGTTCATTGAAGATATTCTAGTGTTAATAAAAAATACTATTTCAGATGGCAAATTTGGAGCATATATGCAAGTATGCATACAAAATGATGGACCAGTGACTATAAATTTGGAGTCTCCTGTTAAATCTGTGGTAATGTTTGCTTTCAAAATTATTCTTCTTGCTATTGAAATTATCAATTGACTTAGAAGTGTACATAAAGATAAGCTAAATGTGTGCGTTGTGGTACATAGATACTGGAGTGCAAGAGTGTCTTTTTCTGGATTTATTCATAACATTTCGATAAACTTCAATAAAATAAAAATAATTTTACAAGTATTAAATACTCAATTTAACTATTAGACTGAAAATATTCTAGAAAACAATGGCACTCCTAGAAGCCAAAACCAAGATCAAGATTTTTAAATAGACAAAAAATCCGTGATAAACAACAGTGACCAAATGCGCTGAAGCCAAGTTTCCGATTCTTTTAGATTTGCTACATTTCGTTTTCGTTGGGATGCACCCCACTGGGGTCTGAGCGCAGTGACCGATATGCTCCGCCCACGCAGGGGACGATAATTTACAACAGTACACATATGTTGTGTGTAATTTATGGGATGATAAAAATGTAATTATTTTTTTTAAATTATAAAACCTATTTTTGGAAAAAAAAATTTTTTAATTATTATTATTATTTCTAATGGAGCTGTGGACTGGTGTTTTTATTTTCCTGATAAATAATCTCTCAAAAAGTACCTCTAGATGAACTATGATATAGGGCCATCTTGTAATGTCAAATATTACATATGTCAACATATGCAATTTCAATTTCATATTATTCAGTCATTATCCTTTGTAGTATTTGCCAAAGGTTATGTGAGATAAGTTATTCATATTCACGTCAATATAAAATTAATTTTAAATTAAACGTATTGATACAGTGAAAGCCATTTAACTCAAAACTAAAGGGACTGAAATATTTTTTTGTGTTGAAAGAATTTCATGTTGAAGGACATTGCAAAAAAAAAATCCCATTTATCAACAACATTAAGTTTATAAGAGTTTATTTTATTTACATAGATATGTATATATGCATACATTTAATAAAAATCAATAAAAAAAAAACACTTACAAGAACTTAAAGAAATTTAATACATATTTTTTGGAAAAACAAAATATTGTGGTAAAGAATCTGAAATTTTTCTTTGTATTGTTTATTTTAGCATCAAATTGTATGATATTATCCATTTTGATATTAATTTCACCATTGGAATGGGCATCTAAATAACTGTGCATATTTTTCATGACATACCTCATTTCGGATGATGTGGGAACATGAGCTGCATTAATCATTTCATTTTAATTGTCGAAATCTGCATCAATGATATTTTTTAAGCTTTGAACAAATTCCAAAATGTCTTCCATGTTTGGGGTTGTCCACACATTATCATCTACTGTAATGAACTCTTTCAATAATACGATAGGACAGTCCAATCCAACTGGTATTTTCCGTATTTTGTTCATTCTCAGAAGGGAAATAAGGAAATCTTGTTAAGCAATTTTTGTTTCATGTTAAGAGAAAAAAACAGAAAAATGCATAGTAGTTTGTCGGTACCGTTGCTTTATTTCATATTAATCCATATTTTCTCTTCAGTGTTTTTATATTAAACATATTCCACTGTATATACTAGGTAGGATTCAAAAGTTCTTGGACTGAGTTCTGTATTACTGCTTTCTCCCCCTTTTCTAAAAAGATTTTTTCCAAATCACGTGGTTGGGGCTCACCATGGCATTGTATTTTTTAAACAGATGTATTTAATAACCATAAGGCCCAGTGATTGAGTGGTAGTATTTTGCACTTCCACACCACAGGTCCGCGTTCTATTCCCGGGCTAGGAAAGGTCAACTCAACCTTTCATCCCTACTACAGTGAGTCAATAAAAGAGTCCTAAGCTTGCTTGGAGACTTAAATACTGGGGGTCTTGCTTCAGACTGGCCACCTGTTCGGGACATCTGCTCATGCACCTCAGCGCCCAATGGTCACATATACTGGGATGGGCTGTTGCGTCACTGAGTTTGAGTTATTTAATAACAAGCAACAGAAATAAAGGACATTTATTGACTAGGGAATGAATGTCAAATTTTATAATTGCTTGGGAAAGAGTGCTCTGGAGATTTACAAAATGATGAAGCATGTGTATGGCAATGATATATTATTGTGAATGCAAGCTTTTGAGTTGCATCTGCGTTTCAGAGAAGACAGGGAAAATATCAAAGATGATGAATGCTCTAGATGTCTACAAGACTTCCTGCACTGCAGAAAACATCAAAAAGGTTTCTGCAGCTGTATGTAAGAACAAGTTTCAAACAATAGCGCAAATAACAGAATCAGTTGGGATATCAGAGGCCACATGTCAATGGATACTGTCTAAAGATTTTAACATGCATAAGGTGTGTCAACACATCATTCTTTGAATGTTAAACAAAGACCCCAATATAGTGAATGCTTGTACCCCTTTATTACAAACAAAATGTTAGGTCATGATGAATTAGTCAAATTGGAATCCGACTGTATATCGTAAGATAATCTGCCTTGCTATTCTAATTTTTTAATTAATTACTGAACATGGTACAATAAACATAATTCATATTTAATAAGAAAAATTTCATGTTTTTTAAGGCAGATTTTATTCTTTATCGAACTCATTTTTATGAGACAATGTCTTTTCTTAATTTTTGTGAACTATTCTATTTCATTGTTTTCATTTTAATATTTTTAGATTGGAATATTAAGCAAAATTAACAAGATGTTTTACATATAAATATTTAATCAATGCTCTTTATATTACACTGGTAGACTAAACAAAAGCAACAGATGTTTTTTTTTTTTGCCATAATACTTCAAGAAAGAGACATGAAATTCAGAAATGAGAGACAGCATTTTGTACATAAACGATGACAAAAGCATAGCTGCTCAAAAATGAATACAATATAGTATAGAATCAAATGAAAGGAGGCATTATTGAACTCATAGTATTCTGTCCAAGAGGAAGAACAAGAAACAATGTTCTTTAGTATGTGATATGCCCTTCCCTTACTGCAGTGGTTGCTTCACATTGTTTCTCCATACTCAGCCCCAGATTGCCCAACAGTTCTTGAGGTAAGAGTGCCCATTCCTCAATCAGCATCTTTTTCGGTTGTTTGGTATTCCTCTGAGAATGTAGTCGTGCCGCAAAGTGTCTCCCCAAATCATCTCACTTATGTTCTTTAGGATTTAAATCAGTGAGAATGTTGACCAGTCCATTAGATGATATCTTTACTTTCCAGTAGTTTCTGGACATCAGTTGTCTGGTGTGGCAGTGCTTTGTTATCCATAAAAATGAAGTCTTTTCCAATAGCATTTCGGAACAGACACACATGGGAAAGGATCACCTCATTACAATAACAATTTCCATCTATAGAACTTCTGTCAGAAAAATGGAGCTCTGCCTTTTCAGCAGACTACAACTCCAGGACTATCGTAACAATCTCTTTCCATGCTGTTATTGGGATGAAACAGTGTCCCGACCTCTCCAAATCACAACTGACATTGAGAATTGCTTGTGGTACTGGAACGACTCTCATCTGTAAAGAGGACACGACTCCATTGAAGAGATGTCAAGTTTTCTTAAGCCACTCTAAACAGTGCTATCAATGGTCAACTTATAAAGGTATTCAATGTTTAGGACAGCGGACAAATGAACCACCTTTGTGAAGGCATCTGGCCACAGTAAACTGCAACATGTGTTGCTGTACACAGTTACAGAGCAATGGCACTTGTTGGCTGTTACCAAGCTCTTTTTGTTTTCAAGATGATGTATTGGTCATTCACTGCAGTTCTTTTCCTAGGGTAGCCACCACCAACCTTTTTAACAGCTGTACCTACAGTTTGGAAAGCTTTCCAAGTGCTCAAAACAACACTTTTGTTGATACCAAACTCTTTATCTACACTAGTCAAACTATGCCCCTCCTCCAGCTTTTTAATAATTTTTCCACATGTGAAGTCATTCAGGTGATTTCTTCTAACCATATTTGCACCTGTAACGAATGTCTGTAATTGCACCTTCGTTCTTCCTTTTATTGTAGTTTTGAGCTGTGTGCACAGACTGCACACGCTTTTGCATGCACTCACGATGTCTATGACATTTTGTTCCTGATATTTGCATACCCATCACCTTTCTATTGAATTGCATGTTAATTGTACTGATCACAGTAACCCCTTTTCTGCAATTTCATGGCTGTCTGCTTAAAATTTACATTGTTGCTTAAGTTTTTCACACCAGTGTTCTACTTACTGTTTCAATTATTATGTATAATGAAAAATAAATATGTATGCTCATGTTTTTAACTCCATATACACTGAATCGTTTCTGTTCTAAATTAATTATTCATTACCTGATAAATTTATGACTCCATAATACATTTTTAATTTTTGTAATTATCTTATAAATTCATTACATTTTCTATCCATTCTTTTGAACTCAATTGTTCCTTTAATTTACAGGCAAGAGAACCTGTCAAAAATTCTGAAGATGAATAATATTCAAGTAAAATATTATATTCATTGTTATTTATATGATATTTGCATTAATAAAAATGTTATGTTGCGACTAATTGCTTGTGTCTTTTTAATTTAACAGTGCAACTTTTAAGGGCATCACAAGATTGTATAATAAAATGCTTTGACCTTAAATGAAAGAATTTCATTTATTTTTGTCAGACTAAAAGATGAATGTTATCCGTAAAAAAATTCATCCATCCTTTGGTTACAATATTATAATTGTGGAGGAGCTAAAAGAGTGAAAGCATTGTGATGATTATTTTTCTCAGTTCCTTGCATAATTTCTAAGGAATATTGAGGAACTGTTAATATATGTGTAAAGAATTAAATGAGAGAATGAAATATATTGTGTTTAAATGAGTTGATTAGATGAAGTGCTATGTTATCTTTTATAAATTAGCAAAATCAAATGGGGCTAATTTCATTTTTGATTATGATTTGAGTTTTGGTCCTTTTCATCAATATTAGGTGTAAATAGTCTTGTAAAAGAGAACTGTATAGAATTATTAGGCTTTAAAAACACAATTGTAACAAGTCAGTACCTTCTTTTAAAACCATATTTTTTAATTTTCTTTAGGAATGAGCAGTGTTTTGTTATTATATTTTCATACTGATTGGAAAGATTTTTATATATCTTAATTTAATCTATAGGTAAAGTGAAATGGCATTTTTAAAGAATCAGTTGCTTAAAAATTGAATTCTTGAAACTTTTAGGAATTTTAATATACATGTTACAAATTTGCATGGAGGAAAAACTGCTGACAACTCCAATTATTTGAATAAAAGAAGATTTATTGATGGAAAGGGGGGGATCCTGACTACTCGAAGAAAAGCTGAAGCATATACGTAAAGAAATATTATAACAGGTTATTTACAATAGTGCAAATAGCACTTACTCTATAATTAAGTTTTACAACATTCCAGAACTTACTCTTAGAACAGCTCCACTAGCAGAAAGTCAGATAAAATCTCTTACTGCTGTCAATGCACTCAACTGACCTTTATATATGCTTATTGAAATCTCTAGAACAGTCGACCCCAAAGCCTAATCGATGATTCCTTGGCGGTATCGCCAATTTGGTAACCTGGTTACATTTTCTAGAGTTTCCATAACCTTATGTTTCAAGTTCACGCTGGGAAGCAAACTTTGCCTGTAAAACTCAATTTTCCCACAAGGAGTGTTGCTGCGGGGAAAACAACATAGGTGGCATGTTTCACTAAATATTTATTTCTGTGAAGTGTTTCTCGCAATTCTGTTTGTAAATTTGATTACATATATAGCATAATAAAATAAAAGTAAAAAGTTCTAAAACCTACAATGCCAAAGAAGGAGGAAATTGGAGTTCACGAGACACAACAAATGTAGATACAAATATATACACTGCTGGACAATTGCTAAGGACGGATCACAAATTGCTATGTAGCATAACATTAAGCGAGACATGAGGCCTAGTAGGATAAAATATAGTTGCTACACTGTTCAGACATTAGAATAAAGAATATTTATTGTTCTGGAAAGTACAAAAGCTGTGAAACATCTGAAAGAAAAAAAAAATTTCACTTGATCTGCGTACGGAGAAATGGAACAATGCATCTAAAAGTCAGCAGGCACCTTAAAGAAAGGTATCAGTACGGGATATGTCCACCGTGGAGTGTGATGCAACATTCCACACGTCGTACCATACTTTGCACAACATTATCCAGCAGCTGTTGAGGCAATTTATCCCATTCTTCTGTGAGTGCACGGATGAGGGTGTTCTTGTTTGTCGGAGGATAGTTTCGACCAGCAACTTGCCTCCCCAAAGCATCCCACACATTTTCAATGGGGTTTAGATCTGGAGAACGCGCTGGCCATACGAGACGTTGAATATCCTCGCTGCCTAGACAATCCTGAACAGCGAGTGTTCGATGACATGTTGCGTTGTCATCCATAAAAACAAATTTATCACCGACAGCACCACGGAAATGACGAACATGAGGAAGTAGAACTTCATCAATGCATCGTTGGCCCGTCATAGTCCCATTCGCAACCACATGTAGGCGCGTGCGGCCATTGATCATGATGCCGGCCCACACCATGATACTGCATGTCGGATATCGGTCCTTTTCCTGGATATTTTCTGGATGATAAGCAGTACCACTCTCGCGCCAGATCAGTTGGCGTCCACAATCCGATGACAGACTGAACCTACTCTCATCTGAGAATAGTATGCATGCCCAGTCCTGTTCAGTCCAATTGTGATGCTCACGACACCATTGCAAACGGGCAGTATGGTGCTGTCTGGTCAATGGGACACACACAACAGGTCTGCGGGCGTATAGTTCTCCTCCCCTCAAACGTCTGACTACAGTTTTTCGGGAGATCTGCTTTCCTGAGGCAGCAAGAAAATGATTTGCCACCTGCTGAGCTGTGGTGCGCCTGTTTCTTTTTGCTGATAGGACGATATATCTGTCTTCTGCAGGCGTCGTACTTCTAACACGACCTCCCCCGTGCCCTCTACTACACATTCCAGTAGTTTTAAATGACTTCCACAGCCATGAAACAACGCTGTGAGCAATGTCGAACTCCCTGGAAACATCTGTTATTTTTCGCCCTTCTTCGATCTTTCCAATAATTCGGCCACGCATAAAATCATCTATGTGATGTCGGGAAGACATGCCAAAAATTTTAAGTTTGTCTATTAAATATTTCCTGTAAAACTTTGACTTGAAACAACAACTGTCCACACGCGTCAAAACCTTTAAAGCTCTTATGAACGCTATCACGTGATGAACAGACGTGGGAAAAAAAATTGCATACTCTTACTTCTTACTAATATCCCACACTTATTCTATTTTTCCACATTTTGCTTCCTTTCATTTTGTGGTTGCTATGGATGATAGTGTTATCCGTCCTTAGCAATTGTCCAGCAGTGTGTGTATATATATATATATAATATGCTTTGGAAAAAAAACTAACCTTTATGAATTTGGTGATTGTTTTTGATTTCAATGAGAAACAATTAGTACTTTAAAGGGACTCAATTACCTGATGGATTGGAATATAAAGTAATTTAATTAAAGTAGTTTAACTAAATATTTCAGTGTCTCCATGATTTTTGTGATATTTTTCGAAATCTTAGTCTTATCAATTTCAAACGAAGTAATAAAAATGCAGGTCTAGCTAATGAATATTCTTAAGACTTGACTCACTACATCTATGAACAACTTCAATAAATGTTTAAAACCTGAAATTGAGAAAATCCATTTATTTCCAGAAGCTTGCAGAATTTCAGTTGCCTTCAATTTTTCTGATGTGCATGCCTGCTATTTTTTATGCTTCCGGTCACACAGCCGGAAAAAGTTTTTCTAAGCTAAGAGTTATTAAAAATTTTCTTACAACTTCCACTAGACAAGATGGGTTAACATTACTGTGAATAGTAACAAAGCTCTAATCCTGGTCTGCTATGGATGCTATTATAAATGCACATGTCGAGAAAAGTACCTATTAAACAACTAGGCTAATTCTTAAGTAATAAAAAATTTTAATACGTATGTCTGTGTGTGCTATTTTGACACATTCAAATGGTAAATTATATTAAGGCGATCGTTTCCAAAAAAGGGACCCATGGTACTTTTTGATACAGGACTAACTGCACCAGTGGTAAAGGACAGCTGATCGGAAAATTATAAACATCTTAAATGCCCTTTTTAAATTTACGTTTCACAAATAAATCTTTTCTTGAATTTATCTCTGAACTTAAAGTGAATCCTTGAAATAAAAATATCTTTTGATGCTGACAATGTTTAAAATTAATTTATTCGAGTCGATCTCTTTAATGTCTTAGTTAACAAGAAGTACATAATGTATCTATCAAGAACTTAAATTTTCTTAGATGATTTCGTCTTCCAACTGCAAAATAAGATTTCCCGCTTTAGTCCCGATTAAAATTTTCAATGCCCCACCCATTTCATTCAAGCAATGACGGCGTGAGACCTGAACTTAGTGTGGGCAAGATATATTTCACGAGGCCATCTGGTGGCGTAAGAATAGGGTTTATAAAATAAAATTTAAAAAAACAATTTTTATTCATAAAGAAAAAAACAAATTTTTTATTCATATTTATTTGGCACATTAAACAGTAATGAAAAAATTAAAGAAACAGAAATTTTCTTCTTTTAGTTTTACTGAAATCCTTAATGATTGGTTTGTAATTTATCTTAGAGGCTATATCTGCTTCAATTAATAAAACTGCCAAAGCTGAAAGTCTTTCCTGACTCATTGTATTTCTTACATAATTTCTTTTATCAGTTTTGATTTTGAAAAGATCCTCTCAGCAGAAGCGGTACTTACAGGTATTATTAACAAAATTTGAAAGACAATGTAAGTCTCACGTCTGTAATGGTGTTGGGTAAATTTGGGATCATATTTTGTAATTCCTCATATAATTCGTATGGCTGGAAGTCACGACTCTCACCTACTTGCAGGACTGTGTGTAAATATCGACAATTTTTTAGTATTTTCTCTTTTGGAATATTTTTTAACTTTAAGTCTTAGAGAAAACCAAAACTTTCAAAATGTTGATTTAAAGACATAAATCTTGAATCTGTATTGCTTATCACGGAATCATCATGGTATTACCGGCTTTTGACAGTCTCTATAGGTTGATCGTCACCTTCATAATCAAACATTATTTTCTTTTTGTCTACCCTTTTATTTTTAAAATCTTTGGGCAAATCACATAACTGCTTTTCTCAATAAACTTATGAGCTTCAGACAAGCATTTTCTGTATACAGTTTGTTGTTACTCTTTGATCCAGCTACAAGATGTACGTAAATGTTCATGAGTAATGCATAAATAGGCTTGTTATAATAGATTGCCATAATTTGCTTAGGGTATTGAAACGCTCATACCATCCATGTAATGATAGGATAAATTCCAAACTGAACTTTTCATTTAAAACGAAATCGCAATCACCGAGTGTGCCGAATTGTTTCGTTAAGTTTTCTATGCATTCCATTACATCATCCAATTGTAATAATGCGGCCTTCCCACCTTGTGTCTGATAAAGGCATAATAGTAAGTCTTAATTTATCTTTGATAATTTTCCAGCGTTTGCTAAAACTTGAAAATAGCAACAAAAAAAAATCTATGAATAAAATCAAAAAAATGTTTTTTTGTTACCACTGACGAGTTAGCAGCGTCTACCAATCACGAGCGAGCGAGCGAGTGAAGATTAACGTCGCACTGTTCAGCTACACGAGGGCTTTTGGCGACGGACCACGTAATTTTGAACCATGGTCAAGTGACGTGGACGACACCTGAGCTGGCACCCCCCTCTCCTAACTACCACACCAACGGGAGGACATTTCAGCTCTCGACAGATTTAACGTGCATCGCTGCCCTACACGGCGGGTCTTTAGTGGTACTGGGCTCGAACTCGTGACAAGGCAAGCCACGGTCCGATACCTATACCACTCGGCTACCGCGGCCACGTCTACCAATCACAGATTCCAGCTTTGACAACAGCCAGGTGTAAAAATGCCCAGGGATTTATATTTAACTAGCTGCAAGTACCCGGGTTTAAAATAAGGTTTTCTGTAGAAGCTTACAAAACTGTTTATTTGCATGCAATAAAAGGGTACATTTATCTTAAAGCAATGTGATAGACAACATTTTTGGCAGTTCCATTTGGAGTGTGTACAAAAAGATTTTCCTCTCTGCCCACTCTAGAGCAGGCCACATACAACTGCCCATGAGAAAAGCATGGTGTCTGCAAGTCTATACTCTCCCCCTTTTTCTCAGAGGCATGACTGTAGCAAAAAATGACAATGCATTCCTATGAATGAAGGAATGGAATGGAATGTAGTAAGTAATGTGATATTTGCTGCAGTATTTGCTTGCAGTAAAGTAAATATAACAAAGAAGTATTGCAAATTACTTACCGCTTTTATTTAGTAAAGTTTTTTCTAAAATGAACCCATGGCTCAGAACATGCACATGGAGCACTCTTTTTGGCTGGAGGAGGCCAGAGTGAGGTTGGGATGGAACGAAACCTGTTTAAGAACCTTCCCCATATAATTTTGTGAATGCGTACCAAATTTCACGTTATTTGGTTGTCTGGATCTTGAGTTATAAGGAAACAGACAGACAAACAAATGCGTAATATGTATATATAGATATAGATTTGTTTGATTTCTTGTGTATTACTTTTGTAAGCTTCATGGCATATTTTATGGTGTACCAGTCTTTTAAAGCTGACTGAGCCACAGCAACATTTAGCTAGTTATAACATAAAATTAAACCTTAAAAAGATATCAAAAATAAAACAAGGCTCAATATTTTGATTAAATCAGTATAAACATCAGTATTTTCTTACAAACAATATATATACTATAAAATATTTAGTTTGCTATTTGCATTTCAAACAGACATCAAACAAAATTTTAAAAATTGTCAAAAACAGATAAAAAAACATATTTAAGGAAAATACCACTGATTAATTTTGCCAAATACATCGCAATGTGTAAAAAAATATGGTAAAATCCTAGTCTGGCACACTGCTGTTTTTGGCGCCATTTTTTTCGCCAAATGGCGCCAATAACCCCTGTTTCAAAAAATGACGTCATGGAAGAAAACGAAAAAAAATCGGTGGTTGACGGTCTCAGCCTAAGAAAATGGGGTTTCCGTAATGTCAGTGCCGGAAACGAAGGAAAAGGGGGAGGGTGACGGTCTCAGCTCCTGTTCAAAAATCCTAAAAAACGGGGTTTCCGTAATGGCGTCAGGGACGCTGAAAACACATGTATTTACACAAAAGCATAAAATAATGAAAAGGGCAAAAACTTTCTACGAGATAAAGGCAGTAAAAATAAGGGAAAACAGCATTTTAAAAAATTGTAAAAAATCACTTACCACTGTGTTTTTAATTTTTAAATCATTCACTACAAACTCATTCATACTCTTGCCTAACCAATACTGGTTAATCGCAAGATCACACAAATACTCAATCTACTATGACTAAACCACATACCTTTTCTTACACTCCGGCAAACAAAGTGGGGATTTTTTTTCGACTGTACTCGACAACGCCATTCAAAACCATCAATCGTACCCTTTCGTTCAACCAAAAGCATATCCTTTTTACACTTCTGACACTCATATCTGGAGGGAATTAATCCTTCTTTCATAACCCAACCTAAAACAGCCTTATTCCATTGCTCTCCAAGCTTTCTTACGGTTTTAGGGTTGCCATATGTTAGCCACCGGACTGGACAATCCGGAAGGGTTGCCATATTGTAAACTTTATCGCCAAAATTTTTGTCGCCAAGCAGTGTGCTTGACTAGGATCCAACCTAATTAAATATCATAGAATAGAAAAATTGAATAAATATTCCAACCGATTAACATAGCTACAGTAAAAATATGTAGTAATCTTAAAAAACTGCATGTAAAGTATAAATTGTCCACTTATTGAGAAACGTGACATGGTATGACGTCATAACACTGGAAAATCACTTAAAAATTAAATTTTAAAAAATTCGGAAAGAATTATGAACGCCAAACCTATTTAAGAACCTTCCTCGTGTAATTTTGTGCACCTGTACCAAATTTCTCGTTATTTGGTTGTCTGGATCTTGAGTTATGAGGGAACAGACAACAAATGCTATATATATATAGATATTCGAGTTTTAACTCTACTAATTATGCCTACCATATTTACACCATTGTCGCATCCTTGTCCACAACAGTTCTGAATAATTAAGCCATTTTTTTCTAGCTTTCCCAGTATTGTATTGGTCAAATATTCTCCAGTCATTTCAGTGACAGCAAGATATATATATATATATATATATATATATCCAATCAAATTTTTTCTACACTTCCAGTTGATGTACTGCAATATCTTAAGACGACCGACACATTTGTTAAATTCTACTACAGTCTCTAGTGCAATCGAGTAAAAAGGAATAATATTTTGCCTCTTTTATCCTATCAATTACCTATCGCTGGTAACTGTGTTTGACACGATTGTGATCAATTCATTTTGAATATCGTAGCTTAGATAATGGTGTGCAAGTTGTTTATTATCAATGCGATTTATGTGTTCCTATAACATAGGATCATAATTAAATATCAATTTAAATAAGTCTATGAAGTTTCAAGAATTCTTAGTGTCTTCGTCTGTTTTGAAATTCTCTGTGGCCTCTAAACGCCAGATCATGATAGGCTAAGAAATTTATGATGTCAATTAATCTCTCAAACAAATTGTACGAATGTTTTTGAAGTTCAAGAATTCACCTTTCGTTTTCTCGGTCTAATGTTTTCCGTGCTTTATTCCCCTCTCTATTGTTATCCATTGAAACATATAGGCCATATGTTCTTCAGTATTCTCATCTCTGTGTAAAATACTACTTAAATGTTTCCAATCACAGCACCCTTCCTGTACCATTTGAGTTTGTGAATTGCCAAATAGTCTGCATGGAAAACAGAAAATTTATTTTTAGAACTTGTGAGTAAACCAACCATTGACGACGTTGAGTTTCACCAATATTTCGTTTTCCTGAGAAATGAAAATTAGAAAAGTGTCTATGATCATCATCTTTAGGATAATATTCATCGCTGTTATTTAACTGCTGTGTGGGATCGCTTTGAACTATATCATGACCGATGAGCATCTGTCACGGGAAATGTCCACAATCCCGGGTCAAAACTAGAAAATGCTTGTTTCAATAAGTCATAGGCGAAGAACTAATCTCAATCTCTTCTTGGGTGAGACTTATGTTACTCAACGGGAACATAGAAATCTCAGCGTCAGATTATGATTGGTAAAGTTTTTGATCATATTTCTATTTCCGATTTTCGTCGTTCCGTATCAATAGTCGTTACATCTGGAGAAAATTCCAAATTCAACGGAAACTCGGATACAGATTAATGTTGATAAGAATTCCAAGGAACCGATTAATTTTATTCTGTACTGCCAGATTCAGTCTGGCCGAGAAATTTCATCATACCTGAACTTTAAACCTGTTTGGATACAACCAGTGGCACACACAAGGGGGGTTGTCCTAGGGGTCCGGGCAACCCCATAGCCCTTGATTTTTTTCGATTGTTTATAATCCTATTTATATATTACGTAAAATTTAATTATTTATTTGTTATTAATAATTAATTTTATTAATTAATGCTAATTATTTATTCAATAATTAATTTTGTATTATTTTTGTTCCCGAAAATCGACAAAATCAAAACAATATGTTAGGCGGCGTATTGGAGCATGATACCAAAATGGTGGACTTTCGAGCCTGGACTAGGGATGGCGATCTGAGATCGATTAATCGAAAAATCAATTTCTCCAGGCAAAAAAAAATCGATTTTTTAAATCGATATGTAGCATTGAATCGATTCAGTGAATCGATATTTTATCCTAGAAAATCAAAATTTGATTTTTTTCTGTTTTTGTAAAAACCATTAAGTTATTTACAATTAGTTGAATGTACTATCTTTAAAACCCATAATATTACGGTGTTAGTGGTTAAAGGGTTAATCTACTGGTAAGAACAAAAAAACTGTATTTATCATCACGTTCACTCAATAGCCATGATGTATTTGAGTATCGTTCGATCATCTTTTCCTTGTGAGCGCCTTTTTTCGATTGCCGGCAACACCTCAAGTGATGAGCGGAACCGCTTGGATTCCAGGAGACATTGCAGACTGTTGTTTTTAAAAAGTTTACATATTAAGCATTGGGAGCTATAAGCTATATTATCTATTTTCTAAACTTTTTAATGTAGCAAATACATTCGAAAAATAATTGTATTTTATACCTGATGCTTTGATATAATAAAAATAATTGTAATTGTCGAATTCCCTGAACTAAAAAAGTACCCTGATTTTACTGATAAGAGATCGTTTATATATATTATGGTATCTTTTCTTGTTTTTCATAAAATGGATTTATATTTACATTGTAAAAGTGGGGCTGCGTTAGCCCAGTGGTCAAGGTATCGTATCATGGCAGGCATGTCACGAGTTCGAGCCCAGTACCACTAAAGTCCCGCCGTGTAGGGCAGCGATGCACGTTAAATTTGTCGAAAGCTGAAACGTCCCCCCTGATGGTGTGGTGTGGTAGTTAGGAGAGAGGGGTGCCAGCTCAGGTGTCGTCCACGTCACTTGACCATGATTCAAAATTACGTGGTCCGTCGCCAAAAGCCCTCGTGTCGCTGAACAGTGCGACGTTAATATTCACTCACTCACTACACTGTAAAAGCAGATTTGAAAAAAAAAATTCGATTTTTTATAAATCTATCTTTTAGACCTCGATTTTTTTGTGTGAATCGATTCATCAGGTTGCGATTCGAATCGATTTAAAAATCGATTTCTTTCGGAAAGAATCTCCATCCCTACCCTGGACACACCTTGAGAAACTTTTGTGTGCGCCACTGGATACAAGTCCCCTTCATCTCTTCGTGCCTCACATGATTGGGATCAATTATGCAAAAAAGACCCATGGCTACTATTATTTATTCTTATATCAAATACTTTAAAAATTCATAATATGTTATAGAAATAGGAAGCGAGACTGCTTCTGCATGCGATACTTTGTCTTTCGAATGATGCCAAGTCCCGAGCTATGCCCCGGCTCTGACTGCGGACATCCGCGATAGCAGCTTATCTCCAGCTAATGTTGCCACACTAAATAGGAGCGGAAACGACAGAGTTGAGAAATTTTTAATAAAAGAAAATGGAAAATGATATTTTCACGAATTTTTTATTCATGTACTTTCATGCACCGATAAATAGAATGTCTTTTTTAAAAAAAAAAGTCAATATATCAATTTTTCGATATCTTATTGCGAAAAACAGAGTTGCGAATTTTCTGATTTATTAATTATAAAAAAAAACCTGTGGACACTTTTGGATTTTCCTTACTTTTCCTTTAATTTATTTCCGATTGGAGGCGGTGGCCCACGCCTTGTGCCGCATTCCAGTAACAAGGGAAACCAAAACTTGGTTGAGAAATCCATTTGCAAAATCCTACTTGTAGGTTCCAGAGAAACCTTTTCTTCGTTGTCGAGTCTTTTTTTAAGCTCTTTGAAGAGAGCGACTCCAATGGCTTGTATAAAAAGACGGAAGCTGTCATTTTGAGCATTTTGGTGGGAAGAATGAGGCTTTTGATGTTTATATTTTTAAATTGTTTTTTAAAACGTCTATTTTTTAAAGACATGCGACTCAGTCCTCTTACCAAGAAGCATCCTTGCTTTTCCCACCACAATTAACTGTTTTTAGACAGTATGGCATTGGACCTTTCCTCTGATGTCAGCTCATGGTTCTAACATCCAACAAATGGTTTTGACACCACTCGATAACGAAGTTACCTAACTTCAGTCTAACAGCTATCAATGGGCTCAGCACCTGGTCGGCGTCAGGCATTTGTCCCATGGCTGACCTGAAGGAACCCTATAATAAATATATTTTCCGGCATTGTTCCTTTGAGGCTAAATTTTATCATCGTTCATAAATGAATTCGTTCTGCGAACTTATATGCTGTTTCAGCCGTTGCATTACAGGGACGCATGAGTTTATCTTAAGTTTTCATCTTTTTTTTATTTATTTGTTTTACTCCGGCCTGGCCTCGAAATATTCTAAACATATTGAAATTTGGGAATATGTTTTGATTTTCTCAAAAGTTACGATTTTAATAGCCAATGGTCACTACTTTTGACGCATGACGAGTCTTCTCGTCAATCACAGTTCACTGGTTAAGGTCCGGTGGGACGGCCGAAATTTCGACGTTTTTTTTAGCATTTTTGTTAAACAGGAAAATAAAATGCGATCGTTTTGTAAATTTTACATGTTTTTATTAGAATTTTAAAGTGTACAAATTTTTTTTTTATTTTGACTTCCATAGTCAACTGAAATAAAAAATTCAAAGAGATTATTGTTCTGTAGACTTTATTCTAATGAACTAACCAATAATATGCTCATTAAAAAATATTTTAAAAAATGGCGGACTTGTGAAAAAAAGGTTTTGAAAATCTGAATTTTTTCGTTGATAAATTGTTTAGAAGAATTAATTTATTAATAAAAAATTTAATGTTTCAAAGGTTACATATTTAGCTATGTGTGTCCAGGTCAAATATTTAGCCAAATCGGTTGAATCGTTTGAAGTCAGTGCTTCCCCACAAAATTTCAAAAACATGGTTTCGAGAGAAACGCGTTTAAAGTTTTGTGTGACAATACTTACATTAATCAGCTATGCCTGGCACAGAGCAATCCTTCCGTTTTGTTGAAGTTATCACTTTCAGTGACTTTGAGAGCCCTGCGTAAGGTTCTGGCATCTTTACAGTTGGCTTTGCGCTTTTCTCTGCCCTCAAACTTCGTGCATTGTCAACAGCGTTGTCCCTGGCTGTTTAACCTAATGTAGCCACTCATAATAAGTTCAGCATTTCCTGTTTTGTATTAATTAATATTTGTTTTCTTTGAATTTGGCAACATTTTTACTTAAGTATGTTTATGGAATATTTTAAGTAGTTTACATTTTACACGTTAAGAAAATAACAGTATAATACTTCATGTTTACGGAGCGTGTGCTCAAATAATTCGGTCTTTCGTGTATATACTAGCTTTGTCAATTCATAAGTAAAAAAAGTCTTATCCTGCATGTTGAAGAAAAATAAAGGATATCGAAATCGAAAGTTTCTCGAGTCATAACAAAGTGGCGTCCATGGAAAATACAGAATACTGTAATTAAGCCAACCTGAAGTAGCCAAATTTACGCCTAGATTATCACTTTTTAAAGGTACAGTTATGAATTTATTTAATTTATGATTGCTTCTGTGTTATTTATAAGAAGTTCTGTCTCATATTGAGTGTTTGAGATGAATCTGATATACGTTCGAAGTAAGTAAAATGATGCGAGACAAAAGAAGATAGAGAGGCTGAAGTAAAAACTGAAGCTAATAATGAGACTACGTTAAGAACTAATTTGCGCCGTCTATTTACTGTAGCGGCTAATTTTTTAATGTGTAACAACTTTCCTCTAGGCTGCTGGGTATTTGTTGGGAGTGATTTCGTGAAAAGGGAAGGATGTGATGTAAGCGCGTGCTACTTGATTTGACCAAGGAGAGTGCGTGGCTGTGTCTTTTCGCTACCCTCGCATGGGAGTCCAACTCTAGTAGCCATCGAGCGCTTGACTCTAAATCCGTTAGTCTCGGATTATTGGGGGACATGAGTGCGGCAGAATGCTTATTTGAAAATGGACAAACAGGGATTTCGGTGGTCGTATACATTTCTTCGAATCAAACGGTTAAAAAAAATTAAAAGGTTTCCTGCATTTTGTGCTATTATCATATAACGAAGGTGTGGTTCTGCTCTTTTAAAAAAATTATCACTCTCTTCCCCTGATTTTGAGTGGTGATTTTAACTTTAACTTCAGTTTGCCAAAAGCTAAGCCGCTCATAGCTTTTCTGAATGAACTCAAGCTCGAAATGAACACAAATTAGAATGTTTCAACTGCCAACAGTGGTACTGTTATTGACGGTGTTTGTCATCGGTTTTTAAATACTTTGAAATCACAAGTATATGTGTCATATTTTAGTTAACACAAGTCTATTGTCTCCGCTCTTCCTCAAATTGAACAAGAATAATTATTTTTGATAAAATATTGCATTTTTTTAATGCCTTTTGTTAATTAAATACAATTTTTATTAAAGATATAATTATTTGATAGAAAATTATTTCCAATCATACCCGATTCATATTTTTTTCAGGAAAAAAATTAATATTGCGTATTTACCACGATAACATGTCAGATGTTACACATCATATGCGACTACTGCAAGACTCGTTTTTTTTATGATATTCTTCGTAGTATGAATAGTGAAAAGAACATGGATATTCAGCTCAGTAAAGTTTGTGAAAAGGCAGAACGCTTATTTAAAGTCGATCAGGAAATTGAAGAAATAACTAACACAAAAACACCCATCACCTCCATAACTTTAAAAGTACCGGTAGAAAACCCTCATTAAAGATGCAGGCAGGCCAGTGGCGTAACGTACACCCCCGGGGACCTAGGAGTTCTAGGGGGCCCAAAGCCTGATTGACGTTAAGTACATATTGGTGTCCAAAAGCTGACTTTGCAGGTGGGCCCTATTATTCTCCATTACGCCACTGAGGCAGTCGTATAGGTAGCAATTTCCAAAACGTTTTTCCCAGTAAAAGTTTGTTTCGGAGCGAAATTCCATACAGTGATTGGAATTTTCGTTATTATTTTGGGTGTTTCCCTCTAAACATCTATTCAACAAATCGTCAGATGCTAAAATCTCGTACACTGGTTTTACAAGATTTATAAATTGCTCGTCATACGTTTGCAGCGACCTTACAGCTCAACAAAACGACTCCAAAACAGAACTGAATTGATCTGTTATTCTTGTAGCGTGCCTGATTTACCATGTGTTGTAGTTTTTGGAAGCTTACCTCTTAATTGCTCATTTAATCTTTTACCTTTAAAGTTAATAAATGTTTATTGTTATTTCATTCAACCGTGTTGTAGTGAAGAATGTCTAACCACGCAACGCGGCAGTGGTGACCCCTTTTGGACTTAAAAACACGTAAGCTATTTTGTACTACTGGCCGAATTCAATACAAATTCTTCTAATACGGATGATCAGTACGTAGCGAAAGATTTTTTTTCTCCTTCTCCTCAAGGCCACTTGAAGCATCTGCTCGGAGATTCGTTTCGCTTCCTGCTTATTCAACAATATGACTAGTGAAACCGTGGAAGTCGCTCGTATTGCGTTGCGGCTGCCGCCGTTTTGGAAATCGAACGTTCGTCTATGGATTGCTCAATGTGACCATGCATTCACATTCAGTGGTATCTCCAGTGATGATACTAAGTATTCTGCTTTGGTTGCGAACCTGGATGCTGAAACTCTCTCCTACGTGTCGGACATTGTGTTAAGCCCTCCGAACAGTGACAAGTATCACACTCTCTCGCAGCGGCTCATCACCCAATTTAGCGACTCAGAGACAAAAAAATTAAGAAACTGCTTACTGACCTTCAGCTAGGAGATTAGAAGCCCAGCCACTTGTTGCGAAAAATGAAAGAGCTGTCTAATGGCCAACTCCAGGATGACTTTCTACAAAGTTTGTGGCTTCAAAGAATGCCACCACATATCCAGACTGTTTTGTCTGCATCCTCAGAGCCTTTGGATAAACTGGCTATCAGATAAGGCTTCTGAAGTTGTTGGTGCGTCCTTGACTATCTGTGCTGCCACAACTGTTCCTCCACCATCCCAGTCATCTTCATGCAGTTTTCAGCCAACCATGGACTCTCTCGTCAGGCAGATCCAAGAGCTGTCTCTACAAGTTGCTGAACTGACAAGAGAGCGCAATTCTTCTCGCCATCAACGATATAGTTCTGACCGCCGGAGATCACATTCACGCTCTAGGAGTGTCAATAGAGGAAGTGGCATCTGCTACTATCATCGCCGTTATAAAGAGCAGGCCCGCAAGTGTGTTTCACCTTGTGCATTTGTGCAAAAAAACGAGTAAGCTCTGTCATAGCTGGAATGGCAGAGCCCTCACAACATACCAGCCGGTTATTTTTATTAGACCGCAAGTCTGGCCAGAAATTCCTCATAGACTGGAAGTGAAATCTGTGTCATCCCACCTTCTCCAACTATGAATAAATCACCTCAGTCTAACTTCTCCTTATTTGCTGCTAATAATACCAAAATTCCAGCCTATGGTATGGTCCGTAAAGAACTGAACCTGGGTCTGAGGTGACCTTTTATCTGGACTTTCATAATTGCTGATGTATCATCTCCTATAATTGGTGCTGATTTTCTAAAGCACTTCAACCTTTTAATTGACCTTAAGAAAAAACGGTTGATGGATGTGGAAACTTCTCTTTTCACTCCTTGTGTTTTTTTCAAATATTGTACAGCCATCAATCCTCACTGTAGATGCAAACCTTAGTTTTAAAAACATCTTATCGGAATATCCAGACCTCAGCAACCCTTCTTTAATTTCCAAATCAGCATCACATGGCACAGTCCACCATATTATTACTACTGGCCCACCAGTCACTGCCAGGCCTAGAAGGCTACACCCTAAACTGTATGATGCAGTGAAGGTAGAATTTGAATTTCTTCTTGCTCAAGGCATTATTAGACCTTCCAAAAGTCCCTGGAGTTCTTCTCTTCATGTTGTGCCCAAATCTGACTCTACAATTAGACCTGTTGGGGATTATAGGCAGCTGAATTCTGTTACTGAGTTCAACAGTTACCCCATGCCTTATTTGAATGACTTTGCTCATGCACTACATGGCAAGAGGATATTTTCCAAAATAGACATTTTTAAGGCATTCCACCAAATCCCTATAGCTGAGTGTGATATTCCTAAGATAGTTGTAACAACTCCATGGGGTCTTTACGAATATACCCATTTGTGTTTTGGCCTTGTGAATGCACCACAAACCTTTATGCGATTCATGCATGAAGTACTAAGAGGACTTCCTTTTTGTTTTGTCTACTTGGATGATATTTTGTGTTACTCAGAAAATGCTGAGGAGCATCGTTCTCACTTAAGAACTATATTCCAAAGACTGAGCTCATATGGTTTAAAACTAAATATCTCTAAATGTGTATTTGGTGTGACTGAACTCATTTTCCTTGGCCACCTTATCACTCCTGATGGCATTAAGCCATTGCCTGACAAAGTTCAAGCAGTTCTTGATTACAAACAACCAGAGACTGTTGGCTCTCTGAGAAAATTTTTAGGACTGTTAAATTTTTATAGACGTTTCTTGCCCAAAGCAGCTGAACAACAGTATCTTTTAAGTGAATTTTTAAAAGGTTTTAAAGGTAAGAAGGACTCAAAGCCTTTAAACTGGTCTTCTGAGGCAATTACAGCATTTCAGAGGTGTAAACAAGCTCTTGCTGATGCTGCACTTCTTGCTCATCCTTCACCTTCTGCCCCGCTTGCTCTTCACGTGGACGCCTCTGATTATGCCATAGGAGGTGCACTTCACCAAGTTGTGGACTCTGAGCTACAGCCATTGGCTTTCTTTTCCAGAAAACTTACTTCGTCTGAAAAGTCTTACAGTGCCTACGACCGTGAACTCCTTGTTATCTACTCGGCTATCCGACACTTTCGGTATATGCTGGAAGCTAGAGATTTCACAGTGTTTACTGACCACAAGCCCCTCACTTATGCTTTTAGGCAAAAAAGTGACAAGTGTTCTCCACGGCAGATCCGTCAGCTAGATTTCATCTCTCAGTTCACCACAAATATTGTACACATTCCAGGATCTGACAATATTGCTGCTGATGTTCTCTCTCGCGTTTCTGCAATCACCTTCCCAAATCAAATTGACTATGACTGTACTGCTGAGACACAACAGACTGATCAGGAGCTTCACACCCTAATAGCATCTGGAAGTTCCTTGGAACTCAAAAAGGTAACTTTTCCCAATTCGTCTACTGAAATTATGTGTGATCTATCAACGGGCACAGCCAGACCCTACATCCCAAAATAGCATCGCCAAGATGTTTTCTCTGCTATGCATAATTTATCCCATCCTGGCATACGTCGATCAGTGCATTTGATGAAGCAGCGTTTTGTTTGGCCATCAATCTCATCAGATGTAGCTAAGTGGGCAAGACACTGCCTAGCTTGCCAAAAATCCAAAATTCATCGTCATACTAGATCACCTCTTTCATCATTTCAAGAACCTTCCCAAAGTTTTGATCATGTTCATCTGGATCTCATTGGACCTCTACCTCCATCAAATGGCTACACCTATTGCCTGACAATGATTGACCGTTTTTCGAAATGGCCAGAGGCCCAACCTCTCAAAAGACATAACTGCTGAGACTGTGGCTGAGGCCTTCTTTTCCTCTTGGGTGTCTCGCTTTGGAACTCCTGCAATTCTCACAACCGACAGGGGCAGGCAGTTTGAGTCCTCGCTCTTCAAAGCTCTTAGCAAACTACTTGGTGTTCAGAAGTGTCGTACAACTGGATACCACCCTCAAGCTAATGGGATGCTCGAAGAATTGCACCGCCCATTAAAAAGTGCAATCAAGTGCCATGCTACTGAGCGTTGGACAGAAGTACTCCCTATCATCTTACTTGGTTTACGAGATTCTCTTAAAGAAGATATTCTGTGTACCCCAGCTGAATTAGTTTTTGGGACCACTATTCGACTGCCAGGGGAGATGTTTGACTCTTCCAAGCCAGATGATGATGTTGTGAATTTTGTTTCGAAACTTAAGTCTCACATGCAATCACTCCACCCTAAACCACCAAAACACCATGGCAAATGTCCAGTTTTAATCCATCCAGGACTGTAGGAAGCAACACATGTTTTTCTTCGTCGAGACATGTTACGTCGTCCACTTCAACAACCCTATGATGGCCCTTTCAAAGTCTTACAAAGGAAGGACAAAGTGTTTTTCCTTGACATCAATGGTAAACGGGTATCTGTATCTATTGATAGATGCAAACCTGCCTTCTTTCTTAACACTGAGGACTTGCAACTACCTCAAACCAAGAATGAAACACCTGCTACTGTGGAACCTAATGTAACAGCTTCAACGCCTACCCAGCCATCTACACGTTCTGGTCGCAAAGTTCATCTTCCAACTAGGTATCGTTGACACTGGAAGGGGAGTATGCAGCGACCTTACAGCTCAACAAAATGACTCCAAAACTGAACTGAATTGATCTGTTATTCTTGTAGCGTGCCTGGTTTACCATGTGTTGTAGTTTTTGGAAGCCTACCTCTTAATTGCTCATTTAATCTTTTATCTTTAAAGTTAATAAATGTTTATTGTTATTTCATTCAACCGTGTTGTAGTGAAGAATGTCTAACCACGCAACGCGGCACGTTATTGGGGGTTCATAAATGCTCTCTTAATTTTCCGCTTTCAATTGTTGATATTTGAATGAAAAATCTGGGCAGTAAAATGCTGAGGGTTTTGTATATTGTGCAAAATTCTTATATTTCATCTTTGTCAATCGAACAAATTTGCTATAAGACGCATACCAGCGTATCATAGAATAATAGGGACGGGAGAACACTAAAAAGAAACGGCCAGAGTAGCTGCCGCGTCAACACACTTCCATACATATTACCGCGCGCTTTCTTCCTTTAGCTATAACTTTAAAAATTTCGCTCTGAAAATTTTAGGATGTTTTTCTTCCGAAAAATGTAAAGAAGAAAAAATATTTTTGAACGCGTCACAAGCCGCCTTAAGTAAAAAAGTTATAGGAAAGTAAAGTTTAGTAAACGATGCAGGATTACTTGATCTATTCGTGGCCTTCCAATTAATCTGCCTCCAGAGTAGGCATAATTGCTTCAGGGTTCGCTTCAAGACAAACAGTTTGCAGTGAAGGACGAGGCTGACAGAAAAAGTTTGAGATGCCTATACAGTTGAAAAAAAAATCTCCTTCCTTGATATAAAGCAGTAGGCTAAAAATTACAGAAGCAGTGGAGCCATGCTGGACCAAGGTAAGCAAGTTTTGCACATCTGAAGCCGCGCGGATCGGAGCAATATGTCAAGATGAACTCTCGTAAAAATGCAGTTTCCTCCGCAAATCAAAATTTCTATCGCGCCACCACTTCAGCGTATCAAAATCTGGATGAGTTTTTGGTTGCTACTTCTCATTGCTATCATCAAAGAAGCTTTGGTTCGATGATTTAAGGCCGCGGTAGCCTAGTGGTCAAGGTGACGAACTCGTGGCTTGCATGTCATGAGCTCAATCCCAGTACTACTGAAGACCCACCGTGTAGGGGAGTGATGCACGTTAAATCTGTCGAGAGCTCAAATGTTCTCCCGTTGGTGTGGTAGTTAGGAGAGAGGGTGTCAGCACAAGTGTCGTCCACGTCATGATCATGGTTCAAAATTACCAAGTCCATCGCCAAAAACCCTCGTGTAGCTGAACAGTGCGACGTTAATATTTACTCACTCACTCGACTGTATAAGCTCACTCCCTGGTTCTTCTTACCAGTACTGTTTAACCTCATTTTTGGGCCCTGGATGCAGAAGATGTACAAGACTCGTTGGCACTGGCGGATCGAAATTTATAGTCAGAAAATCTGTTTTTTAAGCCCACCTTATCCGGGCGCCAGTCCCAAGCGCGCATTGGATAAACCCCAGCACTACTTCTTACAGGTGATGAAGGCTAAGTATTTGGAGATATCAGTTTCGTTTTAAAAGATGTTATATCGAACCTTTTCAATACTCCCCATGCGCTCAGAGATTGTTTGGATGGTTGGTTGTGCCTGGTAAAAGCCTTCCCAACCCCATAAAACAGAGTTTTAATCTTTAGCATAAGGATGGACGTC
Source organism: Trichonephila clavipes (assembly GCA_019973935.1). Taxonomy (NCBI): domain Eukaryota; kingdom Metazoa; phylum Arthropoda; class Arachnida; order Araneae; family Nephilidae; genus Trichonephila; species Trichonephila clavipes. The sequence continues at coordinate 1,517,681 of BMAU01017646.1, read as the reverse complement.
TCGGCACTGCGTGCTTTCAACCCTTTACCCACCGACTCACTTATTCACATAGAGTAACCCTTTTTAGGAACACTCTGACGATACTTAGCAGGAATATTCTTTGCAATCCACTCTTTGGCATGATGAGTATTTTAGAGGGGAAGGCGATGGAGCAAAAATTGCGTTTTCAGCAGATTGTCTCGGAAAAAATAGTTCATGTCGAAAGGTCAGTGTCTTATTTTTTTGTATATTAATAAAGGCCTTAGAAAACGATTTGACTGTGTTAAGTGTGTAGAATTAATTTCCCCAAAGTTGTTTATGTATATCCCTTAATTTTCAATGGAGTGACTCAAAAAAAATATTGCGTGGAAAAAAACTGCAGTAAATCGTAATGTGGTAGATAAAGGGTTAAAACGGTTCCTCCTCATAAAAGTACTTTATTCATGTCCCTTGTAACGTTTGAAAGAATAACGGTAGCGTATTCTTGGTTAATTTAAATATGGAATTTATTTACGTCACAACTATGGAATATTATTTACAGAATGATACATTACAGTTATTAAAGTTAATTATAGATTGTTAGAGTCCACTATTTTGTGAGAGGAGGATTCGCTGGCCACCGCTCCCGTGCAAGTTCAAAGCATCTCTCCCCTCATCTTCCGGTCGACGAGCTAGATTCCTCGGGGGTCAAAAAGGGGTTGCGTTGCAGCTGCAAGATGCACGTGTGGGTGTCGGGTCCACAAAGAAGCCGACTAGATGTTGATGTTTCGGAGAAGTGACGTTACACACTGATATAGCGGGGAATAGAATTGTAATAGAAGGATGGCTCAGATAAATTTTGTGTTGAATATTCGAATGATGATATAATTCCTCTACTTTGCCTTCAAAGAGAGTCGGGCTGATCACTTTGGTAAAATTTTTTGCACAACAATTATAGTGTCTGTGCGGTTAAAATATTTGAGCATACCCAGCAAACTTAACATAAAGTCGAATGAGATGCTGGTTGATTGATTGGTTGAATATTAACGTCGCACTGTTCAGCTACACGAGGGCTTTTGGCGACGGACCACGTCATTTTGAACCATGGTCAAGTGACGTGGACGACACCTGAGCTGGCACACCCTCTCCTAACAAATGCAGTGGACGATGTATCAAGACCGACAAGTCTAGTACACGGTTGACCCCACAAAAATGTGCTGATAATTAGAAACAAATGAGTTTTCAACATAAGGATTATAATAATCCTAAGAAATTTGAGGCCATTTTAACATACCAAGGGGCTTTAAGAAGAAACCAAATGTTGATTTGAAATGAAATTTTTCTTTCCTGAAGAGTAAATTCTACAAGTATGAAATTACTATCGATATTCAAAGTTCTGTTGAGGGGGATAAAACACAACTAGATGCAAGTCTGTATGTTTTTGAGAAAATTGCTCAGGAACCGACCTCCTTCCGACAATCTTCCGGCCATGTAATAAAAGGATAAAAACAAGCAATATAAAAAAATTAAGTCAATTCCTACTTAGATCAACAAAGAAAAATTTTATTTTAGCTACTTTTTATTAAATAGTTACAATTAATATAAATATGTATATACATATGACAGAATAACAACATTAAGTGATCATTAATTTTTATTAATTATCATTAAAGTATCGCATTGTCATCCAAAAACATCGTGTATATAAATTTCATTTCAACTGAATACTTTAACTCGTGAGAAAAAAACCTTTTCAAGTTTCGACACAAGTCGCCAAAAATAATACCAACGTGGTTGTATTTGTAATTCTTTAAATAATTAATTTTAATCAAAATAACTTTTTATTAATTATTTTTATATTGTATTGTCATCCAAAATAAACTTGTATATAAAATTTCAGCTCAATTCAGTGCTTTAAAGTGTATTTTAACGATTGAAAATTCCACCCAGATAAATAAATAAATATATAGAGATTATGAGCTAATAGTAGAGGAATTGAAAAAAGTTTTTCTTCAGATTAATTTCCAGTCCTCATCAGAGCGCGAGAGAATTGAACTTTGAACTGGATCCTATTCTTACAAAATTGGGTTTTGTTAAATTGGATTAGTAGAATTAAATTCATAGATTTCAAAAACTATATTCTAATCAATAGCGCACACAGGAATTTTTCAAGGGGGGGGGTAATTAAATTTTGCGTACTATATACTTAGAATTATAATCAATCGGTCAAGGGCTTTGGGGGTCCCCTTGTGTTCTAATCGTTGCTATCTGGGAAAAGTAAAGGATGTGCCGATTGATTCCCTTCAAAATGAATGGGATGTCTACAAACTTATCGATCTAGATACTTACTGGGTTTAAATTTTCTCTCTCGATGCATTAATAATTCTTTATATTTTCATCAAAGGAACGACAAACAAATATTATTTAGTTAAGATCAGAGCTTGCTGATATAAAAATTTTCAACTTCCTTTTAAAGTTGGCTTTAGTTTGCTTGATAAAGTGTGTCAAAAGATAATTATTCTCCGCATATTTATTGTCGGTTTAGCAGACAGAGCTAAGCTACTCTGTCTCAATTTTGGTCTCGGTAGCCTGGTGGTCAAGAGACTGGACTCGTGGCTGGCGTATCATGAGATCGAGCCCAGTACCACTGAAGACCCGCCGTGGAGGGAAGCGATGCACGTTAAATCTGTCGAGAGCTCAAATGTCCTCCCGTTAATGTGGTGCGGTAATTAAGAGAGGGGGTTCCAGCGTCGTCCTCGTCACTTGAGCTTGGTTCAAAATGACGAGGTCCGTTGCCAAATCCATAGAGTAGCTGAACAGTGCGATGTTAATATTTGCTCACTCACTCAATTTTTGAATATATTTACTTTCCATCCTAGGAAATGCAGTGCCAGATACTACGTGTTTTCGAGTATTGACCATAAAATAAATTTGTCAGTTATAACTGAATTCAACTTGAATTGTATTTATTTATAAATTTTTGGAGTTTACTCCTTGAGAATCGATTTTCATATTCAGCTCCCGGTATGGAAATATTATCAGTAGTGAAATTTTTTTGTACAAGCGTTAACAAAAATGAGTTATCCTGTGTTCTGCGCATGCGCAAAATCGCTGTCGGAGGAGAGAAAGCAGGTGCTTCAGTACTTTAGCGGTAACTTAATAAGCAAATTGCAGCATCCGAGGAGTGCTCCATTAATGTAGTGGTCATGTTACTGGGCTTCGGATCGCGGGTTCTGTACTTTGAATAAGCCCCGACACTTCCCGTTCATTGAGCATACCTTTTAATGAAAGTGATCTATTTAAAACAGTAATTATTATTTATTTTTAAATTTAGCCTTATTTATTCTAAAAAATCCATTAATAGTTGTTTTTTAGGACATTTGATCTTTTATTGTTTTTTATATATATATTTTATTTATTTATCTATTATTTTGTCGCTTTCAGTAAACTAGATTTTTGTTTTAGTGACACATGTTTTAAGCAAACGGGGTTGTCACCTGTAATTGATCTGTCTTTATATACTGACTAGCTTTTACTTGCGGCTTCGCTCGCGTCGATGTCTTTGGCAGTTATTTAAAGTCATTATCATTAGAAAGTAAATAAAATAATTTTTTTATGGCTTGACCCTGACCATTAAAATTTTAAAATTGATCTTAGTTTACAAAAACTGAAAACATACTTTATTATAATAATTATCAACAAAAATTCAATAACTTTAATATTTAAAAAACACTTAAAAGTGTCTACGTTTAATACATAATTCCTCTTTAAAAAAGAGCTCAAAACAGAATATTATTTCAAGATGCTACTGTATACTATATCATACGTTCTTCCGTCAGGTGAACATTTCGGGCATTGAACAGGCTATATACACTGATTAGCGCACCAAGAAATAATTGCGGGATCGCAACGAAACTTGGCATGAAGGTACATGTCGGGGAGATAAGCAAATAATTAGAAATGCGGTGTGATTACGCATTACGTATAGCCGGTAGAGGGCGTTTTACGTCGTTCTCCATGGAGTATTAAACAGGTAACCAAAGCTTGTTTCAGTGTGCTGAATCGTTTACAATGCAAGATCTGAGGTAGACATGTCATTACGCCGTTTTCGAAGACAATATGAGCAGCTGTCGCAGTTTGAGAGGGGAGTTGGATGGTCAACTTGACGAGTAGCTCGTCAATTAGGCCGCTCTGATTGTGTTGTGAGGGGGTGTTAAGACCAGTGGATCCGAGAGATGTCATTTACACGAAGACCAGGCTCAGGACGCCCTCGACAGACCAGTCATTAAGAAGACCACCACATCATAAGAAATGCACGCGTATAGCCAACTGCTACATCGGCCGCCATCCAGGCACAGGTAGCACCTTCAGTAGGGGCCCCTGTGTCTTCTCGAACCATATGAAGGCGCCTGGCTGAAGGACATTTGGGATCGCGGCGCCCATTTGGTGTGCTGCCCTTGACGCCCACTCATCGACGTCTCCGTTTGGAGTGGTACCGCGCACGAGGAAACTGGACTGCAGCGGAATGGAACCAGATTGTCTTTAGCGACGAATCCAGATTCAATATCAGCAGTGATGACAATCGTGTTCGTGTGTGGAGACTCCGTGGTGAACGCTTCAATCCTGCCTTTGTTTTACAGCGACACACCGCTCCCACACCTGGTGTGATGGTATGGGGTGACATTGCCTACAATACACGGTCACCCCTAGTATTGATCCGTGGCACTATGACAGCCCTGCGGCATGTCCATGACATCCTGCAACCACATGTGTTGCCACTCATGCGAGGCATTTTTCATCAAGACAATGGTCAGCCTTACACGTCAAGGTTATCACAAGACTGTCTCCGCAACGTTATTACCCTTTCTTGACTTGCCCGATTCCCAGATTTGTCTCTAATCGAGTATATTTGGGATTATTTGGGAAGGCGAGTTGGGCATCCCACGAGTTTGAACGAACTAGCAACGAGGTTACAACAAATATGGAACGAAATGTCTCAAGACATCATACGGAAACTTGTATGTCTTAATGCCCGATTGTATCGTATCATGCATTCGCGCTGAAGGGGGTTCAACAAGGTTTTAGATCCTCCATTCTTTTTCCTTTTTATCTGAAATATAAATGATCCTTTTTCATTGATTTTCCAATCATTTACTTATATCAAAATAGTCATTACGTATGTAAAATTTCGTTTCATTTTGACGACTCCTTCTTGGTGCGCTAATTTTTTTGTCCATGAGTGTATAATGGGCCATGGGAAAGCATGGCTCTTCCAAATGCACCCCTGGTACCTGCAATGTTATCCCAACAGTAAAACTGAGTTTGATTGGAAATTGAACTCGTTTGAATTGAAAAAGTAGTAGGTCAGTGGGGATAATTCAAGTTCGAGGTATGATAACACTTTCCCCTTTCATGAAACCGGTTGAAATAGTGGCACCAAGTACTTCTGTGATCCGAAGCCTCGTTCTCTTACATAGTCGGGAAGCATCGAGATTCTGTATAAGCATAACCTCGTTTTAGTTGAAGTTTATGTGAGGGTACACCCGAATGAGTGAGTGAATATTCAGCTACACGATGGCTTTTGAACCATGGTCAAGTGACGAGGACGACACCTTACCTGGCACCCCCTCTTCTAACTACCACACCAAAGGGAGGACGTTTGAGCTCTCGACAAATTTAACGCTCCCCCATACCGCGGGTCTTTAGTGGTACTGGGCTCGAACTCATGACATGCCCTAGGGTACACCCGAAAGTTCAAGCGAATTTAAGAACTCCGTGGGATATGAAGTATCCATGATTGTATTCATTGATAAAAATTCCTTCATTTCCCCCGCACGTCGTTTAAATTTTCAGTGTTGATTTTATTGACTATGTTATTGTTAAGTGCCAATATTGATCTTGCGCACAACCACTGATTTCAATTTAAATTTTTTGCAAGCCCGGGGAAATTTACAAGATTTACCTCATTTTCTACTAAATAACAGAATTCTCTGGAAAGTAAAATATAACCTCCAGCATCTGCGCCCTAACATTCCTCGCCGGTTTTCAATTGCGTTTCTGCATAATGTTCCGAATCTACGTCATTATGAAGATGCACTATTGTATTCGTTTTCAGACTGAATTTTTCAACTTTCGCTCATAAGCTTGATGCTTTAATAGAGGCTCTGATTTCATCTGCCGGTGTACCCCTCTGGATTACTGGGACAAAGTGTCAGAAATCCCCAGCCAATAATACCCTCCCATTATATCTGTACTTTCTCGCAAATTCTGAAGAGTCCGCTTCTATAGCTTTCTTGTGAGACATCTTGTACTCTGTCGAAGCATCCTGCCTCTCGAAAGCTACTTATGCTGAAATTCAGGGTAAGGTTTTCTACACCTTGTCCCCGAACTTTTAGATCATACTACGTACAGGAAATAACTAATAAACAGAAATAATAAAAATACACATAAATATAAAATAAGTGATTATGGGAGGGATGAATAGGGTGCTTAAATAATTTTCAAACTTTTACATCAATCTTGTCAGGTTTAATCCTAAATCTCCACGGTTAGTAGGGTCAAGACTTTCTTTTCATTTTGGAACAATCGCGCTGACTCCTCGCTAGAAAAAGCAATACTCCATAATTCTGGATAAATAACAGATAATGCCAAAATTGCTGATATCCGTTTCTAAACTTCAAGACCTCGGTTAATGCCTATTCCGATCAGTTCCTTTTGTAATAATATGACATTTTTATCAATTGTGATTATATTAATTCATTTCTCACTGTAGTAATTACATAGTCAAAGCATTCTCAAACCTAGTGCAAGAATCTGAATAAAGGGCATTTAAATGTTCAACGTAGGTTGAAAGGCCATTTTCCTGGCTGATTGAAAAAATGGGAAAATTTGTGGTGTCCAATATTATACCCTTTAGGCTTAATTCTGACAAGAAACGCTGAAATGATGGTTCTTGTTTTAATAAAATTTAAACTCTCACCTTATAACTGCAATTTAATCTTATTGAATTTTGTAAATAAATCTGCTTAGTAAATAAAATCTGGTATCCATTTGATTAAAGTTTCTTTTAAAATTAAAGTCACGATCTAGCTTAATGAGACCCACAATCGTAGGCCCTCATTTGTACCTCAAGGATCCCCAAATTATTTATCACTGACTCGGACCCCCTTGCAAATCGTCATAGACCCCTGGAGGTCGATATAGACCACTTTGGGAATCATTGTGTTAAAGGAATATACACTGAGTTGCCAAATTATTATGACTACTAGCACTTATACGGAAATCATCCATAATTTCACATTGTTGCGGCTAGAGCGCGAGAAAGCTACTAAAAAGGAACGAGGGAATAATGAAGCATGAATCGCACTATGTTTCTTGCGAAGATATGGGGAAAAGCGTGATTTTGAATTAGAACGCGAAATAATTGTAGGCGTTTGAAGCTTTGAAACCAGTATCAGCAAAACGGATGCTCTTCTAAAATAATCGAGAGTAGCAATTTTTCATCTTTATTAGAGAGTAGATTAACTAGCAGAAAACCTGGTCTCAACGTTAAGCTTGCTGTCGTCACAGCCTACTTAACACTCTCGAATAGGAGAATTGCAGAAGTTCTCCAGGCCAATAGAAGGCAATTATGCGTCAAATTATAGGGAATCTAAATCGCGAGGAGTGACTGCAGACTTTTCTGAACAAATTACACCGGCTACCATTAAAGGTTTTGTAGACGGCGACCTGTTCTTAAGCCTCTGCTGTTGGCCTTGGACGCGAGCAAACATCGCCAGTTCACAAAGGAGCACAAAGATTGTCCAGCAGGTGGTTGGAAAAGAATCGTGTGGTCCAATGAATTTCGTCTTCAATTACAGCATGCAGATGGCAGGGCGGATATATGGAGGAAACAGATCGAAGGTATGAGCCCCACTTGCATTGCCGCAACTCTTTAGGCTGGTGGAGGCAATGTTACGATTTGGGATGTTGCATGGATCCTTTTATTTATGTGGAAGAACGTCTGAATGCGCAACGGTATTTAAGTGTTACTGCAGATCAAGCACATCCTGTTATGTTAATGGTGTAAGCTGCCGGGGATGGACAATGCTCTTTCATACCGCTGGCATTGTCTGAAGATGGTTTGAAGTGCATAACAGAGAATTTAATTTGCTTATTTCACCTGCACAATCACCAGATCCTAATCCAATTGAGAATCCGTGGGATCAGATTGAACAGGGCATCATGCAGTTGGATCGAATACCACCCAATCTGAAGGTAATGCTAGAGTGTAGTTCAACGGATAGGGCCTCAGATTCATCATTCCATCTAATCAAAATCTCAGAGACTATTTCAAAAAGAATCAATGCAGTATTAATTTCAAAAGGTGGTCCAATATTATATTGAAGAGGTGGTCATAATAATTTGGCGACTTAGTGTATATATTATTAAAAAGATTTAAGATGAGCCCAGAGAGCTTCAGATGAAAGTTCATGAAACACGATGAACTACCGTCAAGTGCTGATTTATTTTCGAAATTTCGAGCTATTTTGAAGAGTATCTCGATGGAATGGAAGCAAGGAACTTCGAATCATCAAAGGGCTTGTTAATAAATGGCTCAAGAAACGCACGTTGATAGAGATTAGAGAATATTTTGTGGTCGGATAGACCTCATTTTTTAGTCATCTGTGCTGGCTGATAAATTGGATGGATACGAATGTGTTCGACCAAATGTCAAGACAGCTAAATTAAACCAAAACTCTCAGCCACGCAACAGATCCCTGATCTGATTTTAAACATGAATCTTGGAGTAAGAAACATTCGACTTTTTAAACGTGAACCTAAAAAATCAGGTTTTCAGACCAACTTGTTATTCCTGTTGAAGAGTTGGGAATACCTCAAGGATATGTTATGCAGAAAGTTCCAAGAAAACCCTCGCCAAATCAACAAAATAAGGTTGTGAACGCTAAAGAACATATCGGGGAATCCTCCTTTTCAATTTTAACTGCTTAAGTTGAGATGCTGCTACGTGCTTCAGCCAAGGTTGAAACTCAACAATTCAAAGTTTGTCAGCATCAGACCAGCTTAAAAACTGTAAAGGCTTTAATAGACACAGGTGCCCAAATATGTGTGGTACGAACAGATATCGTGAAAGAACAGAATGTCGATAGTGGAGGACAATCTTAATAATGTTTGCATTTAAGGCACTATGAAATTGCTAAATTGAAGGCTTTCAGCATGAAATTCGATTAGACTCGACTCTAGATATCACGTGTGCAGTGCCTGACCACGTGTTTCTGTTCTTCTGCTTATGTACTCCTGCGATTTCTCACGTATCCACAGGGGCAGAAGAAAATATTAACTCAGCAGCCAAGAAGTGGTTGCCGATGTACTTCCTGAAATTTACGTACAGACCACGAGAAAAACTAATGGTAAAGACAGTGGCATACACAGGCTTCCTTTATGTGAGGGTTACATTCTAAAAAACACGAAGACGAAAACGTAACCTTTAAGCTAAAAATTAAAAATGTTTCTCTGTTGAGTGGGGAGGGATCTCTTAGACTCAGTGTACTGCGAGAATACAATCTTTTAGTCGAAAGTAAGACTCGTAGCATATTGATTAAAAAGGAAGATGAAACCTGAAAGAAGTTTCAGATTTTCACAGAAAACCAAAAAATTTAAAATATAGAATGGAATACTGATACATTTTTTCAGATTATATTTGTGGAGAAAATATTGAAAAAGTAGTAAACTAAATGTAAAAGAGAAGCTTGTGTAAAAGAAAAAGGATATTCTCTTAAAAAAACATACTTTAAAATTTGTAACTCAGGATCATTTTGGAATCCTCCAGAAAAAAATGTACCCTTGTCCAACCCCATTTTACACTGACAGTGTATCAGGTATCTGAATCCAAGTTTATAGAAGGTAATTCATCTTTGAAGATGCAAAATATTTAAAATGATGCAAGCCCAGTAGATATCCAACACGTTGCATACATTTGGGGGTTTGGTTGCCCAATGTTTTCCTTCCTTTGAATCGAAAGTGTCTGTCATAAATACTGTACATAAATTGTAGATGTAAATTCAAATGAAAGACAAATTTCATCGAAAGTTTTGAATAACATTTCGGATGCAGTGGAAAATATCGCATTAAATGTCCGAAACAAATGGACAAAGTATCAAAGAAAGCAGGAATAACAGCTCTTTGTTGATCCACTTAATTTTGAGGTTAACCTGATTCCCACTAGAAATTTTAGATTACTGGAATTTTCTAATGTTACCACATTATTCATTGATAGTGATAAACATGTATAGGATCAATGGCTAACTTTTGAGATAGTTTCGATTTCACCTAATAATTGAAGCAACAAGAAAAGGCAACTGAAATGGTTATCAGAGTTTGAAAAAATATAATAATATTGTTGAGAATATAGAAGCTTCTAGGATTGACGCACGTTTCTATGGGAAGAAAGCCAATATATGACGTAGGTCCACCTGTGAAAATGATATCTAAGGTTAATGTTAGTTACAAAGAGTGAGTTTTCGTTAGTCTGTGTATCTTGGGATGGATCTCCTTGAATAATAATAAGGGATGTATATATAATTTTATTGGCTCAAGTCCTGTACAAGACTTTAGTCATCATCTGATAAGTTTTGCTCTTATTTTAGAAATGAAACCAGTTTCTGAAACATACAAAGTTCATCCGGATATTTTAAGTACAACAACATTAGGTAAATCAGCGGAAGATACCACATTTAAGGAATTTTCGATTAGTAGATTGAAATAACAAGACCGTGAAAAAATACACCTTATTTTTCAATATTTAATTGTTTATATACACAAGTTGATTCTTTTCTTAGTATGAAAATAAATAAGAAATTTAATGTAAAAGAAATTCATTTAATTGTGGTATCTTTCCCCATATATGGGGAAGATGCCACCAGTCATGAAGTAAGGTGCAACACTAATGAAAAAAAATAAAACATTACCAAATCAAATGTGAAGTAACAATAACTATAGAAAAACAAAAAAAAAATTAAATTCTTTCATAATCAGTTTGCTAAAAAGAATAACAGTACAGGTTCGAATGATAGCCCACACAACATTTCACTCAGTGTAAATGATTATCATTGCCTTCTTGCAACCATTTGTTGCATTCAATGCCCTGAATCCAGTCACACTTGGAACCTATTTAGCATAAAAGTACCCTTAACACACACATAGCACTACCTCATCAAAACTATCACCACTGGTATCTAAGGAAATTCTGTTCATTTTTAAAAATACAATATAGAGGAAGGAAATTACCTTCGGTATTGTAGCATGCCACTACAGTTATGGTCTCTCCCGTGACGTGATGGATATTACGCGATCGCACTAACTTTCCCGGGTTCATTATTCATTTGAAGACCACACTCTTCTAAGTTATAGATCTCCCTTGGATTTGCTAAAAACGAATTTTCCTGCAGAACAGTCTACATCAGCCCTGTGCCATCCTCGCAGCCTAATTATTAATTGTAGTTATATTTTATTCGATAATATACCGCGTTATAAAATGAAAAAAAAATTAAAGTTCATTTCATTTATTTCTGATTCATGTGGCATCTTCCCCCAAGTATAGGGGGCAGATGCCACACACACTTATTGCCGCAGTGTTAAGGCCGTTTCTACATGCATCGTATGTGTAAAATTATGTGTATAACTCACTTAATTACTAATAACTTTTTTAAAATATCGTTTATGAACTTTAAATATGAGAAATGACATATTATAAAATTTGTACTCGCTGCTTTAAATGCTCACAAAATCGAAAAATAAGGCCCTTTAAAGACGATTAATTCAGATAAATTCACAAGCCACACTCAATGTCGGAACAAACTCTTCACACAGGTGACTCAAAATTGTCATCTATCGACGCATAAAAGTACCTTTACCAAACTGGCGTCTTCCCCGAATTACCTCATATAGCTTGCTCTTTGTCAATTTTTAAAATGGGAATGTTCATTCTCACCTCTATTCTATTTAGGAATCGAGCAAAACATTCCAACTTTATTTCTCTTATAAGCTTTGATATTCTCATTTGGAATTGTGAAGAAGCCAAACTATTGCTCTATATTTTAAAACTTGATGCTTGCATCATTTGCTTGGAGGCCTTGTTAGGCATTTACGCGGAATCTCGTTTCGGTAAAAGTTATTGAAACTTCCGTCTCATGGTTTAATGCAGAAAGCAGTGCCATTTTATTCGGGAATTAAACGTGGGAATGCAGATGCATTATCTAGGTCGCCTTCCTCTATGAGATGAGTGAGACATCGCTATATTAGAATAATTTCTAGATAGCCAAAGATATACATTTTATAATTATTTTAGGGGTATTTCATTAGTGTTAATTTCTAGCGTCATTCATGTGGTTTGCCAAAGGTAGGAGTGGAAGTCTGAAGAAAAAGGATTTCTCTTGTTCATGTCACAAATGCACGGATGCTTTTTTAAAAAAAATCTTGATTTCTTCCTGGAATGACGGATGAGCTTTTAAGGTGGTTCGAACACGCGGCATCCACAAAAGCTGAAGAATAGGCTTAATTCCCACGTTGTGTATCGCGTTAGTATGCACACGTGTGCCTACAGTTAAGTTGCTGGCATCTTTTGTATTTTAACTATCTCCTTATATATATACATATTATATTTTATACAGTACCAGTGTAAAAATTAGGTAGAAAAAAAAATCTTGTTTTATTATAAAACTTTCACTCGTCTTTCATTTGAATAAATCGTTTTCCTAAAAACAAATTTTTTTTAAATACCCCAACAATACCTCTTTATAAATTGCATTCCATTCTTATGGAGTTTGATACTTTTTAGTTAATTTAAAGTTCAGCGTTTCCATTCAATTGTATTGTCTTCATTCCTTATAATTTTACTGTGTACGGAATGAATGTACTAGTTTTGAATCAATTGACTTCTGGAAGCACACAGCGGTGTCTAAAGAGAAATTTACTTCAAATCTCTTTAGATTGTGTTCCAAAACGTTATCTAACAAGCAAATGCTTGGAGATGAATTTCGTTCGCTTTTATTTCTACTTGTTATTTTTTGTAAGTAAAATATTCAATACAAAGGAAAGATATCGCAACACCACTACAAAGAGGCACTTGAGGGGATTGCAAGTGTGCGACACATTTAACATCTATTCTAGGAGAGGAAAAAGAGACACAAAATGCTAGAAAAAATGAAAACTCAAAAATATTATCGTCAACTTTATTTTCACTGAATTATATCAGATTACAGTGATTCATATGCCAAATGGTAGAATATTCAAAATACATATTGGACAGTTTATCAATGATATATTTTATAAAAATGGCGATTTTTTTTCTCTCATTAGAATTGTATGTACAGATGGAGAGAGCCACAGATACACATAGGAATTTTTATACAATGGCATTTTTAGAAATTCAGTTTTAACACTTGGTTCTTCCCTCAAGAGATCTTGCATTGGGAGAAGCTTCATTCATTGTCCACATTAACACAAGTATTTTCTCACATTTTGTTTAGAGTATGCATTGATACTAACAAAAAGTATAATTTTACACATGAAAAATGTTCAATTTATTTTATAAAGAGAAAAGCCAACCCTTGAGGACCCGACATTCAATTAGGTCTTGAAAATATTCAGCTTTTTATTTATTTTAAGACAAAGGCCAATCGAAGGAAAAAATGTCGTGGTAAAAATAGATTTATTATTACAAATCTTTTGAGAAATTTAGTAGACACATACTGCTACTACTGTGAGGATAAATGTATTTTATTCCTTCCATTAGAAAAAATATTTACTTCACTCCTAACAAACACGAAATTCTTCCATTTCACTTTACCAGATTAATTATTTATAAAAAGTTTTTAAAACGGACTGAACACGTCAGTTTTCTTCAGCGATTCCCTTAAAAGATCCTCAGACTCTACAGAGCACAGTTAATACTGAAGACAAGACGATGGGTCGACATTGTAGGATATGGATGGCCCTAAATACATGCATATGGTCTCTCTCTAACATTGATAGACTTTATTTTTTTTCCAATTTAGAAAAACATCAGTGGATGCCAATGATGTCACTGATGTTCTTAAGGGTTGACAAATAAAAACTATGTGCGTTTGGAAGAGAATGTAGCACCTTTAGGAATTATAAAAGCGACTCTAAATATTAACCATACTTTTGGAACAAAAAAAAATGCTCCGAACAACTTTTGAAATTCTTATGGAATGAGAATCTATGATAGAAGGAGCAATTAACATTCTTCAGATCAATTTCTTTAAAAGACTACAAAATTCTTTAGCTGCTTCAAAACCTTCTTCAAAGCTCATATGTTGGTTTTTTTCTTTTTATGTTAAACTACTCACGGTATTTGTATAGTATCGCAATCCCATTGGCGACTATTTTACAGTTGAAGATTCAGAAAATTAAAAGGTTTTTTTTTTTTAATTATTACATGCATGCTTACACATACAGGGCTAAGCTAAAGCCATAGTGTTAGGCATTTAAGCAAAATTCTGTATTTTTCTTTGAGTGGAAATTCGCTAACTCCCGTAAGATTTTCTTACATGCTTTAGTTTATTTTTGTCTTGGAGTTCTATAGATGTGAATCAAGATGGAAATGTTCCCCTGTGCGCCCTTTGTGTACCCCTTCATTCTTCCTACATGTTGCATTTAAATACAAACCCCAAGATTTATGAAGTATTATGGAGAGTTCTATGCTCTAAGCACGTTTTTTCAAGTTTTTTTCATTAGCGAAATAACACTAAAAAAAGAATATAGTCTGCCACCCCCCCTTCCTTTAAGGATTAGTTTATTTCCCAATTTTGAATCTACATATATCCATAGCATTCCTTTGATTCATTATTATAATATATATGCGTCAAAACAAAATTAGACATGCCTCGCTAGACACAAAGCTACTTTGGCAGTGTCCATCCACATGGTTGCGATACTACACAAGTACCCTATTATCTACATAAGCATCTTTTTAGCCAGAGAGGCAGTCATAGTTGCACTACACAACACTTGTATTAAAATAGTTTGCAGAAGGAATTTCAAGGTTTTGCTGTTACTTCCTTTTAAAATTGTACAAAAGTAGAACTAAAAATGAAACAACTAACACATAGCATGCTTCTGCAAGCTACATAATAGATATCGTAGAGCTTTAAGAAATACATTAAATCCTATTCCTTAAAAAAGTAGCTATTTATTTTTTTGATGAAATTCAGAAGCGATGTATTTACAGGGTATTTTTACAGTGACAGATTCCAAAATATATAAATTTCTTTCATTTAAAATCTCGGAGATATTCAAGAAATAAATATATGTTGCTTCAACCCAATTTTGCACATTTTTATAAATATTCCTGCTTAAAATTCTCATCAACATATTTAGTTCAAAATTCTAATTTGGTTTTATATTGTTCAACATGACTTTACATTTTAAGGATGCCCATGCATGTATAAGCTCAGCGCAGATATTTTTCATTAATTGCTTAATGAGGTAAATTTAAATGCATCAAGAATTTTATATAAACATGGAATGTTGAGATAAAATTTAAATAAAAAGTGAAATCCCACAAGTAACATTTTTACAAAATTTCAGCAGTAATAAAATATTTAGATCGAGTTTCCTTTTCATCACCTAATTAAAAAATATTTACCAAATTTCCTCATTTCTTATTCATGTCTGTAAATAATAAAACCACAAATGAAATATCTAAAATGATTTCGTGGTGAGGGACATATCTTTTTTTTTTTTTTTTACTATTTTACTGACAGCACCTTGTTTGAAATGTTTAATTTACAGAAAAAATTTACATCAATTTATATATATATATGTATATATATATATATACATATATATTTGCATATTAAAATTTAAAAGAAGGAATTAAAGTTATGCTAACTTTTATCAACAAGCATAAAGAAAGATAAATGCAAAATTATTTTAAGATTTAGGTATCCAAATTTATAAAAATGATGAATGCAAATTTTATGCATTTCTGAGCAAGAATAGTTTTTGAAGAAAGCAATTTTCATTAAAGATATCATCTAAATGCTAAATTGTTTTTCTTTTCTTAAATATTACAAAGTTACTTTTGTTTTAAAAATGTTATATGTTTGCATGCTTAAAAGTTACTGGTAAGTTTGTCAGCAAAACTAAAAGCTTTATGTTTTAAAAGCTTAAAAATGTTTTAACTTAAAAATGTTTCAAATATTAAAACTTGAAAATCTAAAATTTATACTATTTCAGTAGCGCCCATGTAATGTAGGATTATTTTGAACTGCTTTGTTAAAGCTCATAACAATGATAAATAATATACAGACGTTAAAAAAAATACTTGAAATGTGACATATTTTAAATTACTTCGTCACTTTTTATGTCATTTAAATCAAAGAAACAAAAAATTTTATAACATGTAAACTGTTTAGCATTCATACTAAATTAAATAAAAAAAAGGCTTGGAATCATTACACCACATCATTACTAAACTGTAAATAAATTAATAATCCTCAAATGGGTTAATTAATTTTTGAGACAAGCAACTTCAAGGACATTTATATCAATTAAATCCAAATTTGCTGAATGGTTGAGATTGACATTTGTAGCACATAAATTCATTTCCTAGGCTGAAGGAAGCTGTTGTACAAGTATGATTGGTCACCAGCAATATTACAAAAAAAAATGTCAATGTGTAGAGAAATCAAATTTAAAACTACAGAATCCTAGAAAATAATAAAATAAAATTTGAAATTTCTTCCAAGGACAAACTATACTTAATCCTGTAGACATACAAATTTGGTGCTATAAATGATTCAAATGTTACCCAAAGATTTCTAGGAACCCTTTTTGCAATTTTGTATATTAGTTTCATAACATTTTAAAATATTATCTGATTTCATATCCAGTATTAAATGCCATATAAAAGTAGAGAAATGTTTCTATACAGAAATAACAATTTTCCTTCAGTAAATCATAATTCAAACAATTTGAAAAACAGAAATATTTTTAATGCATAGGAAGTATTTAAAATTTAGCCAATCTTCTATAAATATACATTTTTTTTTCAAAGCTATTTAAAAACTTCTTTTTGTTTTGATAAAACTACATTAAAATTCTCTCATTAAAAACAAGTACGAGAAAAAAAATCATACAACTTATCGTTGAAAGTTCTCAATAAAAAAATAAAAATCTGATTTATGCAATGATTTTTCATAAATGATTAGTTATGGGGGGGGGGATCTATCGATGATATGCATAGTGCAATAGAATATCAATAAAAGTTCATCTAAAGATATATATAATATATTTGTATATATGATACTGATATATTCACAAGGAGAGGAGGATGGTTATGTACAAGAAGGACATCCTCTCCAATAAATTATCTGATTGGCTGATATGACTTCCTCCAGTCCAGACAGTAGTTGGAGGATGATTCACTTTGGCACCTATGAGAAAAGTGGACATCACTCTTAATTACTTTTCGATATTTCATATTCATTGTTATTTCATTCAGGATTAAGACAGATGTTGAAAATTAATTTTATGAAACTGCTGTAAATAGTAACTTTATATTACTTAATCATAATAGTAAATGGATGAAAAACATCTATGAATAAGAAGTCAGTAACAAATTCACAATATAAAGTTCTTCTAAAGATTGAAGTGAGTTATTCTTTTTTTTAAATAATTGCATATTAAAAGAAAAGAACGTCTAAATTAGCTTTGTTTATAATACTGAAGCTAACTTCACCTACACATTGTGATTTTAAAAGATAGATAAAAAGCTTATATATATGAGGGAGAGAGGAGCAGAGTATTTTCAGTCCCTACAGGTAACATCACATCATTTCTTGTATAGTTGGACAATGACTCAGAGGAAAAGTGGACATTCCAGCCACAAGAAGGTCACATTTATTTTTGTTTTGATTGTACTAGTGTGAGAAGGTGCTAAGTAATTTTTTTTAGGTTAAAAGAGAACAGTCTTACCAGATCTGTGGAGTTATTTGAATTTGTGTCATGATCTTTCACCTAATTAAGAATAACCCCACAGTTAACCTGGAAACTCATATCAAATAAATCGTCCTTGGATCACCATGTGTAGAACATTTCCAAAACGAAAATTGAAGCAAGATGGAACCTCTTGTTAGTTAAAAATTTTCAATTATGAATCTATAGAACAATATTACAAAGCAAGATTTCAAAATAATCATTCAAATGGTACCGACTGAAGTGAAAGTGATTTAAATAAGGTCAATTGAAAAAAAGTGCCGATATTTACAAAAGGTATCTTTAATTTGTTCTCAGTGTAATTAAATTGATTGCGGAGAATCAAAACATAAAAATTGCTGCAGAGCAGTCAAATTTAAATTAGAAAAGATAAAACTAGCCCTACTTGTGAAGGAAATTGAGCTCTAGAGAGTTAAACTACAGTCATCAGATGTATTTACAAATTTTGAACAAGCATCACTTAGCTTGGAAAAATTGATCAAAAGCATTTGACATTAACAATATCTTTCCCTTAAAGACCAGAGAGAGTTAAACTACAGTCATCAGATGTATTTACAAATTTTGAATAAGCATCACTTAGCTTGGAAAAATTGATCAAAAGCATTTGACACTAACAATATCTTTCCCTTAAAGACCAGATGATCTGCATTTGATTTTTTAGTCGCCTGAAAAAGCTTTTAACTCTAAAACTGTACCGTTGAATTGAAATTGTAAATAATATCAATCAATTTGTTAGGAGAAAAAGGTTATGTTTTAATTTATGCTATCAAGCAAGAAATCAGGGATTATGATAATTTAAAAGCATTAGCCTTAAAGGAATTTATAGACCAACACTGCATCTCCAGGCATGATCAGGCCTGCAACCCCTAAGCTGTCAAGCCAACTCACATTGGAAAATAATTATGGTAATGTAATATCATAGTTGCATTTATTCAAAGTTTGTCGGACTTGAATACAAACCTATTCCTTCATTGTTAAGTGTAACAGCACTGGCTAATTCCTTTACAATAGCAAAGTCTCTATCAATGCTACAAATAATATAGGTTACTTGTGTAGCACATGTTGATTCATCCTTCACTACAGATTAAAAGCCTTTTGGATTTTAATTAATTGAACATATCTGTTGGGAGATCCTCCAAGCATCTCGCTATTGTCATACCAGATAAACTAACATTTTATATGGCTTGAGCCTGTGATGGACAAAACACATCAACTACATTCTCAAGACATTATTTTACTAACTCTCCATCGACAAAGAGTTGCCCTACTTAGCAATTCTTTCTGCTGACATGTAGCAAACATGAATACCATTTTCTATTCTTTATTTGTTCAGGTGAAAAGACTACTGACTATTTAGCTTTGATTTTAATTCACTCCCCTAATCACATCCAAAGTGTCCTAATGCAGAATACTTCTCACTGTGGTTCATATATTGCTTCTTTATGATGTATTCTTTAATTACAGCTACATTCTCATTGAAAATAAGGCAAATTACCTTACTCTTATGTTTAACAAAAAAAAATAGATCTGATCCCTTTTCTTGTCAGTGTGCATTCATTCAAGAACCATAAACACATCCGACATTCAGAATGTAGAATAAGTGGAAGTAATCTAGTTTGAAATCAACTTGCAAAACCTGTTTAAGATCACCTGTCCCTTTGACAACTGATTATAACATTAGGAGAAAAACAATTCAGTTAATTTATTCCCCTTCTCCTGTAGTAGTAATGTGCTGAAGGGGAAAGATTGACAACTGTTGCAAACCTGTTAGAGCTAAGAATCCGCCATTTTTTAGCTGGCTATTTTATGCATAGTTAAATTTTTTTTTCCTTAAAATTATTTAAGGTGCAATGAAATTTTTTTAAGATTTATCAATGGTCAACAATCCCACCATGCAAATGAGGAAAAGAGAATGGAAAGCTGTAATCATTACTCTTTTTTTCCCCTTCTATAGCCTTGCAGGAGGAGGATGTAAATTTAAAAAAAATATTATTAATGTTTCCAATTTGATTAAGAATTACAGATACAAAAATGAATTGCATTACATTGAGTTTGGTAGGAGGACTTAGTTTTTGCAAACCTTTATCTCCATTCATGAGAGTTTGATGACTTTATAAATGCCCTTTTTAAAAAATTTATAATTTTATAAAATGTAATTATTGCAAGTGAAAAAGTCTTGAGACTTAGAAAAATATTATCATGTTTGGAATGCGCAAGACAAACCTAGCCAAAATTCAGTTTAAGAGAGAAAATGTTAGGATGCATTGGTACAGAGTGGAGCTTTTATGATAAGGCTGCCCAGAATGATCAGCTATTTTTGCATTTAAGTCTGTTTGAGAAGCCTGACAAATCATTGAGCAATTAGAAAAATGAATATTTTATCAAAAGATGAAATACAGGTGTCACACAGTTCCAGAATTTCATTTGCAGAACTAAAAATGTTTAAAAAAAAAATAGCTTCATGTTTATGTGTGGATATCAGACAACTATAATTAGATTCATTTCCTATGGCTAATATGTAGGAGGTTTTAGATGATTTAGGTCAGGGATGGCAAACTAATGGTATGCGACAGAATATTTTGGGCACACCATCGATCAAAAACTGTTTGCATTTTAGCTGAAAATAATTAAATTCACTATGAAGTGAAAACGTGAGTGATCCGTCGTGACGCTGACGCGTTGGGGAGAAGACTTGTTTGTTATGTCTTGCGTAGTTACGTCATGTATTATAATTGCTAATGATGCTAAGTTTATCAATGCATAGTGGGTGGGTGTATATAACTATTTCTAGATATATTCAAGTTGTTTAAAAAATATATTCTAACGTTTATATTAATGGTTTAGTTTGGATACATCTAATTTATCAATATGATCTAATTCTTGTCTTATAAGTCTAATTCATCGTAACCCTCAAGGATTTATTTTAAAATTTTTAATGACCTGAGAGAACAGAAATTTCGTACAAGTACTCAATTCCCAAAAAACAAAAAAATCTCCGCATGCACCCGCAGTAAATAAAATGGGGGTTTTTTTGGCGAGATCAAGCAAGAGCACATAGAATAGTCAATTTCATCGACACAACTGTATATTTAAAGTTTATTTGTGTTAAATTTACGAATTTAGCTGCTATTTAACATGGCTAGTTCAGCAAAAATAAAAGTGCAAGACAGTAAGTGTAGCAGAGAATTTCAAACTTGGTGGACTGAGAAATATGGCATGATCAGTAAAGGCGGTATTTATTTTATGTTCTGGAACAGTGGTATGCAGAACATCATCTGTAAAACGACATTTTGAAACAAATCCCAAATCTTTTTGTGAAAAAAGCGAACCAGAGCAAAAAGAATTAATTGCAAGTGCAATAAAAGACAGAAATAAACAGTCGACGTCTATAATTAAATATGTAAGCAAAAATTGTCACACAATTGCGTCAAGTGCCATACAACGGCTGCAAATGCCATTGCTCGGCACGGTAAACCTTTTCAAGAGGGAGTTTTTGAAGGAAGCTTGGTTGGCATGCCCGTCCTCACTTTTTGATGATTTTCATAATAAAGATAAGATAATTCAACACATAAAAGATATTCCTCTTTCTAGAAACAAAATAAAAGATAGAATCTTGAAACTGGCAGAAAATGTTACAGATCAACAAAAAAAGGACATTAACTCGGCTCCTTTTATATTGCTATGTCTTGACGAAAGTATTGGCATTACTAAATCGGCACGTTTAGCTGTCTTTGCTCAATATTGCGTAGAAAACATCATTAAGGATAATGATGTTTTAAGGATAATCATCTTTAAATAAGCGAAAGTTTGATGCTTTGTTGGATGAAGTCGATTCGGTGCATAATGGCTTACTAATGTATAATAGGTCATGGGTAGCCTAGTGGATAGAGCATCGGACTCGAGACCAGAAGGCCTGGGTTCGATGCCCTTGCCACCAAATACCTTCCAGGTACACACTGAGTACGTGCTCGTTAAATCACTTGGTCCGAAAGTTTTGTGGGCTGAATCACGAGTGCAGGGGACTGGAGAATATTTCCCTCCGCTTCAGTTCTATGTCTAAATTGTGGAGGTGGAAATAGGTGGAGCCGCTTTCTATCGTCGCTTCAGGGAATTTTGCCGAACTAATTCGTACTGCCACTTGTATGGTGCTCAAGGCCAATGACAGTTGTACTTCTAGCCCCTTGCCATGATGAATTTTGTGCGCCTCATTCTGACTACGTCAGGCAGGTGGCATTAACCACAACAATGTATAATAATGTTTGCTGGTGGAGTCGTGGGAACATACTTCAAAGATTTGTTGATTGTTTGGAAGAAATCAGACTGTTCTTACAAAATGAGAGCAAAATTAAACAATACCCACAATCGATGGATATTATGTGGCTTTTAAAATTGATATTTTTTACAGACATATGCCAACATCTTAATGAATTGAACGTAAAGGCCTGAATAAAACAGTCATCGTCATGATGGATCTCATTCGCACTTTTGAAGCTAAACTGTATGTTTTCAGAAACGATATTATTACAAGTACTCCACAAACTTGAAAAAAATATCAAAGATTTAGATGCCCAAGAGAAATGAAATGAAGAAACAGTTATTGATGAAAATATTTCCATAATTGATTCTTTAATCAAAGAATTTTCAGAAACATTCAAATTTATCATGTACTCTGATGTGATTTCATTTGATAAGCTGAACGTGTCCCAATTCGATTGGTTGGAAATTGAAGAATTTGAAATGCAGCTGATTGATTTCCAGTCTAGTTCAATATGGATTCAAAAGTTTATTGAAACAAGGAAAAAGTTGGAATTGATTGAAGCAGAAAGATTAACAAGAAATATAAGTAAAAATGCCAGTAACGAAATTTTGGAAACATGGAATTCGATTCCAGACACATTTAACTGTTTGAAGAAGTTGGCAAATGCTATTTTAACCACATTTTCATCTATCTATGCCTGTGAGTCATTATTTTCAGAGATAAATTATATCAAAGACTCTCTTAGAAACAGCTTAGCAGACAACTCTAGCATTCTGCTAAAAGTAACATCTTATAATCCTAATATAAGTTGTCATCCAATCTACAACAGAAGTCACACTAATGCTACTTTAATTTAAATTACAAGTATAACTAAAACATTTCCAACTATACAGTGCAGAATGTATTTTTTTTTTTTTTTTTTTTGTACAAAATAAAGAACTTTGATTTGTTTGTATTTAGTTTTATTAGTTTCCCAATAATCACAAGTCAAAATTATTTGATGCCATGCCTATAACTCATTAAACATTTCTTTAGAAAAAATGGCACGTTGATCCAAAAAAGTTCGCCACCCCTGATTTAGGTGAATCAAAATTTTTCACATTAAGTTCATGTTCCTATGCAAAAAAAAGCTAAATATTTAGCTTTTATAACTCTTACAAGTCTTTAGGAATTTATTTCGAATAGTCAATTTCTCAGTGTATTTCAAAGATTCATTTACAATATATTTAGGAACTTAATGGGGGATAACACTGTTGTAATCTATATTGATGATTTTACTATATCTGTGTATACACAGGAAAGATTTAAGAAATTAATGCGTTTTAGAAGTAGCTAAAGAGTATGGTTTCGATATTAATTTTAAAAAAAGAAAAATCAAATTTCTCAAATGTATTATTGAAGGTAGCAAGATTTGTTTACTCCTTTCAAAATTATCGCAGTTCAGCATTTCCTGTGGCCTAAACATTTTTAATTTATTTAAGGTTTCCTGAATTTGATGGAATACTTGAAAAAGTTTGCCAAGTCACTGAGTGACCTTTGTAACTCAGCAGAACTTCCTTTGGGACAAGAGCGCACATACAAAAAAAAGCTTTTATAAAATCGAAAAAACTTATCTACCAATTCTATTCTCCATATTTTTAAACAGGGAGTCTCACTAGAATTGCACACAGATGCAAGCAACCAGAGTTTTGGATCTGTTTTGTTGCAGAAATCCAAAAATGGACAGCTTCATTCAGTCCATTTTATGAGTCCAAAAAAACTATTTCTCAACAGGAAAAATTGTCAAGCTATGGTCATAATAGGAGCTATAAAGAAATTTAGAAACTATTTCTTGGAGTGATACCAGTGAAAGTTAATGATAGTGATACCTTTAAAAAAACCATGTTTAAAAAGGTTTTATTTCTGAAGTAATGAGATGAGCTTTGCTGCTAGAAAAGTTTGAATACATAGTAGTCCACAGATCTTGACAAAAGATGAAACATGTATTGAGCAGAACATTTGTTATTATGGTAACTCGCTCTCAAGAAGAAGTTACTGCCAACATTGCTGCTGTACAAAATAGTGACTTCCAATTACTGAAATCCCTTATTGAGTTAGAACCCAAGAATGATTGTTATTACAAATGCCAAACTATACAAGTAAAGCAGTGGATGTGAGCTCCTTGTGGTACCAGAAGCATTGGAACTGGAGATGATATCAAAAGTTAATTGCAAGGGACATTTCATAAGGTCTAAAACAGAAGACCTACTGAAGATGGACTTTAATATTCTTAACCTATCCCTTTGAGCATTCTTCATGTTGATTTTACAGGACCATTACCATCAATAAACAAACAAATTGTAACCACATTTTTACTATTGTTGAATTGCAGAAGCTGAAGTTACGTCACCTTTGGGAAATCTTTGAGAGTAATAACAGATAAAGGTCAAGCTTTTATTTCTAAGAAATTTGAAGATTTCTGTATGCAAGAAAATATTTGGGATATAACAGCCACCAGTATTTCAAGAGGAAATAGAAATGTGGAAAAAGTTTGACTTTTGATTTCAGTTCTTTCAAAATTGTCTAATGGTACAAGCATGTACAACAAGTCCTAAACAACACAACGAGCATAAGTACAATGAATGCACCTTTTTTTTTACTCCCCAATGGTATCAAAATGTGAAATTGAGTGGGTATGAATGCAGTATTTAAATTCTTCGAGAAATGAATGAATCAGAGAATAAGAAAGTAAGAATATTCTCAGAATTCAAGAAGAGGAAAAAGGCACAAGCATACAATGTTAATGATCCAATTGACACACAACATATGCAGGTTGGAAGTGGTTTAAATGTAAGGCCGAAGCCCTTTGAACCAGGTAGAGAAAGTAGGCAGCACAAAAGTCCAGGATGCACCTCTACAGCAGCTGACCACATGAATCTCTGGTGTACTTTAGTTTAGAACTTGGAGGGGCTTTCTGTACCCTTCTCTTTTTTCAAAAATATTTTAGATGCTGTTAAATTGGAAATGAGATTCCAGTTTTCAAGGCTAAATGCGAATGTCAGGATGCCAAAGGTGAGAGATTATTTCCCAGCCACTAGAGGGCCAACAGTAACATTTTCATCATTTCCTGTTTAATTGAAGAACCTTTCAAAGAGGAAAACTCTACCACAAAATGATAATCTCATTTGTTTTTGTTTAGAATCTACTAGTGCAAGAAGATGCCAAGTATTTTTACTTTTTATGCTAAAATATATATATATATATATATATATATAAAACTATTTTATAAAATCTGGAAAGTTATGATAAATTTCAAAAATATATTACATATACTGTAAATATGTTCAAATCATAATAATAGTTACAATTCATGTAAAGTAAAATTTGTCCAATAAATTCTCAACCACAAATATTTTTATATGATACACAAAATGTAGATATAGAATTTATTTTGCAATGTTTAAAAATAATTTGATGCCCCACTTGAGATTTACAATCACGATCAAAGGATTTAATTATTTTATAAGCCTTTTCAAGAAAATGAAATAAACTGCACAGGAATTATTGAATAACAAATGAAGATTTTTCTTTAAGAGGTAAACAAAGGTTTCAGTCTCATTCAAGTTGATTCACTCACCTAATAGTTCAATAGGGACGTCCCGACTCCCTGGGTCGTTTGAGTTGCACTTTAAGTCTTTTTGTACCAACTTGGAATCCATTCATAGCTTGAATGGCAGCCTGAGCACTCTGTGGGTTGTCATAACTTACAAAACCTAAAAAGCATCAGTGAAATAAAATTAGTCAGATACAATAATAATTGATTTCTCCCAATTTAAACTATACACAAGTATCAATGAAGCTATGAATTCCATTTCACACTAGATATGATGTAAATTTCACCATGGTTATAACAGTTTTAATGGAAATGGTAAAATCCTAGGACAGCTCACACCCTTGGCGACAAACCGAGAAAAGTGTCAAGCCAGAACGAGATGGCGCCAAGCGAAAATGACAAGGTGGAAATGAAAATATATGTATAAACCATACAGAAATTAAACATTTAAGATAAAAAATATAAAAACAGCACTTACTGTTTACTGCTGATCTTTTCTGAGTGGAGGGTACAGCTTAACAGATTTTTAAAAAGCCTTGAAAATCTCATTGCTAAGCAAATGATTGTGTGAGCGCCGCCACATATATTCTGTGAGGTAATGGTCAAACATACCTTTGGTGTGGCTGGTACGATTTCAAACATCATGCATATTCACATCTTTTTTTCAACATCTCCATTCAATTCCATCCAAAACAACACTCTTTCGTCCATATAATCCCATTCGCTCATTACATTTAGAACATTCATAACTCAAAGCAATCAATTCTTTCTTACCTTTCGCATTCAACAAAGTAAAAAATTCAAAGGTATATTCATTCACACATACAGCCATACTTGCAGCTTGTTGCCCAACAACAAAATGAAATTCAAAATGCCTGCCAACAATATATGAAAACTCCAGAAATGGTCAGGTTTACCATATAAAGTGTATCAAAGTAGGGTTACCAAGATGGCGCAATTATCGCCAACCAAAATAATTTGTGCCAAGG
The DNA here is from genome assembly GCA_019973935.1 of Trichonephila clavipes. Taxonomy (NCBI): domain Eukaryota; kingdom Metazoa; phylum Arthropoda; class Arachnida; order Araneae; family Nephilidae; genus Trichonephila; species Trichonephila clavipes. Next base: position 1,490,863 of record BMAU01017646.1, on the reverse strand, counting down.
GTGTGGGCTCTCCTAGGACCAAACCAAAAACTCCATTTGTTTATATATTTCATCATTGTTTCAAAAGAGAGAAAAAAAATTTGTGGCATTAAATAACATTTTGTAGAGAGATCACAAGATATTTATGCACATGAGAATAAAAACCACTAACCAAAACACTTGCTCTGGTGTGTGAGTCTGTCAACAAAGACCTTGGCACTGACAATGTTTCCGAAGGGCACAAAGATCTGCATCAATTCGGCATCTCCAAACTCAGGCGGCAAGTGGTAGATGAAGAGATTACATCCATCGGGACCTAAACGCATCGAAAACTTCCAACTCAGTCCTGGAAACAATGGTTTCGAACTCACACCACAAAGCACAGATGCTTCCGTTACACACACAAAAAAACGAAGAAGCATTCAATGATTACATTTTAGAGAATAACAAACTACTCTAAACATTTTTAAGCACTGCTAGAGTTAAAATCAATTAACGATAAATTTGTTAGCCTGACTGAAATATATGAAATAAGATGAGAAGGAGAAGTTGCTAAGAAACAATTTATTTCTTAATCAAAGAAAGAATTCTATTGTCAACTGTATATCTAATATATATTAATAAATGTGAACGTTTGTGAGTATCTTTGTGGGTCTTTCACGCAAAAACAACTGAATGGATTTTAATGAAACTACAGTAATATAGCTTATACATCAGAATAACACATAGGCTAAAATTTATAAATATATTGTGAGAAGTTTTCAAAATATAACGACAATTGTCAAGAAAGTAGGAAAAAATTCTGCCATTTGCAAAAAAGCCCGTGACAGCATTCATCTATCTTTTTTATCCCTTCTGTTTTGTCTACGCCATTCCTCAGTACGCTTTCGCTTTTCATTGATTCCGTTCATCAGTGTCATCGCGGTTTTTATTTCATAATAAAAGGGAGAGAGGGTGGCAAGATTTTAACATAAAATAAATACAACAAAAAGTAATATTAATGTATTACACTTCCTGATATAAATTACTTACACTATTTTAAGCGTTCATTACACAAAATTTGTAACTATGACAGTGGAAGGAAAACTATGAAATTAAAATAAAATATCATAATGTTTTTATCATTTAGTTTTTTTTTTCTTCTTGAATGTTTTTTTTTCAGTACATGTAAATATATATCTACGCTTCCCCCATACTGTTTTTTTATAACTTACATATATATATATATATATATGTGTGTGTGTGTTTTTTAAAAGTATTTCTATTAATTCATTACTAAATTAATTATTTGTTAATTAAAAAAGTACATTGTCTATTATTTTGGATAATAATACATTTCAGAGACATTCTTAAGCTAACTAAAGAATCATTTTCTTTTTATTGCTTCACATTAATAATTTTTTAACTAATGCAATATTGTTTTTTAAAAGTCATAGATCGAAATTTGAAGCTATACTTTATCTGTGAGGGGGAGGGGAAGAGGAAACAGTAATTTTACACTAAAAAAACCGTGTTATGCCAGGCTAGAGGGAGGGGAAGAAAACCTGCTTTAAATCGAAAATATGTGGAATAAATTTTGAAAAGGGGAAATTTAATGAAATAATTTTAGAAATCACTCACATTGCGTGCGTACAAACACACACATAATTGCTGGCGTCATGAGGGAAATAGAAAGCCCGTGCAAAGCCGGGCCATGCAGCTAGTATTATATATAGGTTAAAGTACTAAAAATCCACAATAATTAAAATCTTTCACACATTAGTGTATATTATTTTTTATAATAGCAAATTAATTTTAAGGAAAAAGATTTTTAAACATTTTTTTAAAATTGAAAACAAATAGTGTCACACACATATATATACAATTTTTATGCTATAAAAATCTGTATTTTTAATACCTGGTATAATAAGAAGAAATGACCTAAAATTTGCTAAAACTGGGCTAAAAAAGAACTAAGAAATCATAATTAGCTTGAAAAAAATGTTATAAGCACTCCAAAATGTTCTAAAAATAATATTAGAATGTGTATTTATTAAAATTAGATAATAAAGGAAAATCAGGGCCATAGGCGATGGACCTCATAATTTTGAACCACAGTCAAGTGAGAAGGACAACACTTGAGCTGCCCTCCCTCTCCAAATTACTACACACCACACCATGGGTGGACTTTTAGCCAAAATATAGTTAACATGCATTAGACCTTCAGTGACAGTGGGGCTCAAACTCATGAATCATTGGTCATGAGCTCATAGCCATAACCATTTGGTTACTGTGGACATCAAAATTATATCAGAAGAAATATTTTGTGTTACATTAAAAAGTTTAAACACAGCAAAGAGTCTTAGTAAAAAACCTACAGTTGTTACTTATGATAATAGTTCCAAACTAAATTATGTGAGTTTCTAACATGAAGGTAGAAAGATAAAAAAAAAAATTTTTTTTTTATTAAATGTTGAAAAATTCTAAAAATAATTTAAGCAATAAAAATGTTTTTAAAAATTAAAAAAAGAATTAAATTACATGATAGCATAAATAATTAACACTATTTCTTGAAATACATTCCAGATTTCCCAGCCAATTTTTTTTCAGAACAAATACTTGCAGTATCAAAAATTATAAAGAAATTTATAAATATTCCCTGGAAAGAATTAAATACATCTTCAATTGAACAGAAATAATTTAAAACCAGAATAGATAAAAAGTTAATGAATCCATTTAATAATTTAAAAAGTCACACTCAACTTATTTATTCATCTAACATTTGCTTATTTTTTTTCAACATCATTAAAATATTTTAAATATTTCATAGACTAGATTAAGAGTTACAAAACCGGACGAAAAAATAAGGAGAGGGGGGCTAAAATACAAGCAAAGGAAAGGAACAGGGAATTTTTATAATTTTTTAACAAATTTCATAAAAATAGTAATGTTAATTTTGTTCTTCTTTTGTCTGTTTTCAAATATAATACTACCATCAAAAATACTTTTACATTTAAATTAAATAGTAATTTTATCAATTTTTTCTTTGAATTCATTATGTAATTGAAAAAATTGAATCTAGAAAGAGAAAAGTTATCTTGAGTTGTATTGAATGAATGAATGAATATTAACGTCGCACTGTTCAGCTACACAAGGGCTTTTGGCGACGGACCAAGTAATTTTGAACCATGGTCAAGTGACGTGGACGACACCTGAGCTGGCACCCCCCTCTCCTAACTACCACACCACACCAACGGGAGGACGTTTCAGCTCTCGACAGATTTAACGTGCATCGCTGCTCTACACGGCGGGTCTTTAGTGGTACTGGGCCCGAACCCGTGACAAAGCAAGCCACGGTCCGATACCTATACCACTCAGCTACCGCGGCCATATCTTGAGTTGTAAGCAAAATCAATAGATGGAATAGTAGTTTACAACAGTAAAAGGGAATAATAAAAGTGATTAGACAACATTGAAATTACTATGCAATTAAAACAATTTGCAGCAACATATTTTAGATGAAACAAAGGAAGGGACTCTATAGCTATAATATTAAACACAGTTAGCTTATTTGTATGTTTCAAAAGAAGTAAAAAATAAGTGAAAAATTTTCTCATGTTTTATATAAGTAAAAACTTATACAGTAATACCTCACTTACATGAATCTAGAGTTACGCGATTTTCAAATCTCGTTGATTCATCTATTGTTTGAGCACTACACAACTTGATTACAACCTCTCTGCTTGCTGTTTAACTAATCTATACATGTTTGGATACATTGTGCAGAAGGAATGCTTAGACATAATAATTTATTTTGTGTTATTTAAATCTTATCTACAGTCATATGTTATAATTTTGATATTGTGCTGGTTAAATGTATTATATCTACTCGAATTTGAGAGATGGCTATGTCATCTGAACACTATGATTCTTCTACACCAAACAAGAAAAGAAAATGAGCTCATAGAAATGCAAGAGCAAGATATTGAAGAACTTGAGTCTTTAGACCCAGTTCAATCGAAAGATCAAATGACAGAAAACCTCAGCTTAATTGAAAAAGGGTTCCAAATTTTTACAAAATATAGACTCCAATGAAGAGCGTATTTTTTTCGACAAAACAAGGAATAAAAAAAATTATTAGCATACAATGATAAAACTTTGTGGGAGAAAATAGTATTTGAGTCGGCATACTACTTTGTTAGATTTTATGAAACGTTCTAAATTAAAATAACTCCTCAAGTTTGTGATTTTGTTTATGTGTTATCTAAGATTTTATTAAACATTTTTTTTTTTCTAAATTTTTACTTTCTTCCATATCTGGCTTCAACTAAAAATAATGTCTATACAAATTATACCTCGATTAATAAGGTTATCCCTCAGTCCTATTACATAAGATCAGGGTATTATTGTACTTTATGAAGAAAATATTCTAAAATCAAAAGTAAAACTAATTATTCTATTAATATTATTTACTGTGTCTTGTTTCCAGCTCCATCTACATTTAAAATGAATTATGTTGATATAAAAACAACTGAAATAAGACTTTATTTCAACAATTGCCTTAAGTGTAATTGAACAAAGAGGGTTATCCACTTACCATCTCTGTGCACAGAAGAAATGGAGGAGGGGGTTTGGCACAGGGTATGGCCATATTGACCTAAGGTTGCAGGATATGCAGCTGAAAAAAAAAAGCACAGGTAATATGAGAGCGTTTATTCATTTAAATAGAAAAAGTGGGCACTAGAGGAGAGTACTCACAAACACAAGGGTAAGGATAGGGCTGGTCAGCACTGGTAAGGGGGGAGCCTGTGGGGGGAATATAAACAGTGAGTGACACACACAAGACATTACACAAACAAGTTCAGCCATAATTACTCACCTTTCTCAAGGGTTTCTGTAGCAGGGTAGAAAAGAACAACAGAATTCCCTGGAAAAAAAAAATTCAGAGCGGTTGATTTTTAAAAGCACAATAAGAATCATTGGCAATTAGTAACATATCAAGTCATTCTAAATCATGATCAGGTTGATAACACACCATTGAGTGCATCTCACTCACTAAACTTCCACATCATATCATTCAGGAACTTTGAGGTTAATTACACAGTTCAGTCGAATAAATGTGACCTTTTGACCACCTGTCAAAAACCAGAATAATCATCTTTCACAGAACGGACTGCTGTGAGACATGAAAGAAGAGAGTCAATTAGGTTCCTGAAGGTGTTCACTGGGATGTTGAGCCATGCCAACTTCAGTGCCATGTCCCACTGCGCTCGATGTACAAACCATGGTACAAACAACACGATCAAGATGGTCCCACAGTTTCTCGATTGGATTTAAGTCAGGTGAGTTTGCTGGCCAGGAGAGAACAGGCAAACTCATCCTGAGGCTCTTCAAACCATGCACATACACTGCCAGCTGTATGACACTTTGCATTGTCCTGCTGGTAGATGCCATCAGCCTGAGGAAAAACAATATGCATATAGGCATGGGCATGATCCTCAAGGACAGATGTGTACTTATATTGATTTATTGCACCTTCTACAATGATGAATGCCAGAGAATACCAGGAAAACATTCCCCAGACCATAATGCTCCAGCCTGAACCATTCCAGCAATAGTTGCAGAGTGTTTGCTTTCAGAGATTTCATATATGCCAACGTCCATCTATCCAATGAAGCATAAAATGTGATTCATCAGAAAACGCTACCTGTCGTCATTCAGTGGACACCCAGTGGCATGCAAATTCCAGCTGATGAACAGAAGTCAGCATAGGTGCATGAATCAAGCATTTGCTTCGGAGGCCGAGACACAGTAATGTTTGCTAAACAGTAGTTTGGGAGACACTGTTGGTAGCCCCTTGGTTCATCTGGGTAGTCAGTTGCTCAATGGTAGCCTGCCAATTTGCCCGAACACATCTTGGCAGCTGTTGTTCACCTCTGTCAGCTATGAATCATGGTGCCCCACATTTGCCATGTCGCTGATTTTGGAGAGTCCCATTTTGCCATGCACAGTATACTTTTACCTTGGGTTGCACGTGAACATAAACTTAGCTATTTTGGAAATGCTTCCCCCTTGGCTCGAAAGCGATTGATCATGCCCCTTTGAATGTTGGATAAATTGCTCCTTTTCTTCATTATGCCAATGATAATGTTTTCCAAAGCACTTACACACCCTTTATATATGCTCAACTGCACTTTGGTGATTGGTTATTTAATGCTGATATCGAAAGTATGTGGTGGTCACATTAATGTGACTGGACTGTGTATAATGAATATATTTTTTTAATGATTCTATTTTTTAATTGAATTTCAAATTCTTAACTCTTTGGCTTTATAGTTTGCAATTTCAAGAGACAATATTGCAGATTCACATAAGTAGAAACAATAAAATAACATTCAGTGAGTAACAATAAATATTCAATTTTGAAAATCTTTCAAATTATGAGTATTCAAAAGTATTTCAAAGATGAGTATTTTTCCCCTTGCATCCATTTCATTCAAATGAATTGTAAGTTTATTGAACTAGAACCATTGGTGAATGTATGTTTTACATATAATTAAAGACATAAAATACCTTTTAGTTAAATGCCCTTCAAATTAAAGACATATAAAATAAATTTTCATGACCAAATTGCTTTAGATTCTGCTCTATACATGTCTTTATATATTTATATCCTGGTATAGAATAAACAAAGAAAACCAGAATTGTGGTAATAATGTCTTCCTTTAATAAAATGACTAAAAGCTATCATCTGAAATTATTCAATGCCTCAATGCAAACTTTGAGGATTAATGATTTTATATTGAAAACTATGGCAGATGAGTGAAAAAATTCAATTGCAAAAGCACAGAGTGTCACTAACTCAGTATAAAATGGCCCTCAAAATATGCCAACAATAAAAAGAAAATAATGTAACTGAATAATTAAATCTCAACAGTTACAAAAATGTGTTCTCAAAATGTCAACTGTTGAGAGCACACATACCTGCACTCGATAGAATTTCAAATGTTACATTTCTCTATATACTTGAATAATCTATATAGAACTATTAAAATCACATGATGGTGAGTTATAGAAGAGATTATCAGATTATAATAATCTTGAAAGTTATTCATCCTTATTTTCATAATCCTACGATCAAAATTTATGGTTCTATCATGTTGGTACAGTACATAACATAAAAACTACAAAGACAAAATTATCATTTGCATAGCTTCTAATATTACACTATTCTGTGTACTATTCTTATACTATCAATTCTTCTATTGGTCCTATTGAATAATTATTCCAAAATCTGCATAAGTATTGATGGACTGAAACCAAAGAGGGTTTCAAGTGATATTTGTGTTGGTTGAATGCCCATTGATCCATTGTCATTTTGTCCAGTTACATAACATAAGCCAAGCATTCGTATATAGTGATTAATGATGCTGACTGCTGTGCCATAGGGCCTGGGTTTGAATCCCAGAGAAGGCATGAATGTTTGTAAATGTATAGTGCCTTTGCGGCATGGGGGTACTCTAAATAGCCATCAAACTGCAAGTCCTCTCATAAGGTTGGTGGATGGGGAAGAGAGGTGGGAGGCCCATGACCCCCTCAGGGTGTTCTCCCTCAAATTTGGGTTGGAACTGAGCTAAATCCTACTGCCACCCGTGTGGTGCTCAAAGCTACAGCTAACAACAGGCACACAATTTGGTCCTTTGCCATGATGAATTTCGTGGGACTCGAACTAGCCTTTGCCGATCAAGTAGGATTAGAAACAGCAGCACAAACGTCAATCAAGAAATTTGGATGTACATAAGCTTTTTTATTAAATTACACACCAGTCATGATGCCTCTCCAGATCTTATATGCAAAAGTTATATTAAACAGGTAGCAATGCATATAAATAAATCGACTCAATTTCTGCATAATTTAATATACACAGACAAATATAAAATCACAAGCTGTATGAATCTACAACATACATATGCTATAGCATAGGCCAAAATGTTCAGTGGCTACACATGGTGTAACCTAAATATAAGCAGGATGACCTGTAATGATTGTTTTTCCCTTTTTCTAACTTATGAAACAACATTTTACTCCAACAGAATTCCAATAATTAGAGAGATATAACACATACTATGTGTTGTATGTCTATGTTGTGCTTCTCTTTGGGCCGGGTATCATATTCTTAGAACAAAAATAAAACTTCTTGCAAAATTTTCATTTGAATAACTAGTCATGATTGAACAAAAAAAAATTTGATCCCTTTGCTGTCTAATATACAGACCACAAATTTATATTTTCTCATAAAATAACACAAGACATTTCAATTTCCACATAACCACTCCTTTTCCTTTTACGAGAATTACAAGCAGTTTTATATTCAATCATGATTTTTCTCTCTCTCTGTTATATAAGTTTTATACAACATGTGATCAGTTTTACATAATAGTGAATATCTATGTATTATTATCTGCTTAATAAATACAAATATCTTGAAAATATTTTGAGAAGCAAATATATATATATATATATATATATATATATATTTGTTAAATTTATAATTAATTTCTTCTTAAATCCTTTTAAATAGAAAAATTACATTAAATTTTTTATAATTACGTATTACACTGAAGAGCCAAAAAACGGGTACAGGCATGCGTATGCAAATAAAGCAATATGGAACCAATCAAAGTACAGCGCTGGGTCGGCAAAGTCTATATAAGACAAGGAGTGTCTGGCACAGTTGTTAGATAGGTTACTGCAGCTACAATGACAGGTTATCAAGATTTTTGAGTTTGAATGTGGTGTTATAGTTGATGCACAAGATATGGGGCATAGCATCTCTGAGGTAGCGATGAAATTTGGATTTTCACATACGACCATTTCACAAGTGTACCGTGAATATCGGGAATACAGTAAAACATCAAATCTATGACATTGCTGCAGACGGAAAAAGATCATGCAAGAACGGGACCAGTGACGACTGATGAGAATCATTAAGCATGACAGATATGCAACCCTTCCACAAATTGCTGCAGATTTTAATGCTGGGCCATCAACAAGTGTCACCGTGAAGTGTCATCCAATGAAATATCACCGAAATGGGCTTTCGAAGCCAAAGGTCCACTTGTGTACCCTTGTTGACTGCATGACTCAAAGCTTTATGCCTTACCTGGGTCTGTCAACATCCACATTGGACTGTTGATGATTGGAAACACATTGCCTGATCTGACGAGTCTCGTTTCCAATTGAATCAAGCTGATGGATGTGTACGGTATGGAGACAACCTCATGAATCCATGGACCCTACATGTCAACAGGGGACTGTTTAAGCTGGAGGAGGCTCTGTGATGGTATGGGATGTGTGCAGTTGGCGTGATATCGGACCCTTGATACATTTAGATACGACTCTGACAGGTGATAGGTACGTAAGCATCATGTCTTATCACCTGCAACCATTCATGTCCATTCCAATGGACTTGTGGGGTGTCGCATTGTCCTGCTGAAATTCCCCATGCCCAGAATTGCTACAGAGGGGCTCCATGAGCACTCTCCTGAATTTAGACACTTCCGCTGGTCACCAAAATCCCCAGACATGATAATTATTGAACATATCTGGGATGCCAGAGCTTTAAACATACAGAAATTATTCAGAATTTTTTTGGATATGATGACATTCAGAATGGATTTAACTTTTTTTTTAAAAAAAAAAAAGCAATATATAACATTTAAAAAAAGTATAATATTATAAAAAATTAAATATTAGAAAAAGTATAATACAATATGATATAGTTGACCGTAAAAGAGAATCGTTATATATTTGAATCATAAAAAAGGAATTGTATCCAGCATTCAGTATTGGAGTGTTTGGCATGAGCCCATATAATTGATTGTGAATATTAGTTCTTTCAAGCAAGATGCTTTATTATAAAGAATAAAGTTTATTTTTTATTTACTGCAAACCCCTTGCTCTATAATTTATTGATGGACAAATCACTTACATAATCTCAAATTCTACAATGATTATGTGTCAAGTCCCCACAAAGACAAGGAGATGTAAAGACGATATCAGAAATCTTGTTAGCTCCAACTAGATTCTAATAAGCAGAACTGTCAAAAGTGAGCTTTCATATTGTACTAATTCCTCTAGAGTTACTAAAGTGACCAGAAATGAAAAACCAAATAATCAGCTCTATTTGTACTTCCAAAACTGAATGTATTGGAGTCAATAGAAGAAAGGTTAATACGAAGGTACTTAAAACTGACTAAAACTGCTGGAAGTTTTATTGGTTGTGTGAAACAGTTACAACTGTAGCTGAAAAGCAGAGATTCAAGTTGCGGAAAAAACAACATATGTTATGATTATCAAGGAGTTGAATGCTAGTTTCTCCTTTTAATCTTTAATACATTTGATGGCAGAATATCACCTTGAATACTGCAAGAAAACTTTGAAGTCTAGAGTCATATCTGAGATGCTCAAATGTCTCTTCTGTTTCAAGTTGATCCAAAAACTACTCATCGAGTGCGATAACCGTGCAATTTTGTTATTGACAAGAGAAGAAACAATTTAATAAATTAGAGAGAATAATGCAAAGAAAGAAGAACTAACCCAGAGTAATAATTGCTGATACATACATCTCAGGATAGAACAGCTTCAGCGTGCAGTGGAATTGCTCATAGCTAAATAAGAAAACTGAAGGCTTTAAAAATAAAGTATTGTATACATTCAAGGGAATGAATTCAGCAATTACTACAGAAGGAATTCTAAGCTACCCTCTGGTTTATATCACTCTCAAGGAACATTCCACAGAAATGACCAGAATCAAAAGTTTTGTTGTACAACTGATGATCTATATGAATAATTGGTAGACTCAGCATTCAATAAAGAAATGAAATTTGTGTGGTTCAAGGATTTTATAAATCTACCCTTATCAGATGCCTTGATAAGAGACAAGAATTGTAAATGATCCTGTTCATAATAATGGAAAATCTGTTAAAAAAAGTTTTTCAAATGTAACTAATATGCATAGAAATGTAATTGGTGAAACAAAGATTGATAGAATAGATTACTACATAATTTGACATTAAAACAAAACAGAATTGTATGATAATAATGATAAATACTCTCTAGTAGTTCCTAGAGTTGCTAATTTATACATAGTATAGGGGTTACTTATGTGTGCAAAGTGTCCTGAAATTAAAATGTGCATGATTCTAATCAAAGTATTTTAATGCTGATGTAAATCCATCATGGATTTGGTCATGTAAACTCATTTAATATGAAAAATGAGTCAAGTGCTCATGGTCTTGACAATACACATAGCTGGAAGAGTGAAATCATGTGCATGACATGCAATTTTACAAAAACTACTAGAGTATCTTTTAAGCCTAATATAAGCTTAAATACTAAAGATTGTCTTGACATTCATACAAGACCCATCTCCAACAAAATCTTTAAGGAGAAATTTGTATTTCCAATCTATAATCTATTTTTTTAGTTAAGCTTTTAAGTATCCTAATACAAAATTTTTTTTATATATATTTGAATTGTTTTGGTGAATACAAAATAAGAAATACAGTTTGGACCAAAAACTAAAATGTGTCAAATCAGATAACAGTCTCCCATTCCATAATAAACTGTTTGAAAATTATTTAAAACCATTACGGATGAAAAAACAAACATGGATTATAAACACTCCAGAACAAAACAGCATGGCAGAAAGTTAGGAGGCATAGGAAAGTTGAGGCTGTTACAACAATGCTTTAAGAAAGTGATCTTTATACCGAATTTTGGGCAAAAACTAAAAAATTTTACGCATATCTGCAACAAATGCAGGAACAAACTCGTGAAAAATAACGCACCTGTAGAAATTTGGAAGGGAAAAAAACCATATCCTCCTGTTATTTCAAAAGCTTTGTATTAATAGCGTATGCCAAATATAAAATGCAACAAACTGCAAAACAAAGTAGATAGTGACATTTTTGTTAGCCAAGCTAGAAAAACAAAGGGATATGTTATATATGTAAGAGGGAAGTGGTTGAAACTCTTCATGTCAGACACAACCTCCAGAATTAACAAATGATAAAGAAAAAGTTTTGGAAGGTAAAATGGATTCAGAACTAGAAAAATTGAAACAGTAAGTGAAAAAGGGATGAAAATGAAGGAAAGGCTCATATATAGAAGTATTTTATAATCTACATTTGGGGAAACTATGTTCACAATCAAATAACAATGTAATAAAATATTATAGGAAGAATAAACTGAAGTATATCAATTTGAATAATTTAATTTCAAACCTAATTCAAAAGATGAATCAGAAAGATCTGAAAATTTAAATAATTTAGAAGAAACAATTGATGAATTTGAGTTACCTAATTTTAAACTATGATTTTCAAGAGGAAATGTATAGTATTATAAATTTGAAAATTTTAATAAATCTCAAAAAGTAGTAGAAAATGAAATATGGAATAAAGCTACAAACAATGAACAAAATTGCAATCAGTTGATGCACTGAAAAATTATAAAACCTTAGGGTGTAAATGGGTGTATATATATATATATACTTAATTAAACACAATAAAAATTCAAAAATAAAAGAATTCTTTAATGAAATCAAGATTTTGAATAAAATCAAAAACAAATTCTTGGTTTTGACTACACATGTATTTACACACCTGTTGGTAAGTTTTCCTATAGTTAAATTGTTCATAATTTTATTTCATTACCAAGAGGGAAATATGTACAATTAAATGTAAAATCTGCTTATCTATATGGAAATCTTAACGGATAAATTTTTTATGAGATAATCACCTTGTTATTCTAAACCTAATAATGAATATAATATAAAATAATGAGTACAACCACTCATTAAAGCAATTAATGGACATCAAAGTGGAAGAATTTGAAAACAATGAGCTAAATTCCATTCATCAATCAATTGGGATTTCAAAATTTTTAGTACTGTGATTGCATTTAAAAAAGCAAAAATGATATTCTATTTAATTATGTAAATGACTGTATACTATTTGATAAGAATGAAAGTATCATAAAACTACATATTATTCAAATTGAAACAAAAAATTTTTACAGTAATTCTTGGTAAAGATTACTATAGTTTATACTGATATTTTAGGAGTGAATTCGAATCTCAAATTTGTAAAATGTATTCGTATCAAATATCATGTATTAATGTTGAAATCTAAATTTATAGATTAAACAAAAAAGCTTTGTAAATCTTCCTTTCAAAAATAATTTTGTTTTCAATATGTTTTAGATTTAGATATAGAGGAAAATGAATTAATTCAAAAATATCTTCATTCATATACATATTTCAAGATAATTGAAGTCAACCTAATGTTTCAAGAAGTGTAAATATTATGTCTCAATTTTATAAGCTCTTTTCAATCATTGGTTAGTAGTTGATACTTTCAGTTATATTTTTAATTATAGTAATTATAAAATATATATCAGATGTAAGTGTTTGTAGTCTTATAGCTTATTTAGATAACAAAAAGGGGATGCAAAATGATGAATTGTCAATCAACACGAGTGGATATATTATAAATATAAGTGATACATCCAATTTCACAAAAAGCACTCAATTCAATGGAATCTGAATTTTATTTGTTTGATAGAGATAGTCAAAAAATTATAGTACAATAATACATATATATTATACCATATCATTTCATCAGTGTTTATTTAATGCAAAATTGCATTAATTGAATTTAACTTAGTTTCAGTTTCTAAGCCAATTTGTATTGTGAAAATAAATCTGTTGTACATTTTTATGAAAACAGAATGAAAAATGATAAAACTAAGCACATTGATATGTGTTTGCATTTCATTATGAAATTACTACATGAAGAAAAATTTATTTTAAATTATATTCAAACTGCATCAAAATTTTTAAAATCTACCAACTAAACTTCAAGCAAGAGTGACTGATTTGTAATGTTTCACAAACATATTTATATTTCATAGGAACTGTTTGTTGGCAGAAGATGCAAATTGCAGATAGCAAATGACCTAATGTATTTTGACTTCATAAAAGAAAATACATTCATTATTAAAGTGTTAGCATAAGTCCTTGTGATTGAACATGAATTTTAGTTATTTTGTTACAGAGCAAAATACTTCACTCTAAAAATATAAAGTTTATTTTTATTTATTGGAAACCCTCCTCTATAATTTATTCATGGATAAATCACTAGCCATGTCCTAAATTCTGCAAGAACTGAATTTATATATCTCCAGATGCATCAAAGAAATTTTCATACGACCAGAAAAACCATTTTTAGTCAAAATTCTCTGGTTTCAGTATTGGGCAAGAAATTCATTGAAAAATACATTATTAATGGGAATAATATTAATTATATTTATCATCAGAATATTATGAAATAGAAGTGGAGCTAGAGAAAAACAAAGAAGTCATTTTTGTGCTCTAAATTGGATACAGGATAATTACTTGATAAATTGGCAATTTCATTGGCATATATTTCTGACTGGGTGGGCAGTTCTCCCAAAGTGAAGTTTGGCAATGGAGGACAGGATGGAAGAGAAGGACCACTGAGACCTAAAAAAACCATTTTTCAGTCCAAATAAAACACTTTTGGCAAATGAGTCCTAGTTTTAAATATTAAAAAACATTTCACAATAGCAGCACAAATTTTATTACCCAGAAATTAGTAACAAATGAGATATTAACAACTTTTTTTATGACACTTTTTCTAAGAAAATTTAATAATATGTAATTAGTTTACCTCCCTTTTATAAGTAACTGAATAGTTATATTAATTACTCTATAGATCAATTGTGCCAACTCAGTTTAGAGAATAATAATTAAAAAAAAGATGAAAAATAATCATCAATGACAACAAAATTTGCTTTTTTGTTTTCTCTCACAGCTTCAAAACTCAACAATTCTTACATTTATTTTTTTCTAAAAAAAATTTCTTTATTTCCCTTTTTTTCCCCTTCCTTTTTTTTGCACTTATTGCCATGAGAGATATGAAAATTAGGTACATATGTATTTTTTTATGTATCAAAAAGGATTTTTAAAAAATAAATCATTATCTACATATAAACTACTAAACTATACATACTTTAAAAAATACTTTTGAATATTAAAACTGAATTACATTACAATAAAAAAAAAACTTCCTTGGCAAAAAAATTTTTGGTTGTTGAAACATATAAAAAGTTAAAAATAATATTTTAATTCATTATTTGTTCTACATACCTTTGGATTGTTTAAGATGTTTAACACATTTCAAAATGTATTTTTAAAATAACTCTTTCATCAGATTTATATAATTATCAGTAACAAACAATTATCAATAAAAAAAAAAATTGCATTTTATGAAAGTTTGATTTAATACACTCTTTCTTTATCTACTTGCTGGATATTTTCGAATATTTAAAAGATATAAAAACAGAATACAGAAGAATTAAAAATATAAAAATATTTTATTATAATATATTCAAAATTTAACTATAATAAAAAAAATTATTTCAATAACATTCATATAAAAAAATTTATAATTCAATTATTTGTTTCAAATAATCATAAGAATTCATCTATTGTTAAAAGGAATTTCCATTCAAATACCTCATTTTATGTTACTGTGTAGTTATTTCTTAGGCAATATGACTCTTTAACACAGAATGTGAGACTACAGAAAAATATAAATGATAAAATTCATGTACTTCAAAATTGTTGTAGCTAAGTTTATAAATAATTGGTGATACAAAGTGAGAAGACTTGTGAATTTTATCAGACAAACTGGGACCATACAATACAGTAGTAGTGCAAGCTGGGAACAAAGCCTCTAACTCATTAATAATAAAATTACTAAGCATAATTATTTGTAAAATAATCCCTCACTTTGACTGGTTGAGAGGGTGGGACTGGAGGCAGGACTGATTGGAGGCAGCTGCAGTTGGCCAATAGGTGGAGAGAGTGCACTGACATAATTTTGGTGGGCAACGGCCAAAGCTTGCTGATTCACAATCTGAAAAAACAAAAAATATTTTAAAGAAAATGTACAGATTAATTTTATTTATATAACCATAAGATATTTCCAAACAATAGGGAAAAAACTTTATTCACCAAAGATTATGCAGATGAAAGTTACCTGTGTGTATGCTCCATAAAGTCCAAAGTGACTAATAGCAAAGGGATGAAGAAGGCTCACATTTCCGGACATTTGATGAATCTTTCTAAGCTGGCGCTCTTTTTCTGTGTCCGCAAACTTCACAACAAGACTAGAAGAAGCACCCTGATAACATTAAAAAAAATTAATGAATTATCCATAATTTTACATTCAAATTGCTGGACTTGAGACATGCTTTCTTCATTATTACAGATTCATATGAGTTTTTTTTTTTTTCTCAATAAGACTTTTCTATAAAAGAAGTTGCATTCATTTTCTCCAATTTTATTATTATTTATTTATTTTTGTTTCTTTTCTAACAATGTATATCTTCTAAATGCTAAATACTTTTTACACAATCATCAATAAGTATTAATAATGGTTCTACTTTGAGAATTAAAATTAATAATTTTAAATATTAATAACTAAGCAAATTAAAATAAAACAAAAAATATATAATTTGAACTGCTAATCCAGTAATCCCAAACAAATAAAATTTACGTATAAATGAAATAAAATGATAAAAATATTGTAGCCATTAGATTAAAAATACTGTTATACCATATTTTAAAACAAAAGTCATTTTTGAAAACAAGAGTTCATTCAAACTTTAAAAATTCATAAAAAAGAAAGAAATGATGTTGAAGAAGTGCAGTTTGCAAAAAAGGATTCCCAAGAAAGTAGAATTTTTTTAAAGGCAAAACCATTTTAAGTTAAATATCACTGGTAGTGGCCACTGACAATCTGAAATACAATGCACAGGACAACAGTACACTCCATTCATTTATTTTAGCAATAACAATTGTTTAATGTGACTTCTAGAACATTATCAGACACCATTAAGATCAGACCATTACAATGCCTGTTACAACTGAATGTAACACATTAGAACAGCAATACTCAACCTGTGGGCCACCAAGCCTTTTTAAGTTGCCCGGTCATGGTCTATTGCTCTGAGAAATTGACTTATTTAAGAACATTGTACTAAAAATTTGGTGGGAAATTCTTTGTCAAGAAATCAAATATATCAACTTTGCTTTTTGCTGTTGGGGTCATACGGGTACAAATTGATATTCTTTTTCTATTTGGAATGGTAACGGTTATTGAAAGCAGACAACAAAGGAGTAGTGACCATTTTATGGGAACTAATTTTTAACTATCTTTCATATCTTGCAAGCAAAAAATATTCGAAAAAAAAATTGTTTCAAGAAGATTAGGAGGTTGACTATTTTGAAGTGAAAAACAAACTTGGATCATTAGTTGTTTATTTGTCACAAAAGTGCTGTATTTAAAAAATACCAAGAAACAGGAATCATTCAATGATGTTTTCCTCAAAGATCTCTTTCCAGAGGTTTGTTATATTATTGGTAATCATATGAAACCGTTTATTGATACAGAAATTGTGAAGGAGTGTTTCTTAAATGCTTTTAATTTAGTGTTAGTGACAAAAATAAAAAAATATAAAAAAACAATAATTAAAAAAAGCAAAACTGGAGTTATAATATTTCGATCAATTTTCTGAATTTTAAATTTCCAATGTTATCTTGGTCTTAAAGCATTTCTCCCCCCCTCCTCCTCCCTTTATCCTCATGTTGTGGCCCACATGAAATAGCTGACATATGTATGTGTCCCAGCAGAAAAAAAAGTTGAGTACCCCTGTATTAGAATGAGTTGTAAAAAACTCATGATAGATAGAATCTTTGAGTTTGGCCAATGTTGATAAGTGTAAATGGTACACAAGTGATTTCAAATAGCCCCACAACCAAAAGTTGATTGGAGTGAGGTTGGCTGTACATGGTGACCATGTGATCTTGCGAACCTGAACAATCACTCTGTCTTCACCAAAGATAGTCAATGCAAATTATAGCATATTGTGACTGGATTGGATTCTCTCTTATTGCAAAAGTATCAAAAACCATTCTTGCATAAATGGCCACCTCAGCTGTATCAATTATATTAGTTGCTTGCAGGGAGAAATAATTGCAGCTATCAGAATCAGTTTTTAAGTTGTGAAGTAATATCAGAACTCCTAACCGCAACCCTTCTCATCACTGTATTTGCAGAAAGCTGTAGAGATTTAATAGAAAACATTATCTTAGTTTTATTTTTTAAATTATTGAATAATGCATTAGCAGCTTCTAAAAAAAATCCAACTCTGATTATTTCACTGTCTTCATATGATCTCCTTTTACACAATAATATCTGAAACTTGGAATGACACCTCAGTCAATGATTTATTTTCATTGAATGGTTTTAAAAAAGATTGTTGAACATTAACTTTAGATTTTAGTTGTTTGACCTTTTTCCCTAAGAGCAAAATTCAGTCAACTATGAGAAGGGAACTGCAATGGGAAAAAAATAAGCAGGTGTTTTTATCTGCATCAGCTATGTGGAAGAGAATCAAGGTAGCCAACCAGAGGATTAACACAATCAACCAAAAATGTCTGTGAGCTATCAATAGCATTTGATTGACAGCTTTGCAACCACTGATCTAGATGCATAAATATGAATTTAAAATATGCACTTAACTACATAAGTTCCCAAGATTTGGTAAAAAATATTTTTTTTGTTAGATTTTAAACCTAGTCTTTTTTTAAAGAAATTTCATTGACTGAAAAACTCAGAATATTTCTTTTGATTTATGAATCTATACACTTATTTTTTAATATACCTTTTTTTAACAAGAAATGAAACTATTAATAGATATTTAAAAGTATTTAAAAAGAAAAATGTATTTTAAAATATTATAAAAATTCTCTAACAATCAAGTTATTTTAAAACCAAGACCAAGTAAATTAGTAAGACATAACAATTAATTGGCAGTTGGAATTATAGCTGGGCAGAACTTACTGGCATTGTCTGGCTTCCATGCAGGGATCGAATGGCTGAGTGAGCATCAGAAGGGTTCTCAAATTTTACAAAAGCACAGCCTGCAGGAGAAATATAATTCAATTATTTGTCTTAAAAAAACCTGCATGTTTTGATTAAAATTAAACAACTTTTAGGGGAAAAAAGAAAAAAAAGTTTTAGTGTAAAAATGTTAAGATTAATGTTAAATGTTTAGTAAGAAATTGAATTGATCTGGCTTCCATGCAGGGCTCGAATGGTTGAGTGAGCATCAGAGGGGCTCTCAAATTTTAAAAAAGCATAGGCTGCATAAAAAATATTATTTGTTTTAAAAAAATCCTGAATATTTTGATTAAAATTAAACATCTTTTAGGAAATTGAAAAAAAAATGTTTTAATTAAATGAATAAGAAATTGGTGATCAAAATTATCAATTACAAACAAAAATAAATCGTTGAGGCAAAAGTTTAAGAAAATGAATAAATACATGAAAACCCCCTTTTAATAAACATAAACAAAGGGAGAAAATAAATCAGGCTAGATATAACTACATTTTATCAAATATTTAAAATTAAATAGACAGTTGTCTAATAAAAATAAAATTCATGTTTAAAAATGATTATAACTAAATTGTAACAATTAAAGACAACTACACTGATTTATTATATGTTCCAATTAATGCAGAAAAATATATAAACATATAAAAGCAAACAATTCAGATAAAAGAGTTATTGCTTTTCTCATCAATTTTATTTAAAAATACCACCTATTAGAAGTTAACAGCAATATTAAACTAATATACAATGGGCATACATATCAAACCAAGATCTGATAAATCAACCATATATTTTAATATTTTATATAAAGATTTTATTATATATAAAATGCAACTAAAAATGTATTACTTAACATAAAAAATGGTCATAAGAATATAATTAATAGTAACACATACAAATTAAAATATTATGTAGTTTAATAAAAATTTTATTCTAGTTTCATATCAGAATATTAGAGAAATCTCTTTACAAACATGTGTCAGAACATAATGAAGCATTAGATATAAAAATAGCATCATTACACAAATAAAAAAAATCATGTTTAAATATTGCTAGAGTAATTGTAAAATTGATATGAAACAAGTTTTCGACAAAGAATTTATACACTAATATTTGTATTGAGAAAATGGAGAGGACTTTTAAAGCATTATATTATACTCTATTTTAAATACACAAAAAAGGAAGAAAAGAAAACCTCTCATTCATTAACATTTTATATGAAAAGAACAATTTTCGTAATTTGTCAACCGATAAACTGTTAAAACAGCTACTAATAGTTAAAAATTTCAAAAAACTTATTTTAATTTACTTTAGCTATTCAAATACTTTACCGCTCGCCACTGTTCTTCATAATTTTACATTTTGTATCTTAAAATAATGGCTTACTATTTCACTTATTACAAATTTATGATTCTGTAAGGCAATGTAACATTAAAATTAAAGAATTACAGTTCTATTTCTGTAAATGAAATTTCTATACATTGAATTTTTTTAAACACATATAGTTAACATTAAATTATTTCAACACATTAAAATCCTTGCAAGCTATTTTAGTGATTCAATGATTATTTTATGACCAAAAATTTTAAAAAAATAGTTTGATTCTGTGAAAAGCAAATAAAATATCCTGAAAGATTCAAAAGAAATCTTATTACAATAATTTTTGCTTTTAATGATTATTATACTGAATCCAGTAAAATAAATATGCTCAGAAATTATATATTAATACAAATTTTATATATGAAATATCGACACAAAATTTTTTTAATATAAAAGCAATAAGTGCTCAAATTTCATTTATTTACCATAGTGTTTCAGTACAAGTAGTATGTGATTCAGTGAAAGTTATATAATCAGTACTTTTGTGTAAAACAACTACTACTGCGAATCAAGAATTTCATAATCAAAAATTTTTTACTGCAGTCATTAAATCTTAATAAAGAAAGTTCAATTTCTTGTTAAATAAAACAAAATGAAATAAACTACACCAACATTTGTAAGTCTGAAGAGAGAAGACAATGTTGCTTTAAACTAGGAATATTAATTTTTTCTTATTAGTATTATAGATGACAAGCAAACTACATTTTAAACAAATATTTCTTTTTTTATTTGTGAAGTATCACAAAAAATCACCTTTGCTCTGCCCATCAGGTCCTCTGAGGATTGTGCATTCCTCTATAGATCCAAAGGGCCGGAAAAGTTTCAATACATCTTCATCTGTCTGCTGTTTGCTAAGCATTCCCACAAATAATTTGCGATCTTCTGAAACAAAATATACTCCAAATAGCTCAATACAAGTTTTAAAAACCCATTAGTCAAAGTGGGTTCCGCATTACATTGCATTTATATGTTGTTATATAGCATCCATTACACACACAATCTAGTAACTTTCATTTCAAATGATTAAATAATTAGTGTTGTAAAAAGAGGAAGAAAGAATAAGTGCAGTCACAAAAAAAAACATTCTCTTAAAACAGTTAATAAAACCACAAAAATTCATTCTAATGCACTAAAAATTGCATAGCATACTCAAAAAATTTAGGAATTAATTCTTTATTTCCTAGAAATCATGTGGCATTCACAAATATTCTTAACTAATATCATTAATTACGAAAAATTGATGTTCATTTTAAGCAGTCGATTAAAAATAAATATTATCAAGCATAAAACTTACCTCCCTTGTTTTCACTATCAGCTGGTTTAACCTGAATAGGACGGGACATCTGTAAATATAAGTTTATGATATATATATAGTTCTTTTTAATATTATATTAATTAGAAATAACCTTTTATGCACCTTAACACAAGGCAGATATAGTTTAATTACAAGGGGGAGGGGGTAATATACAGATATTCTTTTAGAAATCATTCTTTTAAAGTAATTTAAATCGGTACAAAAACTTCTATTTTACTCAATTTGTTTCTTCACTTTAACCACATCGTTGGTTAATTTCATATTGTTGAAACTGATATCTTCATGGACTGAATTTCACTGCATATGCAATTGATCCTTCTATGTTCTAATAAGAAATGATTAATTTTAAACAATTCCATTAATTATTTTATATAAGGATGTTTTTTAATAAGATTATTTTCAATGCGCATAAATTTATAGCATCCAAATGTACAAAAAAGAATTAGCAAACAATTCTAAAATCTCCAAAGGCATTACATTCTATAAAAAGAAAAAGTTATAAACAAGATCAGTATTTATTTTATAGCCATAACAGATTTTTTTTACAGATGAAATTTCAAATTCAAAGCAGTATGTATTTCATGTTCTGTTTGTTCATTGTGATAAGTAGGAAAAGAGAAGTAAGGTCACCTGACCACCCCCCAAGATGTTCTCCTGGAAATTGGGATGGAACAGAGCCAAAAAGTACTGTCACTTGCATGGTGAAAAAAGCTACGGCTAACAACAAACATAATTTGGCCCACAGTTGCAATAAATTTCTTGGGCCTACGACACCCTTGATTCAAACAGCATCATTAGAATCAACAACACAATAAGAAAAGATGGCACAAAATCAAAATGACAATACTGGTGAATTTTTATTTCAATCATATCTTTGGGGAAAAAATATTTTAAATCCTACTATTAGTGTCACCCTCCTTTTCCTTATTATAAATACTAATATTAACTCACCCCAGGAAGAGTTTTTTGTTCATGAAGTGCATTTTGTGCTTTAATGGCACTCTCTCTTGCACAGTAGGTGAGAAAAGCACAACCTAAAAAAGAAAAGAATTAAGAAAAATTCTCAACATAAGTTGAAAGCTAAATATTAGTCATTCCATATCTAGATGTCGAAGTAAGGAAAAATATAGATTCAAGATGGTTTAAAATGTTTGTTACTCATATTTGGATAAATGAAGTTGTCAAAAGTTCTGGTATATTTAAGCACTGGTAAAATAGCCAACTTTAATTTTTAGATTTTTAAATTGAAATCTAAGAAAACAAGTTTTTGAATCAGCACAATCTGAATAATCGATATACATAAAAATTCAATTTTAAATTTGTAATCATATAAAATTTTTAATAGAAAAGAAATAAATTCAAGCAAAAAAATATAAAACATAATAAATACTTTTTTTTTTATTTCATACTTTTAATATTTCAGACCCATGTTTCAACAAACTAAAAGCAATAAAAACATTACATTTTATAACATTCCTTTTCCGACTAAGTTTCATTTCTAAGTAACCACATTGGCTACATTCCTAAAAAAAAAAAAATTAAACAGATTTTTTTTTCCTTCTTTTTCAGTTTTTTTCCTCTGCCTTCTTGAAATATAGAATGAGTCTTGTAATTTAGGAATCTAATCACAGCCCAATACTGATTGGTAGTTTATTCAGAACCCTTGGTGGACAACAAGAGGCAAGTTCCTTTCATGGTCAAAATTACAGTTGTATACATATAGTCGATGTTTCAAGACAGTAAAAATTTAAGCCTTTATCCTACTTAAGATCCACTGTATAGCACAGTTGATAAACATGTTAAGATTTAAGTCCTCATGCTGATATACAAAATATGACACACACAACTTTGTAATCTCACCAAGGTTTCTCTCTAATGATGTGTGATGTATTACATTATTATTTCATCACATATTTCAATTTCAGAATAACAGAAATAAAGTACATCATAGCTACAACACACTTAAATCATCTTACAATAATAAAATGTTGTCTGGTCCGCATACCCAAAAAAAATCCTTTGTTAAAAGACCTATTTTGAAATAGCTTAAAAATTAATATCTGCTATTGTAACTTTTCAATATTATAAATGTTTACAATTGCCTAAATCTCAAACAAATTTAAATTGCATACCCCTTTTATTTTTTCTTTAAATACTAAGTATCTTTTAATGATTATTTATCATAAAGGTTCAAATATAAGCCTCTTTTAGAAATAATGAATTCCTAAAATATATTGATAAATTCCACTTTTTTAAGAAATTACATCTCATTTAAATTTTTGAAAGTAAATTAGATTTAAATATGAATTTTATACCTTTTCTTAAATTAAAGCTTTTTCTTCAGATTCAAGAAAAAAAGGTGTAATTTAGTGTAAGAGTGTTATGAAAAATGCCTTAAACATACCAATATTTCCTTAATACTTTATCTTATGTGTATAAGAAATTTTCCAACTATCGAAAGGAAGCATATTTTTACACTTTTATAAGTAAATATAAAAGAACTCTGACAAAAAAAAAGATCCACTTACATACTTTATTTATTAAAATACAAAAGGTTTTAGGAAAATATTTTTTAATTCACATTCATAAGCTGAAGTATGATAATATTATTTGAGTAATTCCAATGAAAAAAGTACTACAGAAATTATTTTGTATAGCAGAAAAAATTTACTATTTGAAATTTATAGTAGTTGATGATAGTATAAAAAACAATTATTCTTTGCTAAAGCTTTATAGATTAAAAGAAAAATTATACTTAAATCAATACAAATAAATTAGAATACATGTAAGGATTGTTTTAAAATATTTTGCCCTGGTAATTTCTAATCAATGTATTTTATTTGGATATAACAGAATTGAAGTAACTGAAAACTCATAAATAAAAATTTCTTTAAAAAATTATTTGTGCTCAAATATCTTTCATTCAATTATGTGTTCAAAAATATATATAAATAAAGTACAAATAAGACATAAAGCAAGTGTCTTTTATAAATAAAATTTTTTAAAGTGAAAGAATATCATCTAATTTGTAATTACATATCACAAGGTTTTATATAAAATGCATTTTCTAGTTTTTCTTTGCTCTCACTTTTATTTTCAAAAATAAAATATTTTGCATGATTTTTGGTTTGTGAGTTGTTTATTTAATTTGTTAATATTTTATTTTCATGGTACATGGTGAATAACAAAGAGCTTAAAATCAGGAAACTTCCGCATGTTATAAAAAACACATAAAGACTTTTACTTTAATGGATTGATTTATTTTTCTATTTAAATTTCAGTAAAACAGGAGCAGAAACTAATTGAAAGAAAAAAGCTGAAAACACAAGCATTCATCAGACAAAAATACTAAATCATACATTTTATGAGTAAACAATGAACATCGATAAAATTGAACTATGAATGAATTACAGATAAAAACCTAATGACAGGAAAATTTTCAAATAGTGTCTTTATAAAACGGATTTTATAAAAAAAAATTTAAAATAAAAAATAAATAAATGATCATGTGTACAAAGGAAAATCCCACATTCAAGAAATGTCAAATATCATCTACAAACAAATGGAAACTATCATAAATAATAAGTACTGTTGATCCCTTAAAAAGTAACTTGAAAATCGGATAATTCCCGGAAAAGATCGACAAGAACAACCAATGAAGGAATGGTATAAAAGCAAAACAGCTGTATGAGACGCTATGGCAGATGACTGGACAATAGAAACATGAGTCATACTCACATTCTTCATTTTTAAATTAACAGGGAAACACAGTCTGTAAAAAGACGGTGAAAAATCTCTAAAGAGAAAAGATCAAAAGCGAAGAGTACGAGGAAACGAATTTCACGATACCTTTATGCATTCCTGTGTATTTATCTTTGAGAACTGTGAGTTCGTATATCTTGCCAAAGTTTTCAAAGAGCGGCTTAAGTTCTTTTTCTTCCAGATTGCGCGGAATCTGTCCGATGAACAGCTTGATGGCATCATGATCCTTACTGAGTTGTTGCTGTTCACCATTGTCTTGGCCCACGCTCAATTGCCTGGATACGGGATCAACAAATCCATTGACTATTGTAGCCATGTTGATCTAGCACGCTTTCTCCCAAAGCTGTCACCTAAGACACGCCGCCCGTACGTCACCACCCAACACTAGCATCCATTGGACAACCCACAGAGCTCCGCCCTCTACATGAAGCTTTTTGGGTTCGAGCCTCTGCGATAAATTTAATGTAGAAAAGAAAATAGAAAATGGAGTGTCGTAGTCAGGAACACTCGGACTTGACAGCATTATATGTCTATCGAAATAAAAGCGATATATTCTTTAATAAAAATAACAGCACATGTGATCAATAAATTCAACTGCACATTCAAATTGTTACCTGCAGAACTAATCATCGATCCAACTCAAGTTGAAAAATCTGAGTATAATGAAAACATTTTACAAATAATAAAGGTAGAAATTTGTTGCATTCCTTTTATACTTTGTTGTGTATGCAATTATCTTTTCTAAATAATGCAGATAATTGTGTTAACAACAATTTAAATTGTAAATATGATACGTACGAGTAAACCTCTTATTAGGAAGAATAATATTCATCTTAGTAAAATTAAGTTAATCTGCACAACTCAGTCAAGGAATTACTAAGGTAAAAAACATTAAATTTATGCAGTTAAACACGAATATGCAATCCCTTGTATAAACACTCCAAGATTAAAATAGAATATCGCGTACCTTTGTTTTCAGAAATGGATCCTTCATAAGATGGGAATTAAGAACAAAAGATTAGATGAATTTTAAAATTTGCACCACAAAAAAATCTAGAGACTAATTACTTTTAAATAAAGAATGGCACTAAAAAATTTTGAAAGCAAATTTTAAAAAATTGCTCAAAATTAATGAATAATAAATTATGAAGAAAATTTGATGAAAATATTAATTCCAGAGAGGAAATTGAATACATTTTCTCGGACAAATTAAAAAACAAATGGCTCTAAAAATATTAGCAACTTATATGAAACATTTAAGACATTCGAAACATTTGAGTTTTAAGAGGCAAATTCACATTTAAAAAAGCATATCGAAATAAAATTCGTTTTTTATTTTTGTTTGTCTGGATTCAAATAAATTTTTCATTTGCAGAGAACGAGTTATGGATTTCAAATAGGATACAAAAATTACCCAAACTGTTAAAATTCAATTCTTTTTTTCAAAAAAGAAAATTGTAATTTTATCTTTAGTGAATATACTGACTCATAGAAATCTATCATTAAAGAAAAACTTTATCTAAATTTCCCCCTAAGAAAATGATTCAAAATTCGATTTATTTTACACTTAAAGTAATGCAGAATGAGAGAAATAAGGATAAAATAAATAACGCACTTAAAACGTGATCTCTGGGTTTCTCTTCTCTTTCATGACAGTAAGGGGCCTGCGGTAGCCCAGTGGTCAAGGTATCGGATCATGGCAGGCATGTCATGAGTTCGAGCCCAGTACCACTAAAGACCCGCCCTGTAGGAGAGCGATGCACGTTAAATCTGTCGAGAGCTGAAGCGTCCTCCCGTTGGTGCGGTAGGAGAGGGGGATACCAGTTCAGGTGTCGTCCACGTCACTTGACCATGGTTCAAAATTACGTGGTCCGTCACCGAAAGCTCTCGTGTAGCTGAACAGTGCGACGTTAATATTCACTCATTCATGACAGTAAAAAATTAATTAAACATCAAAAAATACATTTTATAGTTTCTTATTTTGCTTTTCTTAAAATTTGAATGAATTTTGTATCAGCCCATCTATGAGTATTCAAAAAGTTGCTATTTTTTTGGGGGGGATACCTTATTAGATCTTCGGAAACTCTACGTCACAGATTGCTGTTGTTCTTATTAAAGATAAGCACACACAACGCTGATATATTTTTAATAGACAAGTTAGAATACATAGATATTGATAATTATTTGAGTTCCATGGTGGGGAAAGCGTAGATTTGGCTCTAATATGCCTAATTTGTCCTTTTTTTACAATATTCAGGGCATAAAGAATTGCATTATTTTGGAAATTTTATTTTTCTTGGGTTAAATTCAACTGTGCGTGATCATTTCCTTTCCTTTTTAAATTCTTTGCATTTCCTTTTGCTCTAGCCATGATTTTGTAAAATTTCTAAATACATCATTATTAGTGACGTCACACTCTAAGCAACACGAGAGCTATTGGCGATGGATCGCGTCATTTTGACCAGGGACGAGTGTCGAGGACCACCAAAGGGAGGACAGTGAGGCTCGACAGAGTGAACGGCTACGTGGCGGGTCTTCAATGGCGCATCATTATGGAAACTTCGGTTTCAAAATGACAGTTTTGGATGCAGGTTTCTGCTGCTTCTCAAAATTCCTCTGCCTGTAATATTTGTTCAAAACACAGTATTATAAACTTGACTGCTCAAATTTCTTTTCTGTTTTCATTTTCTAAATAAAATTCTTAGGAAAAGCATGAAAAAGACATCATGACCGGTTTATATTACTATTATTATTTTATTTTTCAACTCTTGTCGACCTTTGAACCACGGAAGGGGTTTTTAATAAGTAGCGAAATCGTCCCTCTGATCCTCATTCTTAAAATCTATGTATCTCCATGCGTAATGCATTTGCTTACTGGACAAAACGGCAAAGTGATTAATGAAGAACATTAAAATCGTAGGTATGCTTCACTTTTAAGAAATCTCAAGTAAAACTTTTCATTTTAGATGAGTGCAGGAACATTGCTGATTTGGAGAAAAAAAGTTGATATATTACGATGAACCCGGTACGAGAGTAAAGAGTCCCATGGAAGGACGCGAAACAATGGCGTCTGTAGTAACATTTTCCCTTTGGTCACTTTGAACGAGCGAAGGAATATCCAAACGATCTTAGAAACGTGGAATGACAGAATTAAAACTCTCATGAATATTAAAAGATGTATAGAGGGTATGTAAATATTATTTGAGTGTATGGGAAGATATTCTTTAATCCATTTTAGAACTCTTCCGTCTTAAACTTTGCGTTTTAGCCTGTAAAAGCTCATTAGAACGAAAACAGTGTTTCGAAATCGTCCATATTAATATTTTATTCAGTGTATTTTATAAGTTCCATCAATTCATTAAAACTTCACTCGATATTCAAATGAATGAACCTTAGCTACACTCCTGCAACATTGTGCAATGCGCCTTGTTGACATCAAACTATAGTGGCGACCTCTACCCACCGCTTTTAGCATTTATTGTAAAATCCCTCGAAAACACATTTCCCAAATACTACGCGACTTATTGGGTGAAATCTTCTTTCATGCCTGAACAAGTTTGTTATTCTTAGTTAAAGTAAAATGGAATCTTTAAAATTTTCCCCAGTATTCAAGTTTTTCTATAATTTTACTGTTTTCAATTCAAAAATTTATTTAGTTGTCAAAGAGGATAAAGGATATTTTTTCCCCTTTTCATTAAGAACATTTATAACCCTGTGCATCACACGGGAGTATTACATAGAAGTAAGCGTGAAGCACAAAGAAGAGAAGGATTTCAACACAAACATCCATGTCTTACGTGGGATTCGAACCCAGACTCTAAGGCACCGCAGTCAGCGTCACAAACCACTATACCGGATGGTTGATTGATTGAAAATTAACGTCGCACTGTTCAGCTACACGAGGGCTTTTGGCGACGGACCACGTAATTTTGGACCATGGTCAAGTCTATACCGGATGAGCGGAATGAAGAATATTTGTAATATATATATATATTTTTTAGAACATATATATAGTAGAAAATCTGCCGATGAATTGATGAAAGTGGTGAGTGAGGGAACATTTACGTCGCACTGTTAAGCTACTCGAGGGCCTTTGGCGACGGACCTCGCCATTTTGAACCATGGTCAAGTGACGAGGACGACACCTGAGTTGGCACCCCTTTCTAACTTCCCCACCAACGGGTTGATTGATTGATTGGATATTAACGTCGCACTGTTCAGCAACACGAGGGCTTTTGGCGACGGACCACGTAATTTTGAACCATGGTCAAGTGACGTGGACGACACCTGAGCTGGCACCCCCCTCTCCTAACTACCACACCACACCAACGGGAGGACGTTTGATAAATTTAACGTGCATCACTCCCCTACGCGGTGATTCTTCAGAGGTGCTATGCTCGAACTCCCAACACACCAGCCACGAGTCTGTTACCTTCACCACTAGACTACCACGGTCATGAAGTGTTTTTCAGTGTTCATCATTTATGATAACTGAAGAGAGACAGGGTGTTCTTCGTGAGAAAACTTCCGCAAAAGTCTTACCTCGAATTACTCAACATTCTATCGCACAAAACGAAAATAATTATGTGTTTTCTGTTTTATAAAATGAGGATCGAATACGAACTGAGCCAGAAAGCATTGCAAGGATTGCTGAAGCAGACAGTTTCAATGTAAGAAGAGTGTTTACTTTTCCTATGGTACACTAACAAAAAAAGAACACCTATTATATTAGTTTAAAGTTTCGGAAATCAGTTTTTCTTTTTACTTCCTTTTTCAATTCCTACTATTAACTCACACTCTCTATATATTTATTTATCTTGATGAAATTTTTAATCGTTAATAAAATACATTTTAAAGCGATCAATGGAGCCGAAATTTTATATACATGATTCTTTTGGATGACAATACAATAATTTAATTATAATTAATAAAAATTAATTGATTAAAACTAATTATTTAAAGAATTACAAATACAGACACGTTGGCATCATTTTTAGCGACTTAGTGACCCTTTTGGCGACTTGTCAAAACTTGAAAAGGTTTTTTTTTACACGTTTTAAAGCATTCAGTTGAAAAGAAATTTTATATACACGATTGTTTTGGATGACAATACGATACTTTAATGATAATGAATAAAAATTAATGACCACTTAATATTGTGATTCTGTCCTATGTGTATACATATTTATATTAATTATAACTATTTAATAAAAAGTAGCTCAAATAAAAATTTTCTTTGTTGATCTAAGTAGGAATTGACTTAAATTTTTTTTTTATATTATTTTTTTGTTCTTAAATTTGTCTAAATAAGTAGGAAAAACTTTTTAAAAAGTACTTACCGATAAAAGTATCCCTCCTTATTCATTTCAGATCTTAATTTGTTGTAATAAATAATTTTGTGTACGAGATGCTTTCGTCCAAATGTTATCAGTGTAACTTTGTTTTTTCCCTTTTAGTTTACGCATTGTGTATCACTACATGCTTAATTTTTTTTCGATATTTATAAAATTTTCCATTATTTAAATTTTTTATTACTTTCGCTTATTTATTTATTGAATGAAATTGAAACTCTCTTAGAAATAATTGAAACTTCACATTCAAAAATATTGAAATCAATAGAAGATTTTTAAATTGTGCATACGTTTTCTAAAATGTCAAAAAATAACCCTGCACTTACAAATAAAAAAAAGGAACTGAATCTTTAAAAATTATTCAAAGCAAAGTTTTTCGAAGTATAATTTTGACTACCAAGAGAGTTATGTTATATATACTTAGAGAGAGAGAGAGATAAGAGAAAAATATATATTAAAAATATTACTAAAGATTTTTCAGAAAAGGACGATTTAAAATTTTGGATTTAAAAAGAAATATGGATGTGTGTGTTGGTGTGTATCTATAAATTGAGGATTGTTTCCCGGGGATCTTCTGTTTGTTGTACTGAGCGAAATTATGGAGTGAAACAAACAGACGTACTAAATGAACTTCATTGAGATGAACCAACACGACTCGAAGAGAAATGAGAGGCACAGTACACAGATAAAGAAAAGTCAATGGCCTAAATCAACGACCTGCGCCCCCGAGCCCTTTTAAGTAGCCCGTTGCTCTGAAAAATTCACTTATTTAAGAACAATGTATGAAAAATTTGTGTCAAATATTTCAATTTTGCTGTCGATGTCGTAAGAGTGTGAATCGATGTTCTTTTTCTTTTATTTGTCACGGTTACTGATAACAGACAACAGTGAAGTATAACGACAGTTTTATGGGTGGAATTAATTTTTTGTTAACTATCTTTCATACCTTGCAAGCGAAAAATATTCCAAGAAAATATATTGTTTCAAGACGATTGGGAGGTTGACTATTTTGTAGTAAAAAACAAATATGGATCAGTGATTGTTTGATTTGCCACGAAACTGCTGTATTTAAAAAATACCAATAAACTGGAACAGTAGCGCACACAGTAATTTTTCAAGGGGGTGGGGGGCTCCGGGGTTGAAAGCTCACCATTCTTGTATCATGATCCTTTTGATTTTGTCGATTTTCGAGAACAAAACACAGTAAAAAACTAATTATTGAATAAATAATTAACATTAATAAAATTAATCATTAATAACAAATATTTAATTACATTTTACGTATTATATACTTAGAATTATAATCAATCGGAGAAAAATCAAGGGCTTTGGGGGATCCAGGACCCCTCCCCCTTGTGTGCGCCACTGAACAGGAATCATTCAATGACGCTTTTCCTCGAAGATCTCTTTCAAGAGGAGATAAGTAGGCTTTCTTGAATAGTCTTTGCAACAGTAACAAAGTGTTTTGTCAGTGGTAATGTCTCAGCGGGGTAACAAAGACATCTCATGAAGTTTGTTATATTATTGTAATCATATGAAATACGTGGGATACGGCCTTTCACACGTACACGTTTCAAGCAATTTTTCGTTCAATGGACTAAATTCAAGTGACGTCACGATCCCATGATTCCAGTTAGCTCTTGTGCACGTGCTTACGGCGTCATTTGCTTACGACCATCTTGCTCTGAAACTCGTATAGTTAATTATTCTCTTTTTACGTTCAGAAATGACATACTGTGCAGCATATGGATGCAATAACTCCAAAAAGAAAGACAATGCAGAAACAAAACTTTCCTCCAATTCCCTTTAAAAAATCCAAATTTATTAAAAACATGGATAGCAAAGATTAGGTGGGAAGAATTCGTACCTTCTTCCTCTGTTTTTTATTGTATGCATGTTTTGTAATTTACATAAGCCATTAATTCAAGTGACATAACATATTATCTACTTATCAGAATACATAACTCCACAAGGGAGGTAAATTTGATATATAGAAGTGC
Organism: Trichonephila clavipes; assembly: GCA_019973935.1. NCBI lineage: Eukaryota > Metazoa > Arthropoda > Arachnida > Araneae > Nephilidae > Trichonephila > Trichonephila clavipes. The sequence goes on along the minus strand of BMAU01017646.1, from coordinate 1,458,050 downwards.
TACACGCCCCTCCTGCATCCAATAAACACTCCGGAAAGAGTTGCGCATTCTGATCATTAGGCTGGCAGTATGAATTAAATGTAAATAATTTGCTATGTGTTACTGTAACTGTTTATTTGGATTTATTACTTTCAATTTTCATTACTCAAATTTTGTCTGCTTGATTATGTTTTTAGTTTTCATAGCTACATAATTATAAAATTGATTTCAAGGCCAATTTTTAACAAATAATTTTTAAAAATCAACAAGGGTATAGATTTTCTAATCCGTAATAACTTTTGTACACAATGATCTATGAAACACTAATCACTTAAAACAGATAAAAAATTTCAAAAATTCCGCATTTTATGAGTTTGAAAAACTTAAATTCTTAATTGTTTTAGTAGTGAAATAAAAGCTGGTCAAACTGACTTTTTGCTTTTAGAATCAACTTAACATAATTTGATAAAGCATAAAAAAAAAATTATTTATACAGTTACTGTATCAAAAAATTTTTTGAAAAAGGGTACTTTTTAGCTTTAAAAACAAAGTGACTTATGCCAATTTGAAGAACAAAAACAACTCAATTACTGAAAATTATTTGTTAGGTCTGGTTGTACATTTTTTCTTGTTTTGAAAATTCTTATTTTTCAATGCTGGGGCTGAAATATATATTCAATTACTTTTATAACCTGAAAAGTTTGTGGAATGTCTAATGCAACAATCTTGTGATTTTTTGTTTTAAATTCACATATATTTAAATAGTGTTATTTATCATTTAAATTGTATAAAAGTGTGTTTGTTTTGTCTACATCAAATGCATTTTTAATTTAATTCTGAATGGATATTTTATGCGACTATTCATTTATATATACGTATTGCATTCTTTCAATCTAATTTTCAATTCATTGTGCTGTAAAAATAAAATTCATTTTTATCACAATGCATTAATATTTATTAATCAAATAGAAAGAGTCAGTGTAATCTTTTCAGACGAAACGATTGAACTTGTTACTAGAAAATGACGCTCGCAAGTGTTTCTTATAGTAAAAAGAAACCCGATCTAAGCCGCTGATTGTAGAATATTTCCTTTCGCGTACTGGCGAAAATTGTGTTTACCACATGGCTAGGGAACCTATGAGGACCATAAATAGTGGGTTCTTTTTTTATTTCGCGCCATTTCATTTTTGGGTTTTCCGAGCCCCAGATTGGGAAAACTGCCCACTGTGCGGCGTTTTGTAGCGTAGCATTATATGTTTCACCTTCCTTTTAAGGTCGAGCCCAAACGATATGTATCGCATGAATTATAAAACTGAAATAGAAAATGACGCTCACAAGTGTTTCTTATAGTAAAAAGAAACCCGATCTAAGCCGCTGATTGTAGAATATTTCCTTTCGCGTACTGGCGAAAATTGTTTACCACATGGCTAGGGAACCTATGAGGACCATAAATAGTGGGTTCTTTTTTTATTTCGCGCCATTTCATTTTTGGGTTTTCCGAGCCCCAGATTGGGAAAACTGCCCACTGTGCGGCGTTTTGTAGCGTAGCATTATGTGTCACCTTCTTTTTAAGGTCGAGCCCAAACGATATGTATTGCATGAATTATAAAACTGAAATGAGGGACAAAAAGAGAAGGAACCCAGGGGTGCGCAAACAATGCCAAGACAAAGAACGGATCTATGCGCGAGTTTCTACTTAATCCTCTTGGGAAATCTTTGGTCTATCCATTCGTGTTATTCACAACCAACGATTCGGAAGAAGAGAATCGGGATATGTAAATTAACTTACTATAAATAGGCGAGGTTTTCCAGTTTGAAAGAGAGAAGATAGACTCGGGCCAGGTGAGATTGCTACTGAAGGTATAATATTAGAATTACAGTGATTTGATTCTTATTAGAAGGAAACTTTAAAGAGTGACGATTGTTCACTAAGGTTGAATTAAGATTAGATTAAATCGGATAATAGGTTAGATCCTTAATTAAGGTAAGGATCAAGTTTGTTAGTCTCCTAATCGCTCTCGTTTTACTGTAGTTGTTCCACTTTCATGGTTAACATTGAGACTTTCTCTTGATATTATTAGTTAAAATTGTGTCTGCTCTTAGTGTGGAAATAAATAGACTAGTTGAATCATGTTGAGTGTTTCTTCCCTTCCCCCCACATCTAGGTGCCCGCGAAAGAGGCGCGGGCCTCTTACAAAAGTAGTAAACAAAAATTGTAAGCTTTGTATATTTAAAATATTCATACATTTTTAATTTTTTTCTTTTATGAAATCTAACCAAGACAGGGCCCTCGTTTTTTTTTAACACCAGGGCCTTCGGATACCTAGCTACACCACCGACTACTCGTCGAGTATTTATTGGAATCAGTGTACTGCAACTGAAAGAAACAAGTTTTTAAATCGTTTTGAATTGTCAACTGTTTTGGATATTCCTGTGGTTAGAGTAAGCACAAAATATCATGTATCATAGTTAAATAGTAATCATTAAGGGAAAACATATGGAATGTTTACAGATAAATTTTTTCAGGAAATTGGCTCATTTAGAGAAAATAGTATTGCTAAGAGGGATTTGGCGTGGAAATTGAGAATGCTGTCTTGTGTTATTCTTAAGGTACTCTGGTTGATCAAGTTACGCTTAATTTGTACTGAATATAATCACGGAAAGAAATAGAGGTCTTAAAAACAAAATTTGATAAAATGCAACCAAGTTTTAGACCTGGGAAAACAAAAAATAAATGAGCATCAGAAGAAATTTCTTTGCTGACGTATGGAATTGTCCACTAACGATACTAATCTTTCGTACAACTCTTTTTATATTCGGCTCAATCCATCGCCTCAGCCAACACCTCCTAGATAGAAGGCCTGGCGACTGAAATGACAGAGGTGTTATGAACGTTTGGTTCTATAACATTTAAAAAATAGAAAGTTGCTTCAAAGAATTCGAAGAGCACGTTTATTCCATTAGGCTTAGCTGAGCTAGCACCAAAACATTGCAACAAGTCTAATCAAAATATACCGACTGTTGCCAATCGGGTAATCTGAAGAAGGTTACAAGAAATTGTTTCCAGATTTACAAATATAAATATAAATACAGTTTGATTACATAAAATACAAAATATAGTAAATTGCAAATACCTAAATATAAAATTCATTTTAAAATTAATTATTTTTCAAATTATAATGTTCAATAATTTTATTATATTTTTCTTTGTTGAGTTTAATAATATTTGTCTCAACATTACTCCCCTACCAGTAACTGAGTTACGAACTGAGAAGTGTGGCAGAAATAGAGTGTTAGATGTTAAACAATAATTTTTTTCTTAAATATGCCTTTTAAACAATACATTATGAATACACAAAATTAAATATTTGTACAAATGTTACATACTTTTAGAAACAGTAATATTATATACAATGATAACTAGTTTGATGTTAGAGAAATGACATACATTTATAAATATTTGTAAAAATTAAGTAAACCAAAATATCATACACTTGATATAAGTAAATAGTTATAAGTTAGAGATAGATATAGGTTATTTACAGCAGATATCAGTCCTGAAATCTTACAGGTTTCTTTACCAATCTTCCATGTCTTGAAACAGTGGGCTTAACATCGGTTAAGAGGTTAGTGTCATTAGCTGCTGAATTCTCATCTGATTGCTTACAAAGAACTGCTGTTTTGTCAGGAATAGAGTCTGTCATTAACAAATAAGCTGGTTTTAGTCTATCCACTGATATATTCACAGGTTTATTTTTTATTGTCAGTGTGAAATATTTTTCATATCTTTCTTTTACTGGGAATGGACCATCATATGGTGGCTCCAGGGCTTTCCTTACACGATCAACTCTCACAAATACATGAGTGCAGGATTTTAAGTCTTTATGAACAAAAATCTTTTGATTTTTTGGAGGCGAAGATTTTGTTGGCTTCAGCTCGTCCATAAAAGTCTGCAATGTAGTGACAAATGTTTCAGGATCAATTTGAATGGAGGGTGGGTTAAAAATTCACCTGGCAATCTGATATTAGAGCCATAAACCATCTGAGCTATTGTATGATTGGTATCAGGTCTTAGAGCAGTTCTTAGTCCTAATAAGATTGTTGGTAATGTCTCTGTCCATTTGATGTTGTTATGAGCTTTGATTGCCCCTTTCAAAGTCCTATGCAACCGTTCCACTTTCCCATTGCATTGAGGGTGATAAGAAGTTGCATGAGCTACTTTAGCCCCACAAATAGCAGCTAAACTTCTAAACAACTGAGATTCAAATTGCCTTCCTTGATCTGTAATTATTTTCCCAGGTACTCCAAATCTGCAAACCCAGTGTTCGTAAAAGGCTTTGCTAGCTGTCTCTGCTTTACAATCAGGCAAGGGAACTGCTTCCATCCAACACGAAAAACGGTCTATACAGGTCATACAAAATGTCATGCCTTACGATGGTGGAAGTGGACCAATTAAGTCAATGTGTATCACACTAAATCTTGTATCAGGTACTTCATATTCTCCAAATTTTGATTTTGTATGTTTGTGGACTTTACATTTTTGACAGGGAATACATGTTCTTGTCCATTCTCTTATTTCTTGCTTCATATTTGGCCAGATAAATTTTTCAGTCATTAATTTAATAGTTGATCTAATCCCAGGGTGTGAAAAACCATGAATTTGTTGAAATATTTGTTGCCGAAACTGTTTTGGAATGTAGGGTCTTATATTGGATGTTGAAATATCACACCAGAGTGTTTTTCCTGATGGTAATGTACATGATGTGAATTTTACTGAAGAGTTACTCCTCATTAACTGTTGCAATTCTGCATCTTGGGTTTGTTTATCCGCTATAGTATCATAGTCGATTACTGTAATGGCTTCGATTCTTGAAAATGCATCTGCTATTAAATTATCTTGTCCTTTAATGTGACATATATTTGTTGAAAATTGGGATATGTATTGTAGATGACGTAACTGTCTAGGTGAAGCTTTTTCATTTTTTTGATGAAAGGCATATGTAATTGGCTTGTGATCTGTATAAATAACAAAATTTTGTCCTTCGAGAAGATGTTTAAACTTTTTGACAGAAAGATATATTCCTAATAATTCTCTATCATAGGTACTGTAATTTTTCTGTGCATCGGTTAATTTTTAGAAAAAATGAAATCGGTTTCCAATTTCCAGCTTCAAATTGCTGTAACACTGATCCGATTGCAAAATTGGAAGCATCAGTAAATAAAGCCAATTGTAAATAATGTAGCTTTTGCAAGATCTTGTTTACATTTTTCAAAATTTTCTTTAGCTTCTTCTGTCCAAAGAATTTTTGTCTTGTCATTCTTTTTTGAACCTTTTAAATACTCGTGAAGAATAGCTTGATTTTTAGCAGCATCTTTTAAATATCTTCTATAAAAGTTAATGAGTCCAAGGAAAGTTCTCAAATCACGAATTGTTTCAGGTAATTTGTATGACAAAATTGCATCTACTTTCTCTGGAAGTGGCTTAGATCCCTCTGGTGTTATCAAGTATCCTAGAAATTCTAGATGAGTTACTCCCAAAATTGACTTGGAGATATTCACTCGAAGACCATGTTTTTGTAACCGATCAAACGCAAGTTTCAAATGAGTTTTATGTTCTTCAGTTTCGGAGGCTACTAGAATGTCATCGAGGTATGGGAAAACAAATTCTAGTCCAAATAAAACTTCATTGATAAAGCGCTGAAAAGTAGATGGTGCATTTCTTAACCCAAAGCTCATAACATTAAACTCAAATAAGCCAAATGGTGTTATTATGGCTGTCTTTTCCTTATCTTCTTCAGCAATGGGTATTTGAAAATATGCTTTGAAGAGATCAATTTTAGAAAATTTTCTTTTCCCCTTCAAAATATGGTGAAAATCTTCAATACGTGGAATTGGATAACGGTCAGGAATGGTTTGAGCATTTAAACGTCGATAATCGCCACATGGTCTAACACTTCCATCTTTTTTTTTTATTCACAAGATGTAGTGGGCTTGCCCATGGAGATTTAGAAGGTCGAAGGATATCATTATCTAACATAAATTTAAATTCTTGCTTGGCTATTTCTAATTTTTTAGAAACCAATTGACGAGCCTTTGAGTAAACCGGTGGGCCTTTAGTAGCAATATAGTGTTTAACATCATGTTTTGTATTAGTAATTAATAAATTTGGTTTCATTAAATCTGGAAATTGTAATAATATATTAGAAAATTTTGATGTTTTATCCATTATGTTAATTTTATTTTCTTGCAAAATAGAAGAAATCTCACCTGTAACATGAAGGTTAGTTGTTCCATCTATTAACTGCTTGTTTCGGATGTCAATTAACAAGTTAAATTTATTTAAAAAATCGGCTCCCAAGATTCCTTTACTAACTTTGGCAATTATAAACGGAAATAAAAATTCTCGACGTAATCCCAAATCAATATTTAGCACTTTAATTCCATAGGTTGGAATTTCTGTTCCATTTGCTGCAAATAATTTGTAATCCGATGGTTGTTTATTTTTAGATGTGGCTGGTATTATTGAACAATCAGCTCCACTATCTACCAGGAAGTGCAAATTTGTCGTTCGATCTTTGACGAATAATCGAAATTTGCGACAGGCTTTATAATCTTCTGCAGCAGAATTTGTCGCAATATTTTTACTGCAGACTGAAGTTTTCCGTATTCCTATTCCATGCACAAGGCGGGCTGCACTTTTCAGGTTTGCATCGAGCACCGAAACGGAAGTGAAAATAACAATATTTTCCTTTGGGGTCGAAATGTTTCCGAGAACGACTTCGGGATTTAGGACGAAAACTATTGCGTTCTTTCGTTCTTGATTTGTGGAGAATGCTGAGTTGACATATTTGTTCCTTTAGGCTTTGAATTCTGTCGAGAAGAAGCTGGTCTCTTGACGACGTTGCTTCACCACAGTCTAAAGATTTTCCAGTTGCAAAAATCTCTGTTCTGGGAGTCATATCAGATATTTTATCAGCCATTACTGCCAATTTGCTTAAATTCTCATCACTGACAACCAAAATATTTTTAATGGACTCAGGAAGCTTTTCTCAACCACAAAGTTTTAATTAAATTATCCGAAATATCGGACGTTGCAACAGTTTTCAATTTCTGCAACAGCTGACTAGGCTTCATATCACCAAGTTCAATTCCAGTTAAGAGTCGTTTTATGCGAAGATTTTCACTTTCTTTAAACAGACTGAGTAATCTGTTTTTCGAGTCCGTGTACTTCGTATCACTTTTGCTGTTGACAATGTCCCAAATATTCTCGACGTATTTTGGTTCTAATTGCGATACCAAATAATGGAATTTCGTTTCTTCTAAAGAAGTTCTTGATATCTGGAACTGAGCCTCTACTTGGTAAAACCAAATTTCTGACCTATCAGTCCAAAACGGCGGTATTTTTATGCTGACGGCGCTCATTTCCAAATTTTTCGAATCTTCGTTAAGCATTATAACAGATGATAATTATGATTAAATTTTATGCAATATTTAAATAAAATTGTTCCGGGTCACCAGTTTGTTATGAACGTTTGGTTCTATAACATTTAAAAAATAGAAAGTTGCTTCAAAGAATTCGAAGAGCACGTTTATTCCATTAGGCTTAGCTGAGCTAGCACCAAAACATTGCAACAAGTCTAATCAAAATATACCGACTGTTGCCAATCGGGTAATCTGAAGAAGGTTACAAGAAATTGTTTCTAGATTTACAAATATAAATATAAATACAGTTTGATTACATAAAATACAAAATATAGTAAATTGCAAATGCCTGAATATAAAATTCATTTTAAAATTAATTATTTTTCAAATTATAATGTTCTATAATTTTATTATATTTTTCTTTGTTGAGTTTAATAATATTTGTCTCAATAGAGGCTTGTGACGTCACATATAGTAGGTATAGAAATCCCGCCTGATTTGAAGTTCACTTTACTCGCCTACGGCATTTTGATTGTTGCTCCTGTACAGTTCGCAGCTTTCTACATTTTTTTGCAGACTAGCTGCATGGCCCGGCTTTGCACGGGTTTTCTCTTTCCCTCATGACGCCAGCAATTATGTGTGTGTTTCTACGCACGCAATGTGAGTGATTTCTAAAATTATTTCATTAAATTTCCCTTTTTCGAAATTTGTTCCACATATTTTCGATTTAAGACAGGTTTTATTCCGCTCCCTCTAGCCCGGCATAACACGGTTTTTTTAGTGTAAAATTACTGTTTCCTCTTCCCCTCCCCCTCACAGATAAAATATAGCTTCAAATTTCGATCTATGACTTTTAAAAAACAATATTGCATTAGTTAAAAAATTATTAATGTGAAGCAATAAAAAGAAAACGATTCTTTAGTTAGCTTAAAAATGTCTCTGAAATGTATTATCCAAAATAATAGACAATGTACTTTTTTAATTAACAAATAATTAATTTAGTAATGAATTAATAGAAATACTTTTAAAACACACACACACACATATATATATATGTGCACACACACACACACACACATATATATATATATATATATATATATATATATATATATATATATATATATATATATAAAGCAGTATGGGGGAAGCGTAGATATATATTTACATTTACTGAAAAAAAAAACATTCAAAAAGAAAGAAAAAAACTAAATGATAAAAACATTTTGATATTTTATTTTAATTTCATAGTTTTCCTTCCACTGTCGTAGTTACAAATGTTGTGAAATGAACGCTTAAAATAGTGTAAGTAATTTATATCAGGAAGCGTAATACATTAATATTACTTTTTGTTGTATTTATTTTATGTTAAAATCTTGCCACCCCCTCTCCCTTCGAAATCTAGTTTTATTATGAAATAAAAATAGTGATTACACTGAGATGAATGGAATAAATTAAAAGCGAAAGCGCACTGAGGTATGGCGTAGACAAAACAGAAGGGATAAAAAAGATAGATGAATGCTGTCACGGGCTTTTTTGCTAATGGCAAAATTCTTTCCTACTTTCTTGACAATTGTCGTTATATTTTGAAAACTTCTCACAATATCTTTATAAATTTTAGCCTATGTGTTATTCTGATTTATAAGCTATATTACTGTAAGGTTTCATTAAAATCCGTTCAGTTGTTTTTGCGTGAAAGACCCACAAAGATACTCACAAACTTTCGCATTTATAATATATATTAGATTTTCAATTTATTTGTGACGATTTTGGATAAGATCATAACAAAATGGTCTACACTTAGTTGTACAGAATTGCAATAGCAATTATAAAGATACTGGGAAAGTACAAATGTTTGGATTCCCAAAAGAGGACTTTCTTCGAAAAAAATGGATACAAGCCATTTCAAGAAAAGATTTTGCTCCATCAAAGTATTCGAAGGTAAGTTTTTTAATTTTATTCTATTTATGGAAATTGTAATAATATCTTTATTTTAAAAGTCTTCAAATAACTTTAATAGGTTGTTCGATAAGACCTTTGAAAATGTACTCATTTCTTTTTCTTCATGTGAGTTTCTTAAACATTAGCAATTCATTTTTATTTATCTATAATGATAAAGGTGTTTTGTTTATGAAATAAATATTTTGTAGTCCTAATAAAATTTATGTTTTTAAAAATGAGCTCAAACAAGCATTGTTAATGAGACAAAAACTGTCTAGTGTTTTTGCTATTGCTGCTTTATTTTTGTGTCATTTACCAAATACCTTTTCGTAGAATCAACGAAAGTACCTTAAGTATTAATAGTTAGTTAGCAAAGAAAGCCCTTTATGATATACAGCTCGTAGTCAATGTAAGTATGGACATAAGCAACCATTTATTGTATATTTTATATATTAATATGATGTGAGATACAAAATGCAAAACACATTCACAACAACAACAACAAAAAACTAGCTGATGTTTGAACTATTAGGATGACTTTAAAAGTAAGAAAAAATAAAGCTGTAAAAGTAAGCTGATAACATATAAACATGACTCAGCGTTAACCTCACAATTCGTTAACTTCATTTAAAAAAAATTAAATTATCAGAGAAATTTTTGTTAATTCTAACAAATATTTTTTGTTGATGCAAAACAATATATATATATATATATATATATATATATATATATATATATATATATATATATATATATATATGGGAGACAACAAGGGGTCCAAGACTTTTGTCTTTCCTCTATTTTATTTAACATTAAACAAAAATTAATTAAAAAGGTAGTTTTTCTAACAGATAAGTTTGACGATGATATGCAGAAGGTAACGCCTGCTCGCGCACCTCTCTCGTTCTCTCCACTGCTTCTCTCTTCAAAGTTTTTGGTTCTACTTTTACTAGTTCAAAAGTTTCAGTTCGTGTTTTAGTTAGCTGCGCCTGCGCGCGAAGACTGCTTTGTTATCTTGAGAATTATTGGATCCTACAGTCGGCTATCCTGACTGTACGCTGTCCGCAGCGGTACTTCTTCCTTTTTTCCTTTTTCATGGATACCAGAGGAGAATCTGAAACATACAAAAAAGACGGAACAGACAAGGACTGTACGACAAATACACAAAGATTTAACATATCATAATTTTTCTGAACTAGACAGTTTCTCCATCATGTGAAGGCACCTCTTCGACATCCGGAAGGTTCCACAGGAAAACACATTGTGTTTCACAGGCATAAGAACGTCTTTTTTAACAAGTTGATCTTTGGTTGAACGCATCGATATTTTCCTCTGTAGAGTTCTGGACGTCTGTTCAAAACGATTTCTCTTTTTCCTCCGTTTCCACTGCCAGGGCTCAAAGATTCGTCGGAGCATTGCAAACCGTCTATATTTACTCTTCATAGGTGAAGGGGTGTTGAAGTTCACGGAACTCGTTTTCATGGCACCATTTACTTTCTTACACAATACTATATCAGAAAACTTTTCTCTTATAATACTCAATTTTAACTTAGTACTCTTAATTTTATTACATTTATAATCCTTAATTAGAGAACTCAAATCATTTCTAGTATTAAAGTTCTTAACATATCGCAAATCATAACTAGAGTTTTTTATCACACTTGAAACAGGAACATTTGAAACATAAACAACACCTAAAGAGGATTCACTTTCATTCAATAAAACATCGCTCTTTGCGTGGCCTACTTTCTTTATTTCAGAATATACACTGGGATGTATAATAAATTCTTCGGTCAAGGTCGGTGATATTGCCGTTCGAACACTTAAGCTGAGAGAGTGTTGATTAAGAGAAAGATTTATCGGTTTAACTTCTACCATTCGCTCTTCGCCAAAACATGAACTTAATGTTATTATTTCTTCGGAAGGTGTTTGCACTCTAATTAGTGAGGAATTTAAAACTGGGATCTGGCAACCTGAATCGATCAAGGCTGTTACGGGCTGATTTTCCACAAAAATGCTTACGTATTGAAGATTTGAGAATTCATCGCTATTTTGTTTTTCGCTCTCGACTTTCAAAGTATTCACGTTTATTCTATTATGGATGTGGTCGTTAGATTCTTTAGGTTTAAAACGCTTCTCACAGTCTCTTGCGCAATGAGATGAATCACCGCATATAAAGCAATTTTTATTTTCTCTTTCAAGATATTGGGGATAGTTCTCTTTAATCTTTGGTTTAAAGTTTTGTGATCTATTTTTAAAGGGGTCTTGGGTATATCCATAAGTAATAGGAATTTCCTTACGTGATCCGCTTCTAGATGAAATATAAATATCGCACTCTTTAGCTAAATCAATAGGCCTGAACCAATCTTCTGCTTCTCGAATGCCAATATGAGTTGCAGTTTCCTTATTTAAAGTTTCAAATAATTTATCAGAAATTATAAGATCACATAGAGATTCAAAGGAATTAACTTTTCTTAACGAACAATAATATTGGAAGTTTGCCGTCAATCTTGCAGCAAATTGGATGTATGTCTCGCCTGATGATTTTACAGCATTTTTAAATGAGTTTAAACACTCGCGAGAGGTTAATTGGAATTCTCTGAGTACTATAGATTTTAGTTTTTCATAGTCATTTAATTCCTCTTCTTTAATATACAATAAGACATTATGAGCTCTTTCGCCCAGACGATTTATTAAAATTTCAGATTTATATTCGTCATTTATTTTCTTGGTTAAAAATGCGCGGTCTAATGATTGGAAGAACAGATTAAAATTTTCAGATCTGGTGGGAACAGGAAGAGATAAAGTTCTGATACTGTTTATCATATTTTCTATGTTAGTTTCGAACTGTTTTTCTTCGACTTTAGCTGCAGGATTTAAACTTAATGCTTCATTTTTAGCTAATTGAAGTTCGACTTCTTTTTCTAATTTTGCCAACTGAAGTTTCGCGAGCTCAATTTTTTGTTCTGAAGTTACCTCTCTTTCGTTTTGCGATACTCTCTCATCTATACAGTTTTGAATTAAAGTTTTAACGAAATCTGGATCACTTTCAAATGTACTACTGTTCTCAATTTTAGTCTTTAGTTTAGCTATGGTGTCCGTACTCTCCACAGTACCGTCTAGATCCTCAACAACTCTTATGAGATCCTCTTTAAGAGCGTTTTTATACATTTTAGAAAAATATGGAAAGATCCTACCTTTTTTTTTTCTGGCTCCCTTGTTGCTCGCACGTACGATGTATCCAATAATTGAAAAAAGCTTCGATTCCACTGTGTGATTTCACCTCTTCGCAGATAATATAGTTGAAATTGTTCGAATTGACACCTCTGCGCAGGTGTTTGTGGTATTTCCAACCTTTACACAGGCGGAATTTTCGACGATGGGTTCCAACCTCTACACAGGCGTAACGAAGTTTCCGAACAATGGCGGCGCGTCTCCTCCACGGACGGCTTTTGTTCACGTTCCAAACTTTGATCAAAATCGAAATTTTTTTCAATCCCGGCCTCTACACAGGCGGAGTATTCATGCTGAGTTCAAACCTCTACACAGGTTGAACGAAGTTTTCAAAAAATGGCGGAGCGTCTCCTTCACGGACGCTTTTGTTCATTGTCCAGACTTTGGTTCAAAATCGAAATTTTATCGATCCCGGCCGAACCCCCATAATTTGTGGGAGACAACAAGGGGTCCAAGACTTTTGTCTTTCCTCTATTTTATTTAACATTAAACAAAAATTAATTAAAAAGGTAGTTTTTCTAACAGATAAGTTTGACGATGATATGCAGAAGGTAACGCCTGCTCGCGCACCTCTCTCGTTCTCTCCGCTGCTTCTCTCTTCAAAGTTTTTGGTTCTACTTTTACTAGTTCAAAAGTTTCAGTTCGTGTTTTAGTTAGCTGCGCCTGCGCGCGTAGACTGCTTTGTTATCTTGAGAATTATTGGATCCTACATATATATATATATATATATAATTTTATAGGTTTATGAATTACACTTTTCGGATGATGCAATACGAAGATACACCAAAGGAGGTAATATTCTAGGGATGGCATATAACAGTGAACAAGCTGCTACTTCAGCATATGTGTTCATGATTCAAAGTCTTCTTTTTCCTCTTAAAGAAATAATTCATATAATGCCAGTGAAAAAAATCGATGGAGAAAAATTATTTGCTGTTGTTAAAAAAACTATCGTAGAACTTGATGGTATAGAATTCAAAGTTATAGGTGCAGTTTCTGACAATAATTCTATAAATCGAAAAGCAATGTCAAACTTTTCTGTTCCTCCCAAATTGAGCATTGTATATCCACATCCTTCTGATTCTTTCAATCCTTTATTTTTTGTTATTGATTCAGTGCACATTTTTAAATGCATTCGTAACAATTGGATTAATCAAAAAAATGCAGGTCAATGTTTTTATTTTCCAGATTTTGAAGATCATAATAAGTTTCCATTATTAGAAGCAAATTTCTCTACACTTAAACAACTATATGACATAGAAAGTAATAATTTAGTAAAGTTTACTTATGGTTTAACTTTGAAGACTTTATCTCCTACAAATCTTGAAAAACAAAATGTGAAACTTGTGCTTAAGATATTTAATAATTTTGTTATTCAGGGGCTTCAACTATTAGGAGAGCAACATGAACTAATTAGTTATGAAACAACATCAATTTTTATTTCTTTAATTTGTACATGGTGGAAAATAGTTAATGTTAAAACACCTTTAAAGGGACAACATTTGCTTGATCCTTATCAGCAACCGATTACTTTATCTCCAGACAACCAAACATGTGAGTTCTTGCAGTGGCGGCGTTAGGCGTCGGCTACGTCGGCGACCGCCGACGGCCTCGCGCTTGAGGGGGCCTCGCAAAGATTTTAATTATTTAAAATTTAGTTATTCATTTTTATTTATTTTCATACAGTTGCGCGAGTTAAGAGAGTGATTTACGGGCATTATCCAGAATCGTCTGGCAACACTATGGAAACTAAACAACATCGCAGAGGGTTAGTTGACTCCATTTTTCAAGATAAAGTTTATTGCTTTCCATGTAGACTTTTTTTCACATTTGTAGACACAGGTGGTAAAAGAAGGATGTTGTGACTGGAAAGATTTGAGTCGGGTATTGCAAAGACATGAACAAAGTCAAGGACACATGGAATGCATGATTAAATAGATGGAATTCTATAAAGGAATCAAACACGGAAAAACAATAGATAAGGATAACGAGAGATTGATTAAGGAATCGCAAACGTACTGGTATAATTTGTTTGAAAGAATGATATAATAAACTACTTAGCCTCACACAATTTATCATTTAGAGCTTATCGATAATCCCTTAAATTGAACGATAGCAGACACAGTGGCAATTTTATAGATTTATTTAAGTTGTTATCGAAATATGATCTGACCCTACGGGAGCATATGCAAGGTATTAATGAAAAGCAACTTACTGAACATTATCTGAGCCACGACATCCAAAATGAATTAATTGCATTAATGTCTACATCAGTTATTGAAGAAATTATACACATAGTTAAACAAGCAAAATACTACGCTTTCTTGCTCGATTGTACCAGGGATGTCAGCCGCGTTGAACAAATGTCAATATTATTAAAATTTTGCAATTATTCAACTGGAGGAATAGAGGAACATTTTGTTGGGTTTATTGCCTTCGCAGAAACAACGGTAGAATATATAACAAATTCAATATTACAAGAACTGGAAAGAAATGGTCTAAATATCCAAAACTGCCGAGGACAGGGATATGATAAGGGCACCAATAGGGTCGGTATTAATAAAGGTGTCAGAACAAGAATACTCAATATAAACCCAAGAGCATTCTTCACGCCTTGCGGATGCCACAGTTGGAATTTGCTTTTGATTGATGCAGCTAACTCTTCTGCAACAGCCAAAATGTTTTTTGGCTTCATCAATAAAATCTATGTGCTGTTTTCAAAGTCAAGTAAGCGTTGGGATATTGTAAAAACTAAATTAAAATTGACATTAAAACCTCTGTCTGAAACACGGTGGGAAAGTAGAATCGGAGCAGTAAAAGCAATATTTTTGCAATTTGATGATATAAGCAAACTATGGCAATCGGTTCAAGTCAACTTGAAAGTCGCTATTGATACTTTACGGTCATTTTGCAGCTGGATTCAAGAATTCCGTAATAAAGGATTTGACAATAGTGTTGCACAAGCTCGATTATTTGTAGAGAAAAGTTCTTTCGAGATTGAGTCTCAATTTCAAGAAAAAAGAACAGCCAGGAAAAAACGAATGTTCGGTTATGAACATATTGATGAACCTATTCAATATTTTGAAATGCAGTACAGAGTTAACTTTTTTAACACAATGATTGATGCTATTATAGTCGACACCTAATGCCGATTTAAAGCGCTCAGTGAATATTTTGAACAATTTGGTTTTATTTATGATATCAGTTATTTAAATTCTATAGCAAAAGAAGACCTTCTCAAGTATTGTAATGATTTAGGTACAATACTTCGGGAAGGCGAAAACAGCGACATACAGCCTTTCGAACTATATGAAGAACTCCAACTTTTAAAAACGAATTCACTAGACTATCAACGACACGAAACAACTCATTCAGTACATTTCAGAAAATAATTTGAAAGAAATATATCCAAATGTTTATATAACAATTAGAATCATGCTCACAGTTCCCGTCAGTACAGCTTCTGCTGAGAGAAGCTTCTCAAAGTTAAAATTGATTAAGACCTACTTGAGAAGCACGATGAGTCAAGAAAGACTATCTGCGTTATCAGTTCTATCAATTGAAGCTGAAATAGCGGCTACCACTATGACATAATCCTTAAAAAGTGCAGTGAGGCCAAAACCGAAAAGTTCGTCTATTTTAATTTCTATTTGTATAATTTTTGTCATAATTTGATTAGCAATAAATCTCGTTTACTCATACATTAGTTTAACTATAATTCGGCTTATGTAATTTAACGTTTTCTTGACTGGGAAAAAAGGAGGCCTCGCGAACCCTAATTTCGCCGACGTCCACGCGTGGTCTAGCGCCGCCACTGAGTTCTTGCATAAAATTTTGTCATGGTTAGACTCGTGGAAGAGAAAAAATTGTACTACTGGCACCCTTACTAAAGAAACACATCTTGCTTTTATTCATACCACATACGCTTTACTTGAAATGTCAAAATATTGCATTACGAATTAAAATTTCAGTATTTTCTTCCCAGAAAAATTCAAACAGATGCGTTAGAAAGTCATTTTGGGAAATATAGAACACTTTCAGGTTCTCAATATTTAATATCAATTCGACAGCTTTATGAAGTAGAAGCTAAATTAAGAATGCAAAATTTTTTACCTCTAACTTTGGTTTCAAACACATATGGCCAGTTTAACTTAAAAGACATTCATTTGGAAGATTCGTGTGATGAAAATCCTTTAGAGTCATCAGTATTGTATAATTTTAAGATTACCACTATCTGAAAAAGATTTTCATGATGCTCAGCCGAACTACCTGTTTTAACATATTTAGCTGGTGTTTGTGCTAGAACAGCACTTAAAAAATTAAAATGCGACTTTTGTTCCAAATCACTTGTTCTTAATAAATCTTTTGAACTAAATTCTAACTATGATTTAATATGTAACTTAGACAGAGGAAGTTTATTGTGCCCTTCTCCAGATGTTGTTACAGCAGTGCTCTACAACTATAAAATAGTTCAGACACTTCTTTCTAATGATTATGAAAATATGTTCCTTAAACAAAATAATCAACATCAAATTGCCTCAGAAATATCGATTAGCTTGATAAATTCAAATGAATTTATGCATGTAAAGGGTGTTTTTTTAGAGGTATAGAACTTTAAATTGCAATAAAACAACAATGTATTATTCGATTGACATGAATTTTTTTTATTCAAAAGATAATCTTGTGGCATTACATTTTAAATATGATGTCTTGCATAGGACTGCCACGGCTGGCTCGGATGTAGTCCAATCTGGACGTCCAATTTTCGATGACTTTTTCCGAAATTTGTGGCCGTATATCGGCAATAACACGGCGAATGTTGTCTTCCAAATGGTCAAGCGTTTGTGGCTTATCCACATAGACCAATGACTTTACATAGCCCCACAGAAAATAGACTAGCGGTGTTAAACCACAAGATCTTGGAGGCCAATTCACAGGTCCAAAACATGAAATTAGGCGGTCACCAAACGTGTCTTTCAATAAATCGGTTGTGGCACGAGCTGTGTGACATGTTGCGCCGTCTTGTTGGAACCACAGCTCCTGGACATCATGATTGTTCAATTCAGGAATAAAAAAGTTAGTAATCACATGGCTCTATACCGATCACCATTGACTGTAACGTTGTGGCCTTCATCGTTTTTGAAGAAGGATTCCTCCAGCCCATAAAGCGCACCAAACAGTCAGTTTTTCTGGATGTAACGGTGTTTCGACATACACTTGTGGATTAGCTTCACTCCAAATGCGGCAGTTTTGTTTGTTGACGTAGCCATTCTACCAGAAGTGCGCTTCATCGCTAAACAAAATTCGCTTATGAAAATCGGGAACAACGGCAATCTCGTTTTGGGCCTATTCGACGAATCTAAAAGCATTGTTCAGGCGTGAGTCTATTCATGATGAATTGCCAAACCAAACTGAGAATAAATCACTTGACATCTGTTAAATCGGTCGCCATCTTGGAAAGTAATGCCAACTTAAACTTCTATATCTTTAAAAAAACACTCTGTATATATTTATTTTTCTGTATATATCTATAATTATAGAGGTGTAGATCTATCTACAAATATATTTGAAATTTATTTAATACTACTTGATGTACGATACCAATAAAGTTACTGCTTTTAAATTTGTACGTCGCTTTTTGTTTTGAAAACTATTTCTAATTTTATTTTCCTCTTTGTAACTATTCTGAAAAAAAATAAGAAGATAAATTTTAAAATTAAGAAATAATCATAGTTATGTAAAAAAAGAATTATACGAATACAAAAGGCTCTTATAATTTGCTACAATGTAATATGTGTTTATGTTCAACGCAATGCGTTCGTGGTAATGGATAATCATATACTTGCAATTATTATTTAAATAGGAAAACTAATATTTACTCATGTTTTATGTACATGGAATACAATTTAATGATTAATTTACTATTTTTTTTTAATCTGTGAAAAAAAAGAGTATAATTAGTTTAATAACAAAAAGTATTCAAAAAAATGCCTCAGCCCTCGTGTTACTTCACACTCACTCGAATTGTGCTGCCATCTAGGAATGGGGTTGAGAACATCACCAATAATTGCTCTTTCAATCAGGCAGCTTTTCGTGAACGCGCGCGCGTTCCAATGGTGGATGAATTGAAAAGTCTCAACCAATGCATAAATAAAAGCTTCATCGCATTTCATCAATTGAGTTATTTTAAGAAAGAAACAAATCTCTTTTCTCGCCAATGAATACCGTAAAATCCCGCACTTTTAACACCAAAAAGAGGAGAGAAATTGACGGGTGCGCGCTATGCGCCGGGTAGAAAAATCCAAAAAGAAGAAAATTAGACATAAATCGAAAATACTGATTATTTTAAAGGTACGAATTATTTTTTATGAACATACAAAGTTGCAATTCTAGAAGATAGCCATTTTTTCAATACTCTGGGATATTACCTCAAATAAAGTCAAACTCAGTGTCGCAACCGGCCATGAGGGCCAGGGACTACTGTGCCAATCCCAGTATACGTGACCGTTGGGCGCTGAGATGCATGAGCAGATGTCCTGATCAGGCGGTCAGTCTGAAGAGAGATCCCCAGTGTTTAATTCCCCAAGCAAACTTGTGTGTGTGGTACTCATTTATAAACCCACTGCAGTAGGGATGAAAGGCAGAGTCGACCTTGCCCATCGCGAGAATAGAATCCGGATCTGTGGTGTGGAAGCGTGATACGCTACCACTCAACCCCTGGGCCTTATTACCTCGAATAAATGATGTAAAAACGAAAGAGCACTACTTACGTACATTTCAGGTTTTCTTCGTACAAAAAGGGGGAATATCGTTATACGGCGAATATACATCAAAATTAAAAAACGCAGCTTGAAAGTACTTCGGATTTTATATTACTTTAAAAAAATTTGATCATCAAATAAATTCCTCTGAGTAAAGCTTTTTAAAAAAATTCATTAGAAGATACAAAATGTTTTTCACACGACTTATTTAAAACTTTCATTTTTGCATTGATCTACGATTTATTAATTAATTTTAAGGAACTGAAATGGGAAAATGTAACACATTTTTTTAACAGTTGAACAAATCTCTCCCTAATTTAGCTTTTGATTCAATAAATCAGCTGTGGTTCGCGGGCGCAGTAGAAATAACAGAGGCAGCCTGAGGATTATCGATGAACCTTCTTTAAATCACTCGGTTGTGGTTACGTCAGACGAATACATAAGGGGGAGGCATAGAACTGCTGCAATAAATAATTATGTAACAAAAATACAGAATATAATACGTTTTTTTCCCTGTACTCAACGAAAAAATACTTTTTTTTCTTTCTCTCTCATTTCTTTCCTTTTTCACTTTCTACCAAAAAGGGGAGAGGACGGGGGAATCTTTCAACCCAGTGTTTCTTAAACTAGGTATCGGGTCACATGAACTTGCAGCAGGGGACACCAGACATCTTAGGTTTTAGGTTTTTTTTTATATACCTCTTTGCATAAAGTAATTTGTTCGGCATTAATCATAATAATGCAATTGTTTATTTAGATTCTTATTGGAAATTCTGTTGAAAATATCTTACACTTGCCATTAAAATGACTAGAACTTTGAGTTATCAACAAATTCGGGGCTTACAAATTGATATTAATTCGAAGTTCTTAGAATATCTTTGGCTAGGAATTGCAAAAGAATTTGCAACAATTTCTGAAAGTGCAGTACTGCATCTTTTAACTTATTTACGATGAACGTCATTTTCGTTATTAAAAACTATAAAATCAAAGTATCAATTAAATCTAAAGGACAATGAGGAAATACTTTGTTCGGCGGTGTCGACTATTTTCCAAGATTTAAGATATCCGATGACGTTCGGAACCATGATTTCCGAAAAGCGTATAAATGGTTATTATTTATGATATTTAGTGTCACTTAGAGTAGAAAATGTATATAGAATTGTTTTAAGAATATTATTAAAATAAAAAAATTATTTAAGTACAATATTTTGACAAAAAATGAACCTAGAATGACACATTTTCAAAATATTCTCCTTTTATGAAAAATGCTTCTATTATAATAATATTTTGTCTGTATATAGCTCGACCTCTGTACAGAGGCTGAACTAGAATTTCTGAAATATATAACTTAGAAGTGGATTTATCCATACTTTACTACAACAGAGGGGAGAAATTTTAAGTAAAAAATGCCGATAATTATTTTAATGGGTAGTAACTCTGAAAATAATGTGAATTTTTCAAAAACCCTAGTTCAGACTCTTTGGAGAGAAATTCTTTACTTTATATAAGCAAAATATTATTATTATAGAGAAGAGCACTTTTTAGAAAGGGAGAACGTTTTGAAAAAAGGTTAAAGGTTAAAGTTAATTTTTTGCCAAAATGTCCTTAAAACAATTTTACTCATGTATTCTAGCCAAAGTGACACTAAATATCAAAAAATTATCCATTTATGCACTTTTTAAAATCACGGTTCCGAACGTAGTCGAATACCTTAATAACATAATTAGAAATAATCAGCTACATCCTTTCCTTTAATATGTAAATCTTGCATGTATGCCTTTGTTACAGGATGATGACCTCAGAAGTAAACTCAAAATGACTAAACATATAGTAAGGAGATAATATTTAATGTATAATTTATTGTGTAATTACGTTATTTACGTATTCTTACGTTTTTTTAAATTTTGTTACTTAATTAAAATTTCATATCATTATATTCAAAGTAAAAACTTATTACGGAGGTTTATTAATGCAAAACTATAGATTACTAGCAATCAAACAGAAATAGGATGTGTGTAAATTTTATGAAATGCTTACGGGATTGGAAGAACTTTTTGTTCAAATAATGGTATCGTTCCCCTCCCCCATAAAAATGAATGAATCTTTTTTTAAAAAACCTATTGCTCTCTTTTAGAACTGTTAGATATCTTCCAGTGATTTGGAATGAGATTTCGGAATAAAAGTGTTCGTGGCTGAGCTACATGAATGGAACAAAATGAACTGACCCGCGACCTGTGTGACCCACGGGAGGAAAGGGTTAAGTGGTCACCTGGGGCGTGATTTACGGCGCATCTGAGCCCTTCAGCTGGTCACAAATCAATGGACCGTTTCTCCCACTCTCTTCTTTGAGCATTCCCACCTTGCACAATACGCGATTCACGGTCGGGAAAAGGCAGGATAAAATATTTCGTTAGATCTCGATAAATAACTCTTATTCTGGAAATCTGAAACGTTACTCTCAAAAACTAAAAATAACAATGAAAAATTATAAATCTAGATAAAATAACTTTTTTTCGACCCCCCAAACTTCAAGCATCGACCAAACTGCAAGTTAATGTGCCAACTTAAAATACAGCGCATTTTCATGAAATACTTTTAAAATGAAAATTTCTCCGAGTTGAACAATGCATTCGTAAGGGCGCCCCCCTCGGGTGTCCTTCTCCTGGATGATCAGCGTGAGGTGTAGGAATAAGTAAAGATCTTAATTAAGACCTTTAACAGATTAGATAATAATATGATATGTGAGAGAATCTACAGTGGCGAAACACACAATATGTATAATAACGTAACACTATCAATAACTAACTCGCCTAAGTTCAATTCAGAGGCGGTCACTGATCCGAATATTTAAATAGTCACTCCTACCTTTTTTGTCCCACTCTATTTAATCCTATTGGAAGTAGCGGTTCACAGGCACCTTGACCTCTCTGTCACGAATAACTTCTGTTGGCTGTCACTTGACCTTTCAAAACCACTTCACACTTGAATCACAGACTATCATAACATTCCCCAAATTACCACACAGCTTACTCTAAACTTCTGTTATTTAAAAGCTTCCTAATTCGCATCTTTCAATCACGCTTCACTTCTTGGTTTGGTTGGAAAAGAGTTGCCATTCATTCTGGCCTCAAAGGACATGTTAATGAAAAGACGCGTGAGTCCATCACAAATTTCTTTTGTCCTCTGTGGAAAAAATATATTTCCGAGAAAAAAAAACTGTCTGTTTCAGAATCTTTTCCTTTAAGTAGTTGTGTAACTTTCAATATAGTAGGAATGAATTAATTTAGTAGGGTCAAAATCACATCCTTTAAATAAATTTTATTTCCTTATATTTTTTAAAGTTTCACTTACATTAACTTAACTCACTAGCGCAACAGTGGCCTACTGTGCCCAACTCAGTATACGTGAATTTGTGCCCTGAGGTGCATGAGCAGATGTTCCGGTCAGGTGGTCAGTCTAATGTGAAATTTTCAATGTTAAGTACCCAAGCAAGCTTGGCACTCACTCGAGGGATGAAAGGCTGAGTCAACCATGCCCAGCGTGGGGTTTGAACCTCGGACCTGATGCACTAATCACTCAGCCTCTGAGTTTCTTCACTTACATTAGTTTTGTTTTTTCCCCTTGACCTCAAACGTTCGCTTTCTCACGTTGGTATGGCGTGGAAGTTTGCTGAATGGGGTGCCAGCTCAGGAATCGTGTTCGCCCCTTAACGACGAGATTCATTGCCAATAACCCTCGTGTTGCTTTAGAAGGCGACATAATGAGATCCCTTAGGCGTTCAGAAGTGCGATCCTTGAGCGTTGCTATGGGGAAGTATGTGTCCCAACTTGGGTGCAATCTTTGACCGTGTTTCAGAATAATAAATTTCGTCCCCTATAATCTTCATGCCGCTTCTAAGGACGACATGGGTGAAAAGCCTATATGTGTCACGCTAACTCGGGCTTCCACTGGAAGTATCTCAAATCAAACCAGAAACTACTCAATCAGATTTTGCTTCGAGCGACCATGGTTAAAATTCGTACCCTACTTTTAATTTGTACAAAAGCAACGCTGAATAAGTGTGTGTTACATCGAATGAGTTACCTCCACTGCGGCGGAATCGAGACTCTGATTCTCGAAAGAACATTTCCCAAGGATTTCCTTTTTTTGCCTGAGAGAAGAATCGTAGGAGAAAGAAATGAGTTTGGCGTCTCATCTTCCGGGGCGAATCATGGATCTCCCCCTCCTCCAGTGTCTCATCTCCAGACATGTCGCTGCCGACAGATGGCGCTCTCTCGAGATAAGACCATCTGTTGCCGCATAGACAACCGACTCCGGAAAGGGATGCGAGAGAAAGATACCATGTTAGAGGGATCCTGGCGTTCATGTCATTGGGTTCAAACTGTTTATAGATCTTATTTATTTTTATCAGATATCTTATTTCTTAATCTCTGTTACCAAATGGTAGTACAAAAAAACCTAACCGATCTCCGAAAGCGATAACACCTCAAAACAGTTCAAGAATTGGGTCTGTTAAATGAGTGGGTATAATATGTAGAAGGTGTCACAGAAAATGTAGGTACGTTAGAAAACTTCCATGTATGTTAGAACTGTAAGGGAGAATTCAAAAATTTGTTTATTTTGCTTAAATAAATTAAGGCAACAATTTTCAATATTTTTATTGTGGGGGGGAGGGTATTTTAGTATAAAATGAGCGAAAAGAATGCATATTTACATATTAAAATGTTTGATTTTAAACTGTTTTCACACTTTATTATTTACACACAATTAATAAAATTTTTAAAAAAAATCAAATGATATAAGCATTACAATAACTCCAAAAATATCCCTGATTACGTTGAGGAAAGTTGATTAAGTTCAAAGTGAAAGCGTAATTTTTTAATAGCTTTAAAATCTCATTGCAGATTCAAGCTTCGTGTAGAGCAGTGCTTCTCCAACTTTCAATACTGGCGCCCCCTTTTCAATCACAATTTTTATCGCGCCCCCCTTATACACTAATAATGCACTTTGACAGTAAAGCTACAATACGAGATCTTAATTATAAACCATACAAATTAATAACGTAAGTATTAAATTTTGAATGCTACTATTTTAAGCAAAAAAATAAATTAAGTAATAGGATAATTATTATGTTATTTTTCCTTTCTCTAATTTTTAAATTGAGCATATTGCAAAATGTGGTGACTGCTTAGAAGACAAAATATGGATATCTGCTAAATATAGAAAAATAACTCAGAGGCAGCGGCGTAACGTGCACCCCCGCATCGTGGGGGGGTCCAGGGTTCTAAAGGGGCCCCAAACCTAACTGACGCAAGTGCCTACCCTTTGTAAAATTCAACACGGGGGCCCCAAACCTGACTTTGCGGGGGCGGCCCAAAAGCTCTCCGTTACGCCACTGCTCAGAGGGTCAATTTCTAATCATAAACATTCCTTATAAAAACTTTGTTTTGCAAGACAAGCCCATGGAAGTCATTAATACTTATTAAACTTGTTCTTAATTTAGTATTAATTAACTAGTTATAAAATACTCTGTGCAGCACTGATACATTAAAAGTATACTGTTTGAAGTACCCGCTCTTTGCAGAAGTTCCTTTATAAGAAAATAAAACATTCTTGATATAATAGCTGAACTGTAAGGAGAGTAAAGCCAAGTGCGCGACAATGTTTACAAAAATGTAAAATGTTTTTTTTAAATGATTGCTCAAATTATAATTAGTTTTAAGCGAATTTTAATTTTAAGCCTCGCAGAATTAGCATTTATATTTGATGTTAAATAATGAACAATAATATAAAATTCCGATGAAGAATAATTGTATTATTTTTAATATTTAAAGCAAAAAGACTTCAACATGTTTTAACCTGAGAGCAGGCGTGCACTCGATACGGTCGAGTGGGATTATTGAGTCACTCCAATCTTTTTTTTATAATTATTTTATTGTACACGATACAAATCGTTATTCCAGTGAATAATTTAATTAAGAGAAAGTTTACTTACCCCTACTTTCAAGGACTTTTCAATTTTTCTTTCCTAACAAATAAACAGTTTTGCCAGAATTAACAATTTCGTGATCCGTGTGTCCCGCGCGACCACTTCCGGGTAAAAAGTGTATTCATTATGATAATAGTATGTATGTTACTGCTAAAAACAATTGTTATGCTTTATATGTTTGAAAATACTCATCTTGATCTAAGTCTTCGCATAGTAATCCATCGAAGTGTGTGTGTGTGCTCTCCGTGGTTTTCCAAATGTCATAAAACTGTTTTGCATGGAAAAAAGCGCAACAGAGAAATACATTACTTACAACTTCCTTAAATGAGAAATAAACACATAAGAGAGGGGTCATAACTAACTGTACCAATAACTTAGAAGGTCAAACAAATTACAGCTATAATGTGCAGTATTTCAAAAATAATGACAGTGATGAATTTTTTATGTTCCTAATTTTTTTCGATTCTGGATCTGGAATCTGTTTTTTCTCTGAAAGAGTAGAATGTTAGTTTTGAAAAAGAAAACGTAATAAAAACTCTCTCATCATGGGATTACAGCAAATTAAATAAAATATTTTTTATTTGGTTATAGGAACAAAGATAGATAATTAAGTATTTAAGAAGGTTTTTTTATGACTTAATATCGCATATAACTTATATCAGAGTAAAAGTGCATTTTTTATTCTGTCTGAAACTATTTTGTTTTAATTCATTCCAGTAAATTAAATATTTTTTAAATCTATTATTTTCGATATGCTCGCCTCCCCCAGGGGGCACGCCCCACAGTTTGAGAAACACTGGTGTAGAGAAAATAAGCATGACTTCACTTGACGTGACGGATAGCCACTTTCTCCCCAACCATGCCAACGCGAGAACTTTGAGCCCTAAAACATTGAACGCGTATCGGCTCCTCTGCCCCAGTGGTGTTCAAACTTTTCAACTCACAGAACCCCTAGAACTAGAAAGTATTTTTGTAGAACCACATTTCATATACACACTTACCCAAACATATCTCAAAATAATATCTTAAGTAGATTAACATGTTCTAGATACTTTATGAAAAGGCAATTAAAAAATATTAATTATTAAAAAATTTAATCTAATTTTTTTAAATAATTTACTCAGTAATTCTATTAATTTGTGATCGAAGTCCTATTCATTCGTCTCACACAAATTGTCGGTCTTTTGAAATTACGTGCAATCGCATTACATACTCCGAGTTTCATTTGTTTTTGTAGCTACTAGCGTTCAGAAATATATTTCCCTCACTCAAAATTTTTCTGAAGGGCATTAAAATATTTATAACTGTGGGAGAAATACTGTGCATTTTGCATGAATTTGCGACTTAAAATCTAACAGCGCCTAAATTTTTTTAGGAACTGTTCTCGGTTTAATTTAGGTTTTAACATTGAATCTATGGATATGTTGATAAGTTGTTTCCTCTCCTTCATTACAGGTGGTTTTCCCCCCCACGAATGTAAAAAGGTACATTTTCCGTTAGAAAACTATTTGATTTTTTGAGACGTGCTAACTATTACAAAAACAATAGAATATTCACAATCTAGTAGGAAATACATATACACATAAAACATGCGTGCGCGCGTTTAAATATTCTTTTATTATATTATAACAAAAGTTTTTTAAAAGTGTTGCGAAATAAAGCTATTTGTATAAATAAAATTTTCAGTATTAATTAATAGGATAAGCTTTAGATACTTGTAACTATGCAGACTTCATAGAGATCCTTCATCCACATTTTGCATACATATTTGTAAGTTTCTTTTCGATTTTTTTATGTAACTCGTAGAACCCCTGGGTATGTCATGTGGAATCCCAGGGTTCCGTGGAACACAGTTTGAAGACTACTGCTCTACACGATGCATCCTTTGTGGAATCGGGCCTCGAACATATGACTCTGCTCATATAACACTGAACACGCAACTGGATTCTACGGCCGCAAGTATAATTCCTTTTTCTGTGTCGGTCCATTGTATCCTGCACAAAATATGGAATATGTTAAGATCGAACTATCTCTATTATTAGGACAGAGTCTGCACAATTTCTCGTGCAAATAAAGTAGTATATCTCAAAGGTCCAAATTTAAATCTTTCCATATCTGAGGGAACAAAATAGTGTAGGGAAGTTTCAAGGTCATGACGACTTAAAGAAAATTCATCCGTCTTGGTGTATTTTGACAGAGAAATAAATAAACGTACACATATTTAGCAACGATGTCACGTGTTTTTTAGAATGCTCCTCTAGAATCCTGTGTCAAGGTGGTGTGGAACAGATAACTTGAGATTGATTACATAGAGGGGGAGGGAATGGACAGAAGAGATTCTTTTCAAGGGTCTTTCTTAAGAGGGGTCATAAAAAATCATTCTCGTGATTGAAATCGTTGACCGCTAATAGCGGAGCAATTAGAAAACAGTTTGTCCCTCGATTTCTGGGTGGTCCGGTGCCCACAGGGGGTGGGGGTAAAAGCGATATTTGAAGGGAAAAAACCACCGCGAATCTGCCAAGTAGGAAAGTGACGCGTAAAAAGAAGATAAAAACAGTGTCATCTCCTCCCTGACCGCGATTCAATGACACTCCTCCCTTTGTGAAGAACGAAAAGGTCATTATGGAAATGTAATTGCATTGTGGTGGGCTTCTTGGGCCAAACTCGATCAAGGCAAAAGAAGACAGCTCGCGGCAAGTGGGCAGAAAAGCTTTGTGTGCATCGGCCATCACAAACACGGCAAAAACAAAACGTTATTACATTTTTTTAAAAATATATCGAATGTTTGTTTTGTTTCTTCCTTTATTTTGACTCGTGTGAACTTACAAAAACTGCTAAATATTTATCAAAGCTTCTACGAAGACAAGAGATCTTGAAATGAAATTCAAAAAAAGGGAGAAGGGGCCTTAATAAAAGGCAAGGGCTCATATAATTTGCCAACGTCATTTGAAACTAAGATTTATTCCGATTTTCATGGAGTTTTCAGTCTATAACAAGTCTTAGAAATAAATTTAGCAATTATAATTTGTTGCAATCTTTTCTTTTAAACTTGGGATTTTCAACGGGTTGCAGGTGGACCTCGTGAAGGGATCTATAGCAAGGATTCTTAAACTTTTCGGGGTTTGTACAAAAATGTTATGTCACCCCACAAGCATTGTGCACAGTTGGCATGCGCTTGGCTACCATGCGCGTTTCATTTGTTGTATATTATTGTGTGTTTTGCAGTAATAAACATTAGCAACAAGTTTTTACTTTGAATACAACAGAATAGAAATTTTAACTATCAAAATAAAAAACAAACATTAGATAATGGTAAATTATGCGTCTGTTTATTAAGTGTAGTCGTTTTCAAAAAACGACTCTATTTGTGAACTCAAAAGTTCATAAATCAAGCGCACATATTGTCTTTTCAATCACGCATCATTGTTACAATAAGTCAAACTATATTCCAAATAAGATTCGTCGTATTTTCGTTCTCTCGGTATTTTAGACCAACGATGACTGTTGTTATTTTCAGAATTTATAAAAACATTTGTGGTTTTCTCAAACCCACTCATTTATCCATTATCCTTAAAAAAATGTAACTTGTATATTTTTGAAAAAGAAGTTTCGTGTAACCTATCAAATGTACAACCGAAAGAAATCCCACTGTTTTCAGTTGAGGTATTCCAACGCCGAATTCGCAGAGAAAGGCCCACCTTCAGAAAACCGATGGCAAAACTCGTGACGACGGTGAAATCAAAACGCACGCCCTACTGAAACACTCTAACATGGCATATGCTGGACCTTTGAGAAACTAACAGTAAAAAAATGCAAAACAAATGGTTTCATTATAATTTGAAGTAGAACAGTTCATTGCATCTATAATCTTATCTCAATCCTATTTCAAATAAAAAGTAATAAACTATTTATTGAAAAAGTTATTTTATGCAAAAAGATATGATCTAAAATGTTTGGCCACCTCAGCTGCAAGTGATGCAACTCTCTTTTGGATGGCGAGCCCTAGTTTAAGAAACACTGACCTCTGGCCTTTCAGGAGTGGACAACAATTATTACTTTTTTAATTGCTTTTCAAAGATTGTATTTATTAAGTTATAACATCTCTTTTAATAAGTGTAGATAGATTTTCATAGAGAAGTATGACCTATGTATCTAAACATAACATAAAAAAACACATGAATCCAATATAATCTCTTTCTTTCTATTTATATTTTTAGTTAAATTTTTTAAGCAAATTTTAAAAATCCTTTTTATTATTATATATTTAAGCCCAGTGCCTGAATGGCAGCATATCGCACTTCTACACCACAGGGCCATGGTTCAAATCCCAGGCTGACTCAGCCTTTCATCCCTGTAGTGGGTCGATAAATGAGTTTGCTGAAAACTAAACAATGGGGGTCTCGCGAAAGACTGACAATTTGCTCCTGCACCACAGCGTCCGAGGTCACAAAAACTGTGATGGGCACAGTAAGGCTTGGCCCTTATGAGCTGTTGCGCCACTGAGTTTATTATTATATATTGCCCATGCAACATTTTATAGCAAAGAATGCGTCAGATCTATGAAGAAAAGTATTCTTTTAAAAGCGAATGTTTGGGAACCCCAGCTCTTAACTCTCGTTCTAGGTTTTAATGTAAAAATACTTGCAATTTCTCCAGCACCAACGAACGCAGTTGAAAAAGGGAGTGAGTGAATATTAACGTCACACTTTTCAGCTACACGAGGGCTTTTGGCGACGGACCTCGTCATTTTGAACCATGGTCAAGTGACGAGGTTCAAACGTCCTCCAATATATCATACCAATGGGAGAACGTTTGAACCTCGATCTATAAAGCGCGCATCGGTCCCCTTCTGCTCGGTAAGTCTTTAGTGGTACTAGGCTCGAACTCATGACATGCCTGCCACGAGTCCATGACCACTAGGCTACCGTGGTCACATTTCCCACCAGAGCAGAATCGAATCATTCAGGTTTATACCAACCGAAAAAAAATGGTTTAATCCTTATGGTTATGCTTCGAAGGTTTTATTCTTACAAGAATAGAATCGAACGTTGTTATTCGCTATTATAATAGTTATGTTTCTCGCTGAGTTGTTTTATTACATATATATATATATACATACATACCATCCTTTTGAGCTGATTACTTATTAGTTTGACACGCGAATGAATACTTTTGAATGTTTCGTGAATTGAGCTAAGAATTACGAATCGTAGAATAATGCTAAAATCAAAGTTCTTTACGTGTCTGTTAATGTATTCTATATCGTACTAAGTTCAGGAAAGAGAACTCCTAAGGGTGGGCAAGCAGGGGGATTTCGTTTCTGCTCTATAGAAAAACTTTCAGGAGGAAAGGAAAGTCAATAGGAAAGCGAGAGTATCAAATAATTTGTAGGAAATATTATCTTGCGGTGGCGTAGGTGGTATTGATACCCGTTAGGCTTTCACGGGCACTGTAGGATGGAAGAACTTTGCCTCTGGGATTGGAACTCAGATGTCTTTCTCGACCGAGTTTCCACATTTGGAGGTCCGCCGCCATTAGCCTTTACATTGTTTCAAAATGCAAAGTTAATAAAAAAAAATCAGCGTTTCCTTTAGAAGCAACGCGACGGCTATTGACAATGTACCTGAATATTCTAAAGCATGACAAGGGCGATTTCCACATCGCGCCACCATGGAGATTTTAAATCTCGACCTACTGAAATCGCATTGGCCCCTCTACAGAGGCATGACTGCGGATTACGAGTTTGACGTCCTACTCACTTGGTACGGCGACTTTTTCGTTGAAACATGCCTGGCTCTCGATCAATCGTTATCTTACAACAGAACAGTGCTGGTTTATTCATTGGGTGCTTGGGGGCCCGGAAGAGCGTGAAAGAGTCCGAATAAGCTGGATTTTCAGGTCTAGGTTTTCAGGTAATAAATTACGATTCACCAGTGCGAAGGGGCCCATAGACTTTCTGTGCCTACGGCCCGAAATGAGCTTAAATCGGCTACGCGTTGCGTCATCAATTATCTTTGTGCCGCTTCTGCAGGATTCTGGATCAAGAACCAAAAACACTTTGGATGGGTGGGGAGGAAAAATATTATAAATACAGCCGAGAGGGAAAAAAAGTGCGGTAGCCATGTTTGCCCGATTATTATCTCTCTCTTCTCATAAACTAGTAAAAGAATGAAAAGGGGGAAGTAACCTTCGCGAATCCCCCTATTCGAAAAGAATCTGAGCTAAAAATAATTCTTTAAATGCCTCGAAGAGTTAGAAAAAAAAAGGTACAAGCAAATTATTTTGAGTGACCAAAAGAAGACCACACATTGCGCATAAAATATAATTTAAAAATTAGTAATAATTATAAATTATTGAATCTCTTCGACGTTGTAATAGATAAAAAAAAAAAGTATTACCGTAAAATGTCTTTAATGCAAACGACCGAAGGAAAACAAAATCGGTTTTATATGTACTTGAATTACTTTTCTTTAATATTTAATACAATAATGACTATAAAATTATTTTAAAGATCCAAAGTGCGATCTATGCAAACGTTTTAGTAAATATGTATTTCTTCGACTTCCTGATCCCTCTGATAGAAAAGGTTCTTGAAAATCGGTCTCTTCCAAATAATCCCATCACCAGCCCACAGAGATTTATTTACGGTCTCGGGGAGAGGGGATAGAGCATTCACATTTTCATGACGAAGTGGACCCCTATTCACGTCACAATATGGAACATTAGCTCGCAAGTTGAAAGTCTCCTGGAACCATTTTGAATGTTAGAGAGTCCTCCCCCTCCTTTGAGAAGTCTTCGATGATTTTTCCTTGGAGAATGATAGTGACATGTAAAGAGTGAATAGAGACTTTTGTTTTAATGGCGCCCATTTGAAAAGCGCATGTGCTCAGAGTAATGAAATGAAATGTAAATCTTTCTACTGAAAGGCTTGCAAATTATTATCCTTTTCATTCGCTTACCGCAGTGATTCTCAGCCTTACTTTTGTTGGTGTATGCTTTTAACAATTTCAAAATTTGGAGGCAACTAAATAAGTTTAAGAGAGTTTTATACTTATATCTGTAATACACATACATTATATAAAACAGTTTTGAGAATAATTTTCAATTTTAAATATATTATGTACGACAAAGGCAACAAAATTTTTTTTGAGAAACTAATTACAAAATAATTATAAGAATACATTTAATGGGAAATTTGAGCTCGATGGTTTTTGATGATTTCGTTTAAATTGGGTCGTAAATACGCTTACATTTAAAAGCCTCGATCATTTCTTTTTCATTTTTATATTTGTTAATGTTATGTTTGGATTCCTCCTTCCAATAAAGTCCTATGCAATAAAAATATATTTGTTATTGCTGAAAATGCGAATTCACTCGAATAAGATGTAAAGAATTGTAACCCTATTTATGAGATTATAATCTTCCAAATTTTAATCCAAAATAAATTTTGTTTTGAAATTAGTTCTTCCTTTCATTCAAAAAGTTAATTCAGGTACAGATAGATATTTATGGATTACTAACCTAATCAAATTTTTTTAATATCCATCTGTTCACGAAAGGATAAGTTAAATATACCACGAATATTCTTAGTTTATTTCTTTCAAACGGCCCAATGATTTAATTCCGGATTTTTTTTCAGGGTATAATTAATAATTTAAAAAGAAATGGCGACACACACAGAAGTGTCGTGGCACAGTGATTGAGAATCACTACCTTACAAGCAGGCCTTGTGGAAACTTAGGCCCACTGAAGACCCACCGTGTAGAGGAGATGGTGCTCGTTCGTTATTGAAATGCCGTGCGACGAATGTTCCTTGACTCGCTCACCACAAAGTAGCCGCTGTTCGGATGCTACTCAAGCGAGGCCGCACGGAAGAGCTGATGCATATTATATCTGTCGATGCTGAAACGTTAGCGCGGTAGGGAAGCTTGGGAAATGGGGTGTATGCTGAAGTGTCATCCTCTTTACTGAAGTTCAAAACAGGGAGGATCACCGACTTCAGGTTTTTCGACGTCAATAAAGAGGGCGATATTAATAAATCCATCTTTCTTTGCGTTCTTACACCTGTAGCTGCATCCTTTTTTCACAACTATCTAAATTCGACACTTTCCAATAGTCCTTTGATTTATGTTTCACAAAAAAAAAGAAATATATTTTAGTTTACATTTAATGAATATTAATTTTCTAAGAAACTTAAACCCATCAGCATATTTTAAAAGACTCTGGAAATGACTCAGTTGCACATCGTATTCAGTTCCACCCAGTACCTTGAATTTCAAATCTTTGTGTTGGCTAAGGATTTCTTCTGATGTGTTTCACTTGAAGGAAACTTTCTGCTGCTTCGATGAGTTATCTTATTTGAAAAAAGCGTCCGCGAGCTTTGAGAAATGAAAATGGCTGCGCACTCTCGTTTTCGCATGAGAACGATTTTGTAATGGATAGTTTAATATTATTTGGGATGTAACTACTTTGTGTGATTACGTAATTTTGCTATTCCCCTGCATAGGTTCTGATATTTGGGGGACAAGAACAGTATTTATTCGGAATCTCTCAAAACAAAAACGCGGTTATTTTTCATCTTTTTCCCAAATCCTCTAGAGAATATAAAAGTCACGCATATCGAAGAAAAGGAATACTTTAATTTATAAAGTTGAGTTGAGTTGAGTTAATATTAACGTCGCACTGTTCAGCAACACGAGGGCTTTTGGCGACGGACCACGTAATTTTGAACCATGGTCAAGTGACGTGGACGACACCTGAGCTGGCACCCCCCTCTCCTAACTACCACACCACACCAACGGGAGGACGTTTCAGCTCTCGACAGATTTAACGTGCATCGCTGCCCTACACGGCGGGTCTTTAGTGGTACTCGGATCGAACTCATGACATGCCTGCCATGGTTGGATACCTTAACCACTGGGCTACCGCAGCCCTACTTTAATTTATAAAAGTGCGGATAGATGTATGCTTAGTTTAAGTGTCTCCTTTATATATTTTTAAAATAGTGCTTCACAATTCCTGTATTAAGTATACTGAAAGAGATATTTTCCTTAAAAGCAAATTATATTTGAAAATTTTAATTAAAATAATATTACTCATTCCAACAAAAATTGTAAAAAAAGTATTTTATCAAAGCATATGCTAGGAGAAAATATTTGGTGTACAGACAGAAAAACAGCTTGCAACAAATGTTTTGGATAATGAAGTGCTACGAAAGAGTTCTCGGCGCGTCTATGATTTATCCTAGGAATAACAAGTATTTCTAAATGCGCGCGCACGAATACGTTTTCAGGGATGTTCAGTTTCAGTGTCGGTGTTTTAGCATTCGATGTAGTGGCGTAGTTACCAATGGGCTAGGCGATGCCGTGCAACGGGGACGTCAAGCTCAGGGAGGCCCCCTGACCACCAATCAAGTCGAACTGGCGACAATTTCTCTTAAATTTAAGATATAAATATAAAAGGTTACAACATAACTAGAATCATGGCAATTCTGTTGAAAGGAATTTTGAACTTTTTTGTTTAGGGAATTCCTCTAAATTTTTTTCGTTGTTTGTTTAGTGTTGTGAATTTTACTTATGGAAAAATTTATATTATTTTCAATTTTTTTTTTTTTTTTTCATTTTTCTATAAACTGCTACTTGAAAGTTCCATGAAAAATCTTTCCATACTTGTTATTGCATCTTAAAAGACCTACACAAAAAGCAATTCCTTCCAAGTTATATTCTATTTTTAATAATAATATGTATATAGTAAGCTAGTTTGCAATCTTCTCGTATCTGCAATGAACTGATGTAACTTTGCCGTCTGCCCCCCCCTCTTCTGCTTTTTCCCAGAGGTGTTTTTTTTTAAAAAAAACTAATGTAATAATATTGTATATTTTTTGTTCATGCATATATTTTGTATCATTTTCTATCCATCTCGCTGAAGCATTTTGTAGCTCTCTGTGGTGAATGAGTTCGATCCTCCCAAATAAATAGCCAAGGATTCCCCAACGACGTTTTGTAGCGTAGCGTTTCATTTCTACTTCCTTTTAACGCCAATTAGTACTCAAGCACTATCGAAATGTATTGCATGAATTATAAAACTGAAATTAGGGATAAACAAATAAGTAATATAAAAAATTTTTACGTCAATTCCTACTTTGAATGGATGAATGTGGCCGCGGTAGCCGAGTGGTATAGGTATCGGACCGTGGCTTGCTTTGTCACGGGTTCGAACCCTGTACCACTAAAGACCCGTCGTGTAGGGCAGCGATGCACGTTAAATCTGTCGAGAGCTGAAACGTTCTCCCGTTGGTGTGGTGTGGTAGTTAGGAGAGGGGGGTACCAGCTCAGGTGTCGTCCACGTCACTTGACCATGGTTCAAAATTACGTGGTCCGTCGCCAAAAGCCCTCGTGTAGCTGAACAGTGCGACGTTAATATTCAATCAATCAATTGAATGGATGAATAAAAAATATTTCATTCATTGAAAATTTAAACGATATGTATATATAAATATATATAATAGTTGTAACAATGTACACCCAGTTTGGCTGAAAAATCGGTTTTCAACGCCAACTTTTGTCATTGTTTCAACAGTTACATTGTTGGCGCCCAAAAGAGGTAATTAATTTAATTAGTGAATTAATGTTTGAAAAAGTTGTATTAACATCATCTACTACAAGTTTAAAACATTTATTTAAACTTGATTGGATGAATAGAAAGTATTTTATTGACGACTGAAAATTTAAACAAGATAAATATATGTATAAATAAATATATATGTATAGAGAGAGAGTGAGCTAATAGTAGGAATTGTGAAAAAAGAAACCTACAGTAGTGCGTTTAAGTGCAAACAACGCCAAGAAAGAGAAGGTTGTAAATAAAAACTGTAGCTTTGTATATTTAAAATATTCATATATTTCAATTTGATAACATTCAACCAAGATAGGGCTTTCATTTCGGAGCCTTTGAATACATAATTACGCCACTGATTCGATGCAAAAGGGAATGCGAAAGGATGAATTGATAAATAAGGAGAATTCTCTTCTTTCCTAGCTCAAGTCAATTCAATCTGCTTTTTAAAAATAGATTTACTTCACGTGGCAACGGAGTGATTGTGGTCATGTGACAGTGTCAAGTTGTGGCTTTCACACATCCAAACCCCACCGTGCAGAGGCGCTTGTGTACGATAAATCACTCACGTTTACTTAGTGCGGAATTTTGTAGAGGGGGATACCAGCTGAGGTGTCATTTGATTGAAATTCAAACTCAAGAGTTCCGTCGCCAATATCCCTCGTGTTGCTTCCATGTGAGACATTAGCAGGGCGGATGCGCAAATGGAGTTTTTGCATCTTCCTTGCGCACAACGCACGCATCCACTGAGTTGCAAGACGCAAATCTGAACAGAAAATATTTTAAATGGGGTCATCTGAATCAATTATTAAAAATCTCTCATCTTTTTTTTAAAAAAAATGGTTCAAACAATAATTGGAACGTGTAAGCTTTACTCGGGCTCTTTTGAAAGTCGCTGTTTTCATTACTGAAAGATAAAAATATCAACTAAATGTTCTAGAAAAAAAAAGTATAATATTTTCTGTTGGTCAGTTCTCTTGTGTTTCAGAAGCACATTTCGAACAAAACAGCATCGCATTGTTCGTTTTAAATAGTTTAAAAAAAAAGAAAAAAAATTCCACACACACACATTATGGGTAAATAAAATTTCAAACCTACAAATTTGAATTTAAAAATTTTAGATTAACTAATTCATGAAGGAAAAGAAGAGAAAGGGGATAAAAAATAATTTCTTACAAATTTGGAGAAGAATGAGAATCAATTTTTAGAACAATTACCAATCTTCGGAGGTGAAATGATTTGAATTGACAGTGGCGTAACGTACACCCCCGCATTTCGGAAGGGGGCAGGGATTTTAGGGGGCTCAAAGCCTGACCTACACCAAGTACATATTAGGGCTTGGTGTGACTTTACAGGAAGCCCTGATATTCTCCGTGACACAACTTTGAATTAATGAAAAAACACCGTAAGAGAAACCTTGTCGGACTTTTGACCACGTCATTTTGAGCCCCATTCAAGTGACCTGGTGCCAGCCTCTCCTGACGAATATTAAAAGGACTTAGAGGTTGAAATTAGTCAGTTGCGCACACAAGGCAAAGCCCTTGATTTTTTTTTCCGATTTTTTCCTAATTCCAAGTATATAGTACGTAAAATTTAATTAAGTATTGTTATTAATGATTAATTTTATTAATTAATGCTAATTATTTATTCAATAATTAGTTTTTTACTGTGTTTTGTTCCCGAAAACCGACAAAATCAAAAGGAGCATGATGCCAGTATGGTGAACTTTCGACCCCGGACCCCCCTTGAAAAATTCCTGTGTGCGCCACTGAAATCTGTACAACTGCAGCTGCTTCACAGAACAGAGTGAGTGATAAGGGCTGAGGAGCACAGAACCGTTCCTTAGTTCCCCTTTTGAGAGAGCAGAGGATGTACCTCATCTCGAGGTGAAGTTCAATTTTAGTTTTGGCTGCGTCCCTGTCATAAGTGGTTTTCTTAAAATTTCATCGCATATTAATTAGTATAATAATGTTCCGTTCATTCGTATCAGTGTTCTTGATTCAAGCTAACAGGCTCCTTTTCTTGTCGAAAAGAACCCTTTTCCAAAAGCTTGCATTTGATGAAGGGGCTCAAAGAAAAGTAATGGGGAAGGGGGAGAAAAACAGCACGAAATATTGCGCAGCGATTATTTTGATTTTTCTGTGGCTCGAGTCGAGCGAGCTTCGCTTCTCGATTTGCTGGAGAATCCTCCGCGATGGATACTTTATCAATCGACGCTAATGCTCTCCGGGATGCTGCTGCTTTCTTCTGGGGGTGGCAGGGGGTGTAGGAGGGCGTCGTAACGATTTCATTATGGGAGCCTTTTCCCATTCCTGTTGCCATCGCTTCACGGACAAAAGCGACCTCGAAATTGCCTTCGACATCCCCCCCTTCTCCTCTCCCTTAATGGCGATGCTCGTAAACTATCTCCCCCTCCACCCATTAAGGTCCCTCCCCTCCTCATCAAAGAGTTATCATCGTCCTCCCTCGCCATTCGGTCGCCACCGAGGGGCGGAATGAAGCAGCCAATGAGAGAGGGGTGGACGAGGAGAGCCACATTTGGCATCGAATCCCTCTTCCGCTGCCGAGTGGATTTCTCTTCACAACAATTCCGATACTGAAAGCCATTGGGTGGGTTAGACACGGACAAAAAGAAATCGGCCAGAGAAATTCGCTACACTTTATGAACAGAGTAATGGCTCATGAGGAAGCATAAGTTTCACAGGAAGGTGCATCCTTTCCCTACTTTGGGTGTCGATGTCCATGTTCTTGTGAGGGGCGGCTCTAAGGCCGGACTCCTGCCCGGGGCGGCAAATTTTAAGGGCTGCATTTGGATAGAAATTGGAAAATATTTTTTTATGTTACAAAAAAATTGATATATTTCCTGAAATATTATTGGGTGTGAATTCGGTATTTCATTTAACGTATTTTATTTCCTAAATTTGTACTCTGCATGTTTAATATAAGTTTTATTTTATATTGAAATTTAAAGGGCTCGAGGTGAGAATATATCGTAAATCATGAAATTTGATATGTTTACATATCTTTCAATAGTAACTTTCTCCTCATCTAGGAGTGGGGTCACAACAGACATTTCTTTCACTCATACGATGTCCGGTGTCAACTGTCAAAAAGGGAGCAAGGGTAATAAGAGTTTTTAAGATAGAGAACCACAGATGTTTTATTTTATACTTGAGTGTAGTTAGTATGAATTAAAATAAAGGCTTGTGATATCCCCACTATCAGCAGGCTCTTTTTCCAACAAATTGGCTTATGAAACGGGCTATTTCTTTTCGCATACATTTTACTCGTTTGAAATAATAACATGTAATTATGTGCTTTATTTCGAATTATTTTGTATTTCTTAAGACTTATAAAAAGAATGTATGTGTGTGCACATATATATTGCAATGGCTGCTTTTTTGTTCACAAGAATTATTCAAGTGTTATTGGTGCATATCTATGCGTGAATTTTCCATTTTTGTCCGGGAAGGCAAAACTGCTAGAGTCGGCCCTGCTGTTGGCGTGGGATATATTCGATGAGGACTTGTGCTCACATTTTCGAAAGTAATCTATTGGGATAGCGTGAACTTTAGATGGGATGCCTATCGTAAAAGGAAATGATAGAAAGCGAGATCTGCTGTTAGGAGAAAATTGACCTGAACCAAAACAGATATTGGATGGTACGACATCTGAGTCGGTGTCCCATTTTCTAGACTTGCACACGTAACCAACGAAATGACATTGACATATTAAATGTGCACCTCTTCACGGTTCGATGCACCACCCACGAGTGGAAATAAATAAAGAGTCGCAACGATGAGGGAACTCCAATTCGTAATCAAAATGTGCTTTCAACCGCTACAACGTTTTGAAAGGATTTCTTGAGTTTTTTCCCCGCCATTTTCTATTGGCTCTTAAAGTTATAATTAAGGGCTAAGTTATCACGGGTCATGAGTGAAATAATTTTATCCTGCAAAATTTGAATCATGTCATAGAGGCTGCTGGGTTTTATACGGGCTTGTAGAGTAGGAATTTGTAGATGGGATTTTGCCCTTATTCACAGAAGTTATTAAGGTAACTGGAATCTATGGGATTGGTGACTTGATTTCCCTCACTCTGAAGAAAGACAGGCCATTGGCGACATACCTCGTCGTTTTGAAACTCGATTAAGGGACGACATCTGAGCTGGCATTCCCTCTCGAAATCTCCACACCACACCAACGGGAGGACATTGACCCTAGACAGATTTAACGTGCATCAATTCCTTTATACGGCGGGAGATGGGTGAAAGTTTGGCATTCCCTCTCGAAATCTCCACACCACACCAACGGAAGGACATTGACCCTAGACAGATTTAATGTGCATCAATTCCTCTATTCGGCGGGAGATGGGGGAATGTTTGGCATTTATTTTCCGATCTAGAAATGTTGGCATAGTTTTGTTTTAGTTTGACGCTCATTCGCAAATAGACACTTCGGAACTTTGGGCAAGAATTCAAATGGCTGAAATGTGGCCTTGGGATATGAACCCCGTGGTGTGCTTGCACCCTTGAATAAAGCCTTTGTACGCGGTTTGAGTCTTATCTCTTAAATGTGTATAATTTTAATTAAACATTGCAGGAAATATGATTTTATACTAGACCCTCCTGTCACAGCTAATTAAACAGACAGCTTCAGAAATCTATACATATTATAATTATATGGAAATTGTACACTGTCGAACTTATTGCATTGATTCTGTAAAAAATAATTGTTTCGAATACCTTTAAAATGAATTCGACAATGAAATCGTTTCATGTAAACTAAAAGTTTTCTCTGGTGCTCTCAAGAGAATGAATGTTCGAGAGCCACCATAATTACTTAAACACGCGGAATTTTCCAATTGGTAAATCCTGGATGTCGATTTTTAATCACCGCGCTTTATGGATTAAAAAAATCTTTTCTCACAGCGTCACTCCTCTCGCTCTTCATGGGGAGGAATTCCTATGAAAATGCTCCAATCAACTCTTTTTATAATCCCACGGCGATTTATTGGCTCGTCCGGGTATTTCTCAGAGCGATGGTGAAAGAAATATCTAAAGAAATCGGCGCTTTTTGAAACCATCCATTTTTCTGTTATTTGAACAGACCCAATCTAAAATTTCTCATCGTGGCGCAGATCTTAAATAATTTTCAAAGGACCTTTTTGTTCAGTTACCGCACTTTGAACACTGAACTCTAAGGGTGC
The DNA here is from genome assembly GCA_019973935.1 of Trichonephila clavipes. Taxonomy (NCBI): domain Eukaryota; kingdom Metazoa; phylum Arthropoda; class Arachnida; order Araneae; family Nephilidae; genus Trichonephila; species Trichonephila clavipes. The sequence continues at coordinate 1,416,902 of BMAU01017646.1, read as the reverse complement.
GCGTTATACGCCGGGTATCAAAACGATCGAGATGAGCATAAAGAACACACATCGAAATACTGTTTATTTCAACGAAATGAGAGCTCTAGAAATGGACTATCATTCCAAAAGTATCTCGGATAAATGACTGCAAATCATTTCGGATTTCTTCTCACAATGCGGGGGGCGCGTTCTACGGCGAACATACCTGAAAATTAAAAAATGCAGCTTGAAAGTATGGACGCCCGTTATACGCCCGATTTTACGGTAATTAAATTTTTAATTTACTTCGCTCTCTGATGCGACATGACTGGCGGATCCGGCAATTTAAAATCGTGGCCAGGTGACGAGGACAACCCCTGTCCACACCCTACCAACGAGAAAACGTTGAGCCTCAGCAGATTGAAGGCCGCTCTTGGATAGAGCCAGTTTTACGACCGCGGCCATCAGGCGACTCGGAGAGAGAAATAAATATTTCTGTAAAACACAGAAATTTTTTAACAAAAATTTTATTGCAAAGTTTTGATAAATTTTAAAATTAAAACAGGAATCAAAAATTCCGCCCGCTGAGGGGAGAAGACGTTGATTGTTTATATTTTAGATTGTTTTGATTTTACAATTTTAATTTAATTGTATTTAAGCGCGCCTTCAGAATAAAATATGACTCCACCAAAAAATGAATAGAAAGTGATTTTCATAAAAAGTAGCCCAAACCCATGAAAAATCGACCACAGTAAATCAAATGGAAATAATTGAATGTTTCTCGTGCGGACATTGGAACCGGGACTGCTATATCCTAACCGTTTGAAAGGACTCTCTTTTACTGTAAAAGAGAAGAGTTGTCGGTGTTGATTTGGAGCAATGGATTGTTTGTTTTATTGGTCGCCACGTCGAAACAAAATCGAAAAACGACACCTCAGCTGACACAACCTCGACAGATTTTTCATGTTTCTCTGTACGAAGGCACTGGAAAAGAAGACAAATATATGTTGTTAAACTTATGTTGTGCAGAAATGATTCGGAAGAAAATGGCATACAAGCGATAAAAAATATCTACATTAGTATTCGTGAAGAGGAAACCAGGGGCGTAGGTACCACCGTATCAATAATACGGGGTTTTCCAACATGTTTAACTAACAAGGCTTCCATATCTAAAAAAGGGCCCCGAGAGAATTTTGACACAGGGTCCCCTCAAAGCTAGCTACGACAGTGATCCAAACGAATCCATAAGCAGCTAAAAACTTTCCTTCATTTAGTGTCACCATTTCCAAGATGCATCATACCATCGGTCGCGCTCAATTATTCGGCTGATTCGCTTCGAAGGGTCCCTAACATCACATTCAGAGGCATTGGGGATGGAGTTTGTCATTGGTAATAAAAATCCTACATTTCTAAACTTCCACACTGCACCATGGTGAGGCCCGAGTTCAATGCGGCATGAGAGAAATTATTCCTTTAAAAAAATTAAGAAAGTCAGCTGCATATTGGAGAATATTAGTGTCCCCCTGCAAACTCAGGTTTGGGGCCCCAAGCCCAAATTCGTACTTAGAGTCAGTCAAACTCTTGCCCCCCCCCCGCAATGGGGGGTGTACGTTACGCCACTGAAGAAAGTGGTATGTAGGTGGGGAAAATTATTGCAAATACAACAACAGTACAAAATAAGCGAAGTAATTCACTATTTTAAAATTATCACAGCTTTTCTTATTTCTTTATTCTAAATCAGTGATTCCCAAAGTGGTCTATATAGACCCCCAGGGGTCTATGATGACCTGCAAGGGGTCCACGACCGCAAAAAATAATTTGGGGATCCATGAGGTGTAAATGGGGGTCTATGATGGTGGCTCTCATTAAACCAAATCAAGATTTTAATTTTAATAGATTTATTTAATGATTATAATTTGCAGTTAGATATATATACAAGGTGACAGCATAAGTTTTATTAAAACAAGGACCATGTCAGCAATTTTGACTTTAAAAAGACATATCTGTTATTTATCACGTTTTATGGAATACCGTGAGAACATTTTTAATTACTTTTCCTAATTAGAAGAAGTTTCAGCGTGGTTGGCCAATCTCCAAAACAAAAAAGAAGGGGGGCGATGAAATAAGGGTTGGACACAACTAACCGAGGAGATTTAGGATTAAACCTGACACGATTGATTCCAAATAATGAAAAATTGTTATTGAAGCACTAGATTTATTCCTCCCCTTAAAATCATTTGTTTGTTGTTCAAGTTATTTTATGCATTAATTAAATTTTTTAAATTTAATTAACGTGTTTTTATTGAGTTTTAAATTGTTTAAAGTAAGTAGCTCTATACCAGCTGTCAAAAAGACATTTAAGATGATAAATTTGCAAAAATTCAATATTAGGTAAGTAAGGGTCTACCCGAAACCGAAAAACACGCCCAGGGGTCTATGAGCCAAAAAAGTTTGGGAACCTTTGTTCTAAATGAACGATAATCATCTTGAGAAGAAATCATTCCATTGGACAGTGCCGGCGGTTTCAGCTCATTTCGAACCCCGGGCGCAAAAGATCTACGGGCTCCCTTCGCTCTCTGTGTGTGTGCGGTGGATCTCAATTGATTACCAGAAACCCTGGTAAAGTCCAGCTTATCACACTCTCCCGGGTCGCTAGGAGCCCGCCCAATGGATCAACCGCTATTAGAAGAACCCTCAAGGAATCGAACTTTGGATTTTACTTTGTGTTGCACTCTGAAGCAACACGAGGGAGCTCGTAATTTTTAACCACTGTCAAGTGACGAGGATGACACCCCCTCTTCAAACTTTTATACCCTCCAACGGAGTCTCGAGAGGTTTAACGTGCGTCCATTGAACTCGGCGAATCTTCAACAGCTCTAGGATTCTAAGTGACGACTCCACGAGGCTGACTCCATCAAACTTTCCAAAATACAATTCTAATGGTTCGAAAAGATGGCGCTCAGATTTTTTAAAGAGGAGGTAACGACTGTGTCGGGGACCTGCTTCTGTACTAAAACTATTTCGAATACGAGTTCTCGAAGTCAGTATTCACAATTTAGGGAAGATTTCCTTTCATTCCATCCATGCTACAATATTCTCTCCGAATGCAATGACACATTCTTTAGGATATAGTGTGGGACAGTATAGTGTTGCTATTCCTTATAACTATAAAACACTATCCTATTGATGAATTTTCAATTTTAATTTTTTAGTGAAAGCTTAGAGAGGGGGGTGTAAGATCCTCATCATCTGCCCGAGGTCTGTCCACAATAGTCCGCGTGTTGCTTCACAGTAAAGTAACATCAGAACTCTCTCAACTACCCAATCTGCTTGCCAAACCCTTTTAGCAGTTATAATATACAGTCCATGTGTGACATAAGAAAAGCAATCTCTGAATAGCGCCTTTATTGAATTTTTTAACTGTTTTTATTTATTTTATTTCTGTTTTCTATATAGGAGCACCACGAATAAAAAAAAAGAAAGTGTTAAAATGCAAAAACAGTGCCTGAATCGATCCTCTAAAGCAGAGTTTCCCAAACATTTTCGTCTCATAGACCCCTTGCCATGTTTTTCGGTTTGGGGGGACCTTTACTTACTTAATATCGAATTCTTGCAAAATTATCAACTTAAATGTTTTTTTTTTTGACAGCTGGTATAGAGTTACTTTAAAAGATTAAAATTTTTAACAATAGTAAAGTGTTTAAAACTACTAATGAAATTAATACATAAAATAATTGAGCAACAAACAAATGCTTTCAATGGGAGGGATGAAACTCCTTCTCAGTAGGAAAAACTTTTTCAAGATATTCCGTAATTCGGGATAAGTAACACACAAGTATGTCTTTTTAAATCAAAAATAGCTAACATCCTTTTCTAAACTTTACTTTTAAGATTTTCGTTTATGCCTATTTTAATTAGTTCCTCTTGTTATATTGTAATATTTTTTTTGCAATGTAAGGTCACATGAATTCATTGTCCACTGTGGTAATTGGCATAGTCACAAAGTATTCTCAAACCCAGTTTCAAAATCTGAATCAAAGCATTTAAATGTTGAATGTAGGTTAAAATGTTATTAATTTGTCAGACTGTCTGTGAGAAATTGAGAAAATTCATGATGTCCAATATTATACTTCTTGAGCTTAACTCTGACAAGAAACACTGAAATCAGTAGCGCACACACAGATGTTTTCCAAGAGGGGGGGTCCAGGGTCGAAAGTCCACCATTCTTGTATCATGCTCTTGTATCATACTTAAAATTATAATCAATCGGGAAAAAAATCAAGAGCTTAGGGGGGACCCCTAGGACACCCCCCTTGTGTGCGTCACTGACTGAAATGACGGGTCCTTGTTTTGATAAAACTTACGCAGTCTCCTTGTAACTTCAAATTAATCTCACTAAGTTCAGTAAATAAATCTGCTTAAAGGTAAAATCTGGTTTCCACTTGATTTAATTTTCTTTTAAAATTAAAATCAAGATCTATTTTTTCACACAATTCCTACTATTAGCTCACTCTCTCTCTATATATTTATTTATGTACTCATTTATCTTGTACAAATTTTCAATGGTTAATAAAATAGTTTCTGTTCATCCCTTCAAAGTAGAAATTAACTTAATTTTTTTTATATATTACTTGCTTTTAATGGGAGCTATTAGTATAGATCGCCATCTCCTGGACACCCAAACTATTCTTTCGCTGACGTGGACCGCCCAAGACTCCAGGAGTGGACAGAAACCGCTTTGGCTCTCAAGGCATTGAATCTGAAAACAAATGTTCGCAGCATTGATGGATTTTTTTGAAGAGATCCGACATAATTCGGAACTGGTATTTCTAAAAATCGTATGTATATATGAGTAACTTTTTTTTGTAATATTTACGGTCCCACACACACCTGAATTAGAACATACATATCCAATTGTTTTAAGAATAGTATTACTATAAAAATTATTTAAATCTAATTGTTTTTGGCAAAAATGAAGGAAGAATGACATATTTTTGAAACGTTGAGTGAAAAAAAAATAATTATTACATTTTGCTTATGTGTAGCTCTACAGAGTCTGAACAAAGTTTCTTAGGGATCTGCGCATTGTTTCCAGAGTTGCTATCAACTGAAATAATTAGCAGTGCTTTTTTTCCTCTTCAAATACCTTTCCTCTACGAATCAATCCACTCCCAAAGTATGCATTTATAAAAATTCTAGTTCAGGCTCTATACAGAGGTTTTAGCTGTATTATTTTCATTCAAGTCGATATTTAGAAAATGTCACTCATTTTTTGCCAAAAAAATTCATTTAAATAATTTTTTTTAGTGTGATATACAATTAAAACAATTTTGTATGTATATTCTAATCTAGGAGATACTAAATAACAGGGGAAAAAATCTATTCACTTCTACGCTTTCAAAAAATCACGATTCCAAACGCAGTTACTATTTATTCCCAGCAACCCGAAGGCACAACCTCGGTCGAGTGATGAGGACCACATCCATATTTCAGCCTCGAAAATGTTATTTCGAGAAAAACGGATTTTTAATTCGGTACATTCTGTTTTCACATTTAGTCTATTTCTTTTCCAAGATCACGCTTCGAATGCCGTGTCATAGATTTTCATAAGCATCCCGTTCGAAGACCACACCAGGGTGACATCAGCTCACCAGGCAAACGTGGGGATGTGTACAGGGCCATTTTTAACTTCCCGGTGCCATAGACACTTCAATTTGTTACATTCCCCCTTACACTATTTCCAGAGCACCCCTCCCCTCCTTAAGTTCTTAACTTGCCAGTTTTGGGTAAGGCAATTTTTTAAAAAACATTTTCTTTTTCGACTTGCAATTTTTTGCGCCGTAGGCACGTGCCTAAGTGAAAAAGCGGCCCTGGATGTGCATCAATTTCCTCCACATGGCGGGGTTTTCGTTACACCAGGACTCGAACTCACGACCCCTCGGCAGCCCCACTCTAATCACTGAGTCCGATATTGTGTAGCATCCACACATTTCATTGTTAAAACTTCTTTTTATAAAGAACACATAAAAAAAGAATAAACATACTCTATTTTATGTGAGTTGAGTCATTCAGATTTGGTGACGTATTTATATTCGAGCCGTCAATTATACTCAGTAATTAGAGATGTTCATTGAAATGACTGAATGCTTCGAATACCTACAAAAATACGCCAAGAATGGCCAAAAGGAACAAAACAATTCGTGTGTGTTCCTCCTCGTTTTAGCCCTTCGGAAAGGCAGTCCTCTTTCGTCGCCAACGAGGGGCGGGTCTAGAGAGGAAGGCGTGGCCAGCGCGAGTTGTTCGAATGCGGCAGGAAAAGAGCTTATTTTCCGACCATCGAGATGCAGCAAAGTTTACGCGGCGAGGTCCTCGTGGAAGACGACGAACTCGACAAACCCAAGTTCGATTTGAGGATGCGGCACAGGACAGAGACGGGGTTCCGGACGGACGATCGGAAAAGTTCGCCCCTGAAAGAGGACCCAAAGGAAGACAAGCCCAGAAAAGGTGAGAGAACATTTTTCATATATTCTCTTTTTCAACAAAGCAAAAGTGCAATTTCCTTTAAACGTTTCATTAAGAAATTATTTCAAAAAAATTGGCTCGGTCTTTTTTTCAAAATTCGTATCCGATAGGACAAACCTAATGAAGTTATATAAGCGCTTCTTGCAGTTTTTATATTATACGTTACTAGAATGAAGATGCGAAAACGTTGTTCCAAATTCCATTAAGGAATTAGAATAGCTCCTTTTCCCCTTCGGTGGTTACGGTAGTATAGTGGTCAAGGTCACGGACTCATGGATGGCGTGTCATGAGTTCGAGCCTTGTACCGTTGAAAACCTGCCTTGCAGAGGGAACCGATGCTTTTTAATATGTCGAGGCTCAAACGTCCTCCAGTTGATGTGGTGTGGAAGTAAGTGGCCGTCTTCGCCAAAAGCCCTCGTGTAGCTGAATAGTACGACGTTAATATTCAATCACCCCTTAGAGTTTCTAAGTTATATTCTGCTTTTTATTGCTATATTGTGTTTACTTCATACGGACCGCAACTGGAAATGCATTCGCTAAAGGATTATTAGAGGGGTTTGGAGAGAGAGAAAAACCTCTACTCTCTCTCCTATTTTTCTCTTCCTTCTGATTTATTTCGGACTAAGGCTCTCTTCCTCGGCGATGGTCATGGTCCCGAACTCGTGACCGACAGAGTCGATTTTGAAACCCGCCGTGTAAATCTGTCGAGGCTCAGACTCTTTCCGTTGGCGTGGTGTGGAAGTTTAGATAAGAGATTTGCCGTTTCAGGTGTCGGCCTCTTCTGTTGCCTGAGGTTCAAAAGCGGAAAAATGTGTCGTGTTAAATATCAAATGAGATTGGATGAACGAGAATTATTTTTTAAATTGTTAACATCGGTTTCTTCTTTCGTATGCAAATGTTATTACTGTGGTGCTTTTCTTTTAAAGGAAACCAATTCCCTTTTTGGTGCTTCTGTCAGGCAGCAAATTAATTTTATTTTCATAGATACATTTACGCCTTTCGAGACTAGTATTCTATCAAAAGTACAGAGCCGAAAGTAAAAGTACTCTTTCACTCGTTTTAAAATTGTAGTTAGCAAAATGTCGAATTTTAATATTACCTTTATTTCTTAGTTGCACGATACACGGATTCTCTGTGATTCTTTTTCCAACGAGTCATCTGAGTAATGTTTTATTGTACTTACTATTCAAAGAATCAGGAATATGGTTTTTGAATCAAACAAACAAGCGGGATCGTTTTAGACACTTTTATAATCATTTACTTATTTTTTAAATACTTTACACTCAGCTTTTTTCGTTCCAAAAAGAAATTTCAACTTTAATTTATCCTGGGTTTCTTTCTTCTTTTTTTTAGATGATTCAATTTTAAAATAGTGTTTTTTTACTGTAAAACGCAGCGCAAAAGTTATTTTGTAATTTGTGTGTGTTGATAGGTTATACATTATAAGAAACATTAAGTATTCGCTCAGGTATTTAAAACATGTGCCTCTAGACGCGTTAAAGCTTAAATTAAATTCTATACTAGCTTTCTATCAAATTATCTTATACTACCGGAGGAAAAATTAACTCAAAAGATTGAATATAAATTAGATTTGCGGAATTCTTTTTTTAATGAGAGTGCGAAGTTGGTGTCCCTAACCACCAACCTACCTATAACCTAAACCCTTTTTTGTTCTTGTTTAGTATTAGAAGAAAATGTATCTTGGTTTGAAATAGTTTTGCAGAATTGATTACTTCCTCTCAAAGATTTTCCGTAAATAAAAGAAGAAAAAGGCATTTGGCTATTTTTTAAAATTTTATTTGTTTTTCTTGTTATTACCAAAGAACAATTCACCTTTGCCTCAATGTATTTAAGTGGAGAAAGACAATCGATGGCACTCGAATATGTTGCTAATCTTTCTGCCCAATGAATGCTCACAAGATCGCAGTTATTGCGCGTGAACATTACAGATATTAACAATCTCTGTGAATTTCCTCCGCTTAAGTTCGAAAGGAAAAAAAAAAGAAAAAAGTAATTCCCGACCACAGTTCAAAAATTTTCAATTAATACAAAAATCGGTGTAAGGAATAATTTTTTTTATATTGGATTTAAAACTCTTTCATCTTTTCTAATTAAATACTTAATAATTTTTTTTCTGAAATTAAATTAGAAGCTCTAAACTAATTAAATTATTTTAAATAGCAATTTTGATCTACTTTAACTATAGTGTTACTTTGCATTATAGTGTTACTTTGCATTAGAAGTATCTATTTTTTAAATAGCAATTTTGGGAGAAAAATCTACTTTAACTTATCGATGCTTAAATATTATGATTAGATAAATGTAGTTAACTAATAATAGATAACTACATTTAGTATTAGATATTTGGCAAGTAAAATTTTGGTCAAATAATTGTTTAAAAAATTCTAGGGGTTAAAAAATATACGCGAATTTCAATCCTTTTGAAACCTTACCCATATGAAGTAAAAAAACTATTCAAAATTTAAAAATTGCCCTCATGATATGATAGATGCATTCAAAAAATGAATAACTGATTAATTAGTTTTATTGTAAATCTTCGCTTATCCATATGTTTGCGGAGATGCTACTCAAAGTCCGTCCATGACATCGCGCAAGAATGCAGCAGCTGCTTCAACGCCACAGCGTCCAAAGGGGGTGACCTCTGACTCCTCGGATGACGCGTGGACCTTTTATCTGAAGAGCCCTTGCCTTAATCGTGTACTTAACCTCTTGACGCCTTTTGACGTCTAAGAATTGAGATTCCCCTCCCCCCTCCCTCTTTTTTTTCCGTCGGAGCTCTTTTTGAGGTGGAGAAACAGGTTGCTCGGAGCGCTACTTCTTAATGTCTACTTAACTTCCTTCCCCCTCCCCGTCAACATGAGTTTTCTTTTAAATACCGAGTTTCTGATTCGGCTTGTAACTGAGCCTTGGTGTGAAGGAAACTCCCCCCTTTTTTTTCCTTTTGAATCGGTAGAAGCAATTCGTTCTTTGCGTTTTCTCATCTCTTCATCATTTTTTCTCTCTTGGTAGTAAAATAAGCATTCTCGGGGGCTTTTCTTTTAGCTACCCATACATTGTTACACCTGGTCACTTTTCAAATTAAAAGTATTACAACATTCGATAACACCCAAGAAAAGATATATTTCTGGGCGTTAGCGCCACTGTTCAATTGTATTCAATTGTATTGTGTTCAATTGTATTCAACAAAATTTATAATCATGGAATGAAAAAAATATACCTCTCATATATATATCAACAGAAATTATTGACAGCCCAAACTATTATTTGCAAAACATTGGACAGAACATTATTTTTATCTATGTTGCATTCATTTTGCCCTTTTACTTTTTTTCTGGCTCTCGCGTTCAAGTAATAAATCTATCCATTATAATAATTAGAATGTTAACTAATTTCTCATAAAACCAATCAACGTGTTCTTTTTTTTTCAATTCCTACTATATTAGCTCCCTCTCTATTTACTTCAAATTTTAAAATAATTCCTATTCATCCAATCAAGTTTAAATATTTTTTTTAAACTTGTAGTGGATGACACATGATGTTAATAAAATTTTTTCAAATATTTATTTATTAATTAAATTAAATCAAATGAATTACTTGTTTTTGACGCCAACTTAGGTTCGTCTCTATTGTTGTAACAATTTAACTGTTAAAACAAAGACAAAAGTTGGTTTGAATAACGATTTTTCAGGCAACCTAACCAAAATGGGTGTGCATTGTTACAACAATGCAGATAAATCGAGCTCTTTTTTAAATTCCTACTATTGGTTCACTCTCTCTCTCTCTCTCTCTCTATATATATATATATATATATATACATATATATATACATATATATATATACATATATATATATACATATATATACATATATATATATACATATATATATATACATATATATATACATATATATATATACATATATATACATATATATATATATATATATATATATATATATATATATATATATATATATATATATATATATATCTTATTCAAATTTTCAATCGTTAATAAAATATTTTATATTTATTCATTCACACAAAGTAGGAATTGACTTAATTTTTTTTTGTCAATTGTGAGTAAAATACATGTTGTGTTGGGATTTAAATATTACATCATTGCTTGCTTGAATTGTTTAACGCACCGATCGCTTGCAGTTCCTGTGCTCATGAATAGTCGGGATTATAGCCAAAGGAATGTCTTCCACCCCCTCCTAGTGACCGCGTAAAAAGAAAAGCGTGCCATACTTCTGATTTCACCCCGAGACACAAACTTCGTGATCAGTAGTGTGCCAAGGCTCACGGTACCAGCATTTACAACTCTGGATTTGTAAGCATTCCTGTCTTGCTTATTTACGACCAATGAGTTGTGGACGCACCTTACGGTGATATAAATACTGGGCTGACATGTTAAGCATGCACGAATTGTGTGGTCTTGCGGTTTCTGGCGGCTCGGACTATTAGAAGTATCATAAAACTGCTCCCGTCTCTTTATGTCGGGGTTGAGATTTCCACGAATTCACTAGAGTTGTATTTCTTTTCCAAACATTTTCTTTTTGTTTCCTTTCAGAAGTCGACATAGAAAATCGAGCTCTTTGAAGAGCACGCGCCATCTTACCTAATGACCATTCAATGCATCTTGGGTCCTCTATTTTGCATAGACTCATTTTTGCACGTGCTCTCAGAAATCCCCCATTCATTGTCTTTTCCCCCCTGCTCTCCTAAATCTACACAACCACTTAGAGAGGCAGTGAGGAAGAGGGAGCAGAGACGCCAAATGTCGACTTCAGTTAAGAAGCTCATTGCCAGAAATTTTCCTCCCCCGTTTATCTCTTTGAGGAGGAGGTAGACTTCCGTTCGGAGATAAAGTGGTTTCGCCCCCAAATGATATTTCTGGTCGCTTATCTATGTAACCAGTTAGTTACCTTAGATCGAGCAATATACTTTCAAAGAATGATCCTAAGTATACAGGGACGTTTTAAGGCCTCGCCACTGTGGGAGCCTCGACTTATAATGAGATCATGATTTGAATCATTTCAACTGTCAAATGTTGTTTTATCTGAAAAACTGTAAATTTCAGACGATATGTCAACTGGCTACAGGGGATGACCGTGATCCACGTGTAGGCCTACATCTACCATCATTACTCATTCAGTCAAAGTCGGTCAAGCTGGTCAGTGAGATTGTAAATCATACACATTTATTTGCTCCCAGTATTTGACAAGCTATGTACTGTCTACTTTTGTGGATCAAAGGTGGGGGCTACATAAGTGTAGGGCCTCAAGAAGTCCCTGTAAGCATATTTAAAAAAAATCTCCGAGGCCTACATCCGCTGTTTATACTTACGCAGAGGATGATTGTATACATAGAAGTGAGTGTAAATGCATGCAGAGTGTACTGAAACTCAATGTCAAGCGGGCACGGGGTGAGTCATATCAGTTATGGGGAAAATAAAAAAAATTCCCTATCACTTGGCTTAGTGATGATTGGTTTATTTTTAAAAACGGGGAAAATTGGCACCCTCCTTCGCATTATTAGGTACTTTCATAATTTTACAATTATTTTCCCCTAACATCATCTGACACGGCCGTGCTATAAATCAAGCAAAAACCACTTGAATCGAGGAAAATCATCACATTGAGTAAAAGACACTTTGTTCAGTTAGTTAAAATTAAAATAGTTTCAGGCGGTTTGAGAAAATTACGTCACCTGAACTTGACTCTGTAAAAGTCTAGTGGCCGTGGTAGTCAAGTATCGAATCGTGGCTGGCTTGTCACGAGTTCGAGCCCAGTACCACTAAAGACCCACCGTGTAGGGCAGCGATGCACGTTAAATCCGTCCAGAGCTCAAACGTCCTCCCGTTGGTGTGGTAAGGTAGTTAGAAGAGGGGGATGCCAGCTCAGGTGACGTTCTCGTCACTTGACCGTGGTTCAAAATGACGAGGTCCGCCGCCAAAAGCCCTCGTGTAGCTGAACAGTGCGACGTTAATATTCACTCACTCCGTAAACGAGAGAGGGTATTAGATATTATCCTAGGCAAGCTAATTTAAAAGATGATCCACTTTGTTAAGATTCAAAAATGGCAAAATGCTTGTTACTCTATCAAATTATTACCATTTTTTCCTAACAAAATGACATTATTTCAAAAAACTCAATGTGAAGTCTGTAACTCAGACTAAGCAATAAATTTTAAAATAAAACGTAAAACATTTTTGTCACACTTTAATGAATGAAGTGTTTGCCTACTATATAACTTCTTTTGGGTAATAATTGTTATGGATAGAAAAGTAGCCCCATTTTGATATCTTAATTTAATGGGTTAACTTTTAATATAACTTGCCTAGAAGTAGTATGTAATATATACAGTTACTCCCAAAATTGAGGGTACATCTACTTTTAAAACGGGAATCAATGTTTAGAATAAAAAAATTATACTAAATGAGGGAAATAATTAAAACCTTTAAGCATAGATGCGTTTATTAGATCATAATTCATTATTTTGAATGATAAAATAAAATATTTGATAGATTAAACATACATATAATAACTTATAAAGAAAATTAACAGAAATTAATAGCCACAAAATTGAGAGTACATGCATCTATTTTCCTGCATAAATCATGAATAATAAAGAGTTAATATTTAGTAGCATAACCTTTTGCTGATATGACAGCTTCCAATCGCCGAGGCATCGATTCCACAAGATGTCTAGTGGTCTCGGGAGCAATATTCAGCCATTCTTCTTGCAATACCGATTTCAATTGTTCCTTGCTTGTAATTTGATGTTTTTGCACAGCTCTTTCAAGGTGGGGCCATAGATTCTCGATAACATTTATGTCGGGAAACTGTGGAGGTGTATTAAGTTGATTCCGACAATGGTAAAGCAGCCATTCTTTTACAACAAACGCAGTGTGCTTGGGGTCATTGTCTTACTGGAATATGAAATTCGACCCCAGTCCCAATTTATCAGCACTTTCTTTCAAATTATTTTGCAGAATATTAAGAAAAGCCATCTTGTGCATGATTCCATCAATGAATACTAGCTTTCCCTCCCTCGAAGCAGCCATACACCCCCAAACCATCACCGACCCACCTCCGTACTTCACAGTAGGAGTTGTGTGTTTTGGGTGGTGTGAGGTATTTGGTTTACGCCACACCATTCGACGACCGTCACTGCCAAAGATGTTGAACTTACTCTCATCGCTGAAAATGACTTCGTTCCAAAACTGTTGAGACTTTAAAATGTGTTCTTTAGTGAATTTCATTCGCTTGACTCTGTTCCTCTTACCAATTAAGGGCTTTTTTCGAGCTACTCTACCATTATAGCCAGCCTTTCTTAGGACTCTTCGTACCGTTTCTGCAGAAACAGATCGACCTAAGGTATTAGAGGTACTGGCTGCAATTTTAGGACTAATTTTAGGATCAATCTTCACTTGATGTATAACTCTTCGCTTGGTTATAGAGTTCATAATTTTCTTTCTCGCTCTTCCTTCGTTATTTGCCAGTATACCAGTCTTTTTAAATATTTGCAGGATTTTTTGGATACAGTTAACACTTCGTCCAACTACTTTAGCAATATTCCGCTGGGATTTACCTTCATTTGACAGTTTATTAACAAGTTTTCTCTCTTCGATCGTCGTTTCCTTCCGATTCTCCATTTTAATCAAAACATCAAATCACAAACATAAATTTGTTATCAGATAGCCTTTGAAAACCTTCCTTTATCATAGAACTATTATCAAATTTCTATTTAAAAAATTACTAGTAGTTTTGCATAGTGATTAAAGAAGTGTACCCTCAATTTTGTGACATTAAAATGGTGTAGTTTTTCTTTCAAACCTTCATATTTTTGTTTCAATCAATTTCCACATCTTACGTTTATGTTATTTGGAAGAGTAATGTATGCATTTTGAATGTACAAAAGTGCGTTAACATAGCGTATTAATTTCTACACCTGGTGATCCGATGGTGAATTCGGAATTAAGTGTACTCTCAATTTTGGGAGTCACTGTATATATATATATTTTTATGGAGGGTCAAAATTTGGAAGTATAATTTTTTCAAAATTCGATTCAAACGAAGTACGTTAATTTTAGCCAAGTTAGCAAAGTTTTGTACTGTATTGTGTTTGTGAATTTCGGGGCACCCTGTACATTCACACCCTGTGTTTATGTGTATACTACAAAATTTGTCATTGTTGAGTAAACGCATCAAACATTTTATTCAAAATCAAAAGCACTCCATGCAAATATACGATGCAAAATGTATTAACTTTTGTATAAGAATTTATTGAGAAAAAATAAAACAGAAACATACCAAAAGAAATTCGAAAAACAGCTGTTACAAAATTGTGCCTAGGAGAGAAAATTTTTACTTCATTTAAGTTGTTCTAGCTTTTTTTTCTATATAACTTAAAACACACACGGTTTGGCATCAAGTTATTTCTTTTTTTTTAAAGGAGAAATTCTGGAATATACTCTATATTTGTCGAAATGCAACTGTTTTTGTATACTTGGAGAGACAAATCACCCCAAAGCTTTTGGGCCCCAACATAACCTTTCACATTTAAACGTATGTTCAACAACGTTAGCATTCTTTCCTAAAAATCGCCAGAAATGTATCGTATGCGAGAGAGCATTCTCCCGTCAGCCAACTCACCAGAATGATGTCATGTTAGTAACGCCATTTAAGTTAAATTTTTACCTGGTCCGAAAACATCTTTCTTTGGAATGTAACGGAGGTTCTGACCTCTTAGTTTCCTAACAATTGAGTCCTCAGTTTCCCTCTCTGCATTGGATAGATTAGCCATTTTTCGTTGTCGATGTCAAATGTCACGAGCAGAGAACTATTTGCTCCCTGATCTCAAACAATTGTGAATAGAACGATGTCACAATCCTTTCGCGTTCAACCCCTACAGTTCACTAAGAGAGCAGAGACTGGATTTTTTCTTTTTTCTCGGTACAATTAAAATCCGGAATGAAAATCCTTTGCATTAGAAAAACTCATAGTTTTGTAACACTATGGCTCGAAAATTCAATTCCCTTGGCTTGAAGAAGATATATTCCATCTATTTTCTTTTCAAAGCTAAATCAACGCCACCAAATATTTAATATTATGGGCCTTTAAAATTCGCGTTAATGTTACCTTTAATAGGAAAAATTACAATTTTGAAAAGGTCTGATAATTCTGTAACGCACTCTCTAGACACGGCTTGATAGTGTATGCATGCATGTTTGTATGCAGGTGTATGAGTGCCTATAGTAATTAAAACTCAAAATGGAATTGAAACGACGAATAATCCGCCAGTGATTGCGTTTGAGAGCTGATTTGAGTGTTTATTAACTTCACTCTTCGAAGTAACTTTAGCATTATTGGACATGTCGACACTTGAGCTAGCACCCCACTCTTCCACATCACTCCAACGTTGGGTTTAACGTTTCAGAGACAAATAGCGTTACGTATGTGCCTAATAATTCGCATAATTTACAGCTCTTTCTCGATGAACAAGTGAAATGTATAATATTTGAAGTTTTACATTTTGGTTGCCACAAAAAACTATGTTTGTGATGTTTAGAATGAAATGGAATTTTTTTCTTTTGTAATGGAGATTTAGAATTAATAAAGGTTTTTATAGAGAGGTAGATAAAAAAGATAAATTTATTTTAGTAAATATGATTTTAAAACGCTTGTGATGTAGGTAAGTTATCTGTATCAGATGGATTAATAGCTACCAAGCAGAACTATTCAGAGTCGGATGCATCTGAAAATATTAACGCAAAATTATTTTTTAAAATCATTAATTTTATACGGTCAGATTATGATAAAAAAAATTCTGAAAAACCAATCGTCCCCACCCCTTTTGAATATTTGCGTGTACACCACAAAAAGGAAACACAAATGCCGTTTTCAATAAATCGACCTTTCGTGGGATGATTTTAGGGATAAATGTCGATAATTCCAACCCTATTTCGAAAGGGATTAGCAACACAAAGCGCAGCTTTATGGGAGATACTTTAAAACACTTCGACCAGGGACGACTCTAAACCTGAACAAACCGGACCGCTGCCCGGGGCGGCATTTGGATCGAATTTGAGAAATGTATATTTTTTTGTTATAAATTTTTTATATATTTTCTTAAATATTATTGTGTAGGAACTCTGTATTTTATTTATCGTATCTTATTTCCTTTTTTTTACTCTGTATGTTTAATGAAAATTTTCTATTCTGTTGAAACTTGAAGGTTTCGAGGCGGGGGAATACATGTTAAATCATGAAATTTGATATATTTACACATCTTTCACTAGTAACTTTCTCCCCTTCCCAGAGTGCGGTCACAACGGACATTCATTTCACCCATACGATGTCCGGTTTCAGCTATCCGAAAGGGGACAGAGGTAATTAGAGTTTTTTGGTAGATAAGAAAGCCACACAGGAGATGTTTTATTTTAGTCTCGAGTGTAGTTACTCTAAGTTAAAATAAACGCTTGGGATCCTCACCATCAGTTGACTCTTTCGAAATTGGCCTACTGAAATATAGGCGATTCCTTCTCTTACATTTTACTCGTTTCATATAATTACAGATAATTATGTTCTTCATTTCGAATTATTTCGTAATTTTTAAGACTTAAATATATCATTGTTATGCTATTAGCACAAATTATTCAAGTTTCATAGGTGTGCGTCTATGCGAACACATTCCTCTTTTGACTTCGGAGAGAGAGGCGGCAAAACTTTTAGAGCTTCGACCTTCACTTCTCCCAAATCGTGTTTTCAGGGAAGTCGCGGGAGTAGAAGTTTCTTAAACTGACGAGGTTCGTCGCCAATACTTCTCTAAATGGGACGCCAATAAGCAACGCGTTTCGCACGGGTCTGACGCCAACGTATCTCTCGAAAGCGATAAAGGAGTGCGCTGACGACAAAAACCAGAGTAAGAAAAAAAAAGTCATTCTCGTGTCATTTAATGAAAAATGCAGTGACGCCTCCCATCCAGCAGTATAAAGAAAAAGACATCTATAAAGCATTTCTAACATAAAAAGATTCAAAGGAAATCACACTCAAAAGGGCGGAGAAGGAAGTACATGTCTATGTTTCTTCCCAGCTTTTTGAAAGTTTTGCAATCTGAAAACAAAGCAGCTAATAATTGATTTTTCCCCTTTCAATTAAAATGTTCTTTTGGTTGTTGTTTCTTTAATCTGACACTACATTTTATAAAATTTATCATTTTACTTAAATTGTTATATTAAGTGGAAACAAAAAAGTTTCACGTGTGTATTAAATATTTCATTTTTTTCTTCTTTTTCCTTTTTTTTTTTTTGGAGTGTAATGGTTAGAAAGAATTTACCTTAGTTAAAAGGATTTAAAATTTGCATTGAATATATTTGGTAAATCTATTGCATTTAATTTCTGTCAATGCGCACTCGATTTGTTTTGCGTAAATGGGGACATTTTTTTTTAAATTAAGGGTGGAAAAAGAATAATTTTTTTTAAAAATTATCATTTAAATGTAATTTTTATTGTTGTAAAATAGGAATTTTTCCTTCTGCGAAGATTATCCTTTTCACAGGAAGACAATCCACATTCAGCTTTCGTTTTCCTCTTAGAATGTTTGGGTACTTTTTGAGGAAATGCCAGCTCTGCTTTTAATTCATCAGGTACAACGAATTCTTTATGCTGATAAAATAAAGAAAACTACTACAAAATAACGTTGCATAATTTAACCAATTATGTATCACATATATAATTTTAATTTGAAAAGAGTCACTAGAGATATTGAATGTATATATACTATATAATTTATTTCTTTTAATTCCTCTTACTCAAAATAGGAACAACTCAGATGAATCAAAAATCAATGAAAGCGTCTTATTCCGTTCCTTTTACATGGAAAAAATTGTTACACCAGCAAAAGGTTCGTGATAAAGAAATACAAAATAATCCTTTGATAACTCTGTTTTGCTGAGTCCTTTAATAAATCACATTACAATAGAAAAAAGAACAATGCTAACGAAACTTTCCATTCTGGAACGTGAAACATTAAAATATAACAACTTAGAATATTATCACTTTCAAGCATTAGCACGGACTCGTCGTTGCATAATTCCTCCTCCACCCCAACGCACGATCATAAATCATCCAAACAGAATCCACGCATGTGTAGAATCTTTTGGATGCAATGATTGATAGTTTATTAGCGTTTACTGGCGATGGATCCCATCATTTTGAACCACGGTCAAGTGACGAGGACGACTCACAGGGGTTTGACATCCCACTCTCCAAACTCCCATACCAAGCCGACATGGAGACTTTGAGTCTCAACAGCTTCTTTGCGCAGAGGATTTTGGGTTACAACGAGACCCGAACCTATTATTCGACAGATCAACACAGGCGACGGCCCCACTTTGTATACAAATTGAAAACATCTGACATGTCTCGGAAATCACAAATTCTTTTTTTAACAGCAATTCGGGTCTTTTTCTGTCCAAATTGACCAAGATGGGCCAGCTCGGGGTGGGGATCGTAATTTATAATGTCGTTCCGATGCTTCCAATGCCTATTCATAAATAGAATAAGAGGAAATTGTAGTTGAAAAATCTCTTTTCTTGCAATCCAAAAGACTTCTCGAAACATGGTCAGTGTTTTCAGTCAGATACAATTCCTCTTAATCTTAAGCCCCCTTGGGAATGTTGTTCACTTCGATTCGTGCTTCCACTGTCGACGGAACTCGCGCGCTTTGGGTGAACGGTGCAGGAGCTGTCGACGGAAGGGAAGTCGACCTTTGCACGTAAAAATGAGTCTTGTCTCTGATGCGTTGACTATTCCTTCACCGTAATGAAATCGAGGACATGCGAGAAAATTTAACACAGAAAAAGACGTTAGAACAGAGGATGGCAAAGTGCTGCTCGCGAGCCACACGCGGTCCTTTGCATAGAAGGTTGTGACTCAACTATCTTCTGCCTCTAAGAATCTAAAAAAAATTATTATGCCTGTTAAAAATTGTTTCCCTTTCTCTTTTTCGTTTATATTTATTTAATGAAAAAATTACTCGTATAAACATATACATTGAAATATTTGACTGGTTAAGATTGTTATTTCTGTTTCATTAACAAAGCTTACTGAAAATCAGTGAAAATATTACAATTATTTCTAACTTGGTAAAAGTGCCGCCAAGGGATGACTGACCATTAAGCAGGGGCTTAACTAACTAGCGGGCCACATACTGCCCATTACGAACCCACCAATATGTCCCTTCACAATAATTGTTATAAGGCTATTTGATAGTATGTTAACGCTTTCAAACACAAATCATTACATTGGCGAAAACAAATAGAAAACGAAAATTAGTCTCACTTTGAAAGCTATCAATGTCTATTGACTAAATCATCTAAATTAAAATTTACAGAATTATCCTCTTTTTACTTCACCTCTATTTGTCGATATTAAAATTGTTTATGTAAATTTACAAATGGAATTTATGAAAATTCTTTGGGATTTTTTACTCAATCAAAAATACATTGGAGTTGGAATTCCAGATTTTTATGCACATTCATCTCTAGATCGGTTTCATAAAATGTTATTGTTTATTGCGCGATTCATTGCTGTGTTCTGAAGCATTTATTTATTCAAGCAACAATTTTATATATATATATATATATATATATATATATATATATATATATATATATATATATATACAATTTTCAAACAAGATTAACATTTTCATAAAGATTAACTCCGATCACACAACATTGATCATCAGTTTTAAAAATTGCGTCTGCTCAATATGTTCAACAAAATTTTGATAACTTGCTTTGTAAAAAACGATGTCAAATACCGTGTCTAAAAAGTAATATTAAACTGTATTTTTTATTTTCACTTACTTTTGTTTTTATAAAAAGAAGTACAGTATATTTATAGTTTAAGTTTAAAAAATACATGAAATATAAAACGACCATGTGCATGTATAATATATGTTATTGAACTTGACATTGAGTCTAAGAAAAACATAAACATAATCATTTTGAAAATCATATTTTAATAATTTTTTAACATTTAACATATGCGGCCCCCAACTTGATACAAAATAGTTCATGTGGCCCGTCATATCATATGAGTTTGACTTACCTGCCGCAAAGTGATTTCTAGCAACGTTTACTCGGTTGAATGAATAAATTGTGTACAAGATGTACACTTGACCTCCAGCAGAAGAAACAACAAACATATTTTGTATTTTATGAGAAGGTATAAAGTTAACGTGTGAGTGTTGTGAAATTACTTTTATGCATTCAAGAACAACCTAAATCAATTTTAATATCTTAGTATAAACATAAAATTCCAGAATAAAGCTCTTATTGTATTATTGGTACAGAGTTTCTTCCACGAAGCTTGAAGTTTAAATTCACAAAACTATGAAATTTTCATAATGGTTGCTCTTGCATTGAATTTTACAGTAGTTGTCTTCAAACTGCGTTCCACGGAACCCTGGAATTCCACAAGGCATACCTTGGGGTTCCACGAGTCACAAAAAAATCCAAAAAAAACAAACATAAATATGTATGCAAAATGGATTCCCGTTCTCTATGAAGTTTGTATCATTAGAAGTATCTAAATCTCTCATCTCTAAGTTTTATTTATATGTAATACTTTTATTTTGCGATGCTTTTTAAACTTTTATTATAATATTATATAATAAAAGAACATTAAAAGTTTTATATTTATGTATATACTTCTTATAGGATTGTGAGTATTCTATTGTTCACTGTCTCGGATACTACGAGAGATAATTTTATACTCATTAGTTAGCACAATATCTAGCAAAACTAATTAGTTTTCTAGTGGAAAATACACCTTTTTTCATTTGTGGAAGAAACCCCCATTATAATGAAGAAGAGGAAACAACATATCAACAAATTTTTTTAAAAAAAATCTAAACTTAAGCAAGAACATTTCCTAAATTTTATGTCGCGAATTCATGCAAAGTATACAATATTTCTCACACAACAATAGACACTTTAATGTCATTCTGAACATTGTGTTAAGTGAAGTATACTTCTCAACGTGAGTGGCTACAAAAAGTATAAAAAACAAATTAAACTCAGAATATGTAATACGATTGCTTTTAATCTCAATTGTTTGTGTGACTTTAACAGTTTGTGTGAAAAAGAAGCAAGTACATATCCCAGTCACTAATAGGGGCGTAGCTACCACCGTATCAATCATATCAATGATACAGGCCCCCAAGTTACAGTTGTCCCAGAACGCTCAAGCAAAAGTTGTAAAATATTAAGGGATCCAGAAAAGATTCCCTAAGGAATTTTGATACAAGGCCTACTTATGACCTGCTGCGCCAGCGGTTACTAAATATAATACATGGGTGCGTAACACTTAGATCACAAATTAATATTATTAATGAGTAAATATATTAAAAAAATGCATTACATAACAATTCATTTAATTACAAATGCAGTACTCTTTTTAATTGCTTTTGTATAAAGTACCTATAACATGTTGATCTACTTTAAATATTATTTTGAGATATATTCTTCTAAGTATGTGCATGGGGTTCCACAAAAACATCTTCAAGTTCTAGGGGTTCCGCGAGATGAAAAAGTTTGAAGAGCATTGAGTTACAGAAATAAAAATATCTTCCTTAATGACTAAAGAAATGTAAACTGTAGGTGAATAAAAAAACAAAATTTTGATTGGAATCAGGAGCCCCCCTCCCCTTAAGCACACATGGTGTGACACACAAAAAAACGAGACTAAGTGTGTAGCTTGCAAAAAGTGTGGAGTTGGCAATAACTGTTTTGGAGGCGTCATCCCACACATCTCTTCTATCCAGGTGGTCAGTTTCGTCTTAACCCGGCATCCCTCGCGTGAAAAAAAGTAACAAAAGTTCTCGCGCAGGGGGTATCTCATTCTCAAAGGTGTTTACACTGTTTTTACCGTAAAATTTGTATAGAAAGGAAGAAAAGTAGGAAAAACAATATGTGTCTATTTCACTTTTCACATGTAAATTAAGTTTTTCTGTTCTTTTTATTAGGGCATTCAGTACATTGTTTATACACTCTTTTAGTATTCATCGCGAGTGTGAATTCGATGTTTTCACGAGATCTTAATTTTTTTTTTATTTCATAGAAGCATTGCTTGCTGGTTTCCACATTTTTTACATTCTTCTGTACATCGAAATCTAAAACATTTCAGAAATCAGCGTCTGGTTCGATGTTTAGTAGGGGGTTTCTGAGTACAAAACAAAATTTACGCATTTATTGTCGCAACGTTCAACAACACAAAAAACTGTTGTCATAGGCTAACAATTACACTTTCTAGCCATTGAATATGATGAGGTCATTTTATCAAGGATGATAATTGCTCTCTCAGTTAAATTATCTAAATAGATTTCAGTAGAGGAAACATGCTGTTATACTCGTCATCCTTCGATTCTGCCTCATTCTCCCCGCAAAAAGACATCCAAAAATACTGTTGTAATATATCTATTAAATTACTTAAATATCACATTTCTTCATCATAACTACAATAGTACGAGATTTCAGAAGAGCGTGCTCACGCATTTAGAACTGTATCGATGATTCACTTGCAGGGTATGACAGACCCGTAGAGGTGGTATCCAAAAATATATATTTAGAATTCACCTACAAGCTAAGACTCCTCAAAGGATATGAACTGAAAGTCAGCTACACGAGAAACTATTCATTTTCCAAAAAAGGTTTAGATGGTGTCTTAAAATTTGGTGGTGGGTATGACATAAAAGTTTGGTGGTGGGTATGACATACTCTGCGCGAGAAGTGCTGGGTTTAACCGATCACGCCAGTTGGGAGAACAGCGTCATTGAGTGAACACGTACAACTGAATTATGCCAAAAACTGTCTAATCAGCATCAAGTTTCTTGTGAACGTTAAGAAACTAGCCACGAAATCATTTCAAATATTAACCGAGGCTTATGGAGAAACTTTGTCTCGTGCACATGTGTTTGAATGGTACAAGAGGTTTTCAAGGGGAATTGACAATGCGGAACATGACGAACCTGCTGGGCGCCAAAGGTCAACGATTACAGACCGAAACATTGCTAAAATTCTTGATATGACTGGGTTCCCACCCACATCAGTAGTCAGACTGTTAATCAACATCACTACACTGAAGTACTAAAGAGACTTGGTGGAAAAATGAGAGAGAAAAGGCGAGAATTGGGGACGGATGGATGGTCCAGGACAAGCAGTTTCTGATAATCAAACCCATTACTGTGATAGGAGGTCATCTGATTTGGTCCCATGCGACTTTTTTTCTTAAATTTCCTACAGTAAAATCTTGCTGAAAGGGAACTCAGTTGAAGATGTTCAGGCAAAAACGGAGAATCTTCTGAAAGACCCCCCAAAAACCTTGTTCCAGAACTGCTACCAGCAATGACATCACCGAATGCATAAGTGTGTGAATACTGAATCTCGTATATAGTTTTTATCCATTTATTTATTTATCGAAGACAGATAAAATAATTCTCGTGCACCACACACGTAAAACACAGGGCTTACACAATAAAACAAACAAAATAAGGTAAATGAAATAAAAAGTAAGTATCAAAACATAAGTTACGCAATACTGAAATAACAAAAATAAGTTACAAAAACAAAAAAATGCATTACAAAATAAAACAATTACCAATACAATCAAGTGAAAAAAACAGAGAAATGAAATCAAGTTTGGAAGGGCACACACAGGTTAAACCTCTCGAATTACACTTAAAAATTACCATGACCAGTAAGGAATTAGTAATTTTATAATCGTCCTTGTCCTTTTTAACCATGGTCAAGTGGCGAGGATGACACCTGAGCTGGCACCACTCCCTCTCCTAACTACCACACCACACCAACGGCAGGACGTTTGAGCTCTCGACAGATTTTAACGTGCATCGCTCCCCTACACGGCGGGTCTTTAGTGGTACTGGGCTCGAACTCATGACATGCCTGCCATAATCCGATACCTTGACCACTGGACTACCGCAGCCCTCTTTGAAAAGCGAGAACAAACTGATAACGCAAAGTAGTATCAACCAACTGAAGTGTTATCATTTTTTTATTGAACATTTATAACCTTGTGCACCACAAAGTATCACACGGGACTTAGCGTGAAGCACACATCACAAAGAAAAGAAGGATTACAATACAAAAACATCCATTTCTTACCCGGGATTCTAACCCAGCCTCTACGGCACCGCTGTCAGCACCACTAACCGCTATACCGGATGGGCGGCTATTGATTGATTGATTAAATATTAACGTCGCACTGTTCAGCTACACGAGGGCTTTTGGAAACGGACCAAGTAATTTTGAACCATGGTCAAGTGACGTGGACGACACCTGAGCTGGCACCCCCCTCTCCTAACTACCACACCAACGGGAGGACGTTTCAGCTCTCGACAGATTTAGCGTGCATCGCTGCCCTACAAGGCGGGTCTTTAGTGGTACTGGGCTCGAACTCGTGACAAAGCAAGCCACGATCCGATACCTATACCACTCGGCTACCGCGGCCACCGGAGGTCCAATGAAGCTACAATCGAAATTAAGATTTCTTCCATTTATTCTGAAGGTCGTCACACACGGGCTACTGAATGCGACAAAAAAGCAGTCTTCTCATTCGTACGACTTATGGACAGCCTTCAATTTGTATGCGAGAATTCTCTCGAGGAAGCAAGCTCTGCAATCCCACAGTACGGTTTTGCCAAGCGCATCCTATTCTACTTTTCAGTCGTGGATAAATACGGATATTTTAAACAACTCTAAATTTGAAAAGATTTTTGTTTTAGAATATGTATAAAATAGAAAACGAATTTTCTTAAAGGAAATTAAATAGAAAAATATAGAAAACAGCCACTAAGCAAATCGAAACTATATCAGAATCTGATTCCTGATAGAATCTCGGCAATTTTTCAGTTATTTTCATCTAGGCATCAAAGAATTTCGCAGGTGTCTTGCAAAAATAGAATCGAACCACCTTTTATGTGTCCTTGCATTTGTTCTGAGCAACGTTTACTTCCAATCGTAAAACAAATCCTTGAGAGAATACTTCACTATTACGCTACTTATTGGTAATGGTAGAGCTGCCGCGATGAAATATGCTGCTCTCTTTAGGATAGTGAAGCCAGAATGTTGGAACACATTTTTATTTGAAAAAATCCTCCAAATCTGTGTCCTAATTCATAACATTACGTTGAAGACAGCCTTAACACAGAAATAAGGCTATGTCTCGGGGAGTGGCAAAAGTTTTTTGTGTACCAGATGTACAAAAGGTTTCTTGCATTAAAAGTAGAATATCTTTTTGTATTAATGACTGAAAGATATCTGATTGTGTTGTGGCTGCTTGCCTATTCCTTCTTTCGCAATAAGCGTTTCAACTAACCTTTACTTGTGACTTGAAATTTTTTATAACTTTTTCAGATGTGTACTACACTTTTCCTACCACACATTCTCACAACCATTAAGGTTACGAGACTGGATGCGTTTTCAGCTGATTTCTACAATGATATAGCAAACAGAGGTTTTATTACAGTTTTTACTCCCAGTATCTTTTTGAAATTGAAAGTCGATCCTAATGTATAACAGCATCGTCCTTCATAAACAAACCAACATGTTCATTCATAAACACAATATTTTTCACCCTCAAGCTTACTGACTTTGACGGTTGAAATTGTGCTTGAAAGCAGGTAGACATTATTGCCCGAAATATTAAGTTTACTTTTTAAAAAAAATCTTTAATACGTTTTTCTCAGTATTCGTTTTATATGACCAAAGTCTTTCCTATAACTACAGGCAGTTTTCTGAACCGTCACACTGTTTATGCAGAAACCGATTTGCTCTAAGTTCTAGAAGTCATTGAAGCAATTTTAGGTGCACTTACTGTGAAAAATCAACTCTTTTATTTTATTCCACTCTGCTATAGAGTTCAAAAGTATTTTTCCGCTGCCTTCCTGCTTTATTTGCTAATGCCCGTTCTTTTCAAAAAATTTGATTTTAGCTATTTTTCTCAATTATTTTCTTTGATTAAAAGCCTTTTCTCATTAGTTGACTTTCCTTTCAATCTCTTGACTTTTATTAAATATGTAATTGGTATCTCCCGTTTCACTTGGAGAGAAATAGATTTCATCTGAGTCGCCGAGAAGAGTAAATAAAAGGCTGACATTTTCTTTTCCTTCTGTTGCAGACGACTTGAGCTCCATCCGTCGCTATCGGACCGCCTTCACGCGGGAGCAGTTGACGCGCCTCGAGAAGGAGTTCTGCCGAGAGAACTACGTATCCCGGCCGCGGAGGTGCGAGCTGGCCTCCGCACTCAACTTGCCTGAGTCCACCATCAAGGTGAGTTCATTTTTACAGGCTCTCTTTCGTTATATTCAGTCTATTGTGCTCCTCCCGTAAGGCTGGGAGAACGTCATCAAACGATAGTTTATATTTTAAGCCACTTCAGTTGTTTAAATTTTCTGCACCCATGTAGCTCTTGGGATTTAAGTTGGGCGGTGTGAAATTTTTTTGAAATGTAAAGGAAGTGAATCAACTTGAAAAAGAACGCGGCGGAGAGGACTCCAGGAGGCTGCGCTTCTGAATAAAAAGATTTCAGTAAAAAAAAAAGCGCATTATATAATCTGGTATAATTCCCAACACTATCTCATCATGACGAAATTGCTTTCGTCTTTTGACAAAGGGTCTCGAAACACATTTTCATGAATTTTCTTTAAATTCGTTCTGTTGCAGAGTTTAAATTGTATTATAATTTAGAGATAAAAGGACAAACATGGCACAGATTTGACACCAGAAAATATGGACTGATTTAAACAGAAATGAGTATTGTAACGGTCTCTTATGTCATTACTAGGGTAAACCAAAAGTAACTGATAAAATCTCTCAGTAAATTAATATATTTAATGACATACAATAACACAGTTACAAAGGACAGACACTTAGACAATACAGGGTAAACATTTAGAGGAAATAAGTGAAAATTAGGTAAATTACATAATCCAGGATTGGACAATGAGACGGAAAATGCTCACTCATTCAGTTCCAAACTCTCTCCGACGGTAACGCAGTGTTTCACTTCGATTACAAGTACCGCCACCTACATTTCGGTCTTAGAACTAAACCGTGTGTTACCGTATGTAATAAATAATGAAGAATAAGCGGAATGAAGGTATAATAAACTTCAGGATATTTAATTAATGTTGGAGCAATTTCCGGATTTCACATGATACGGCTTTTCTAGTGAGCTTTTCGAGGAAACTCTTTTATATTGCTGTCCCACTCGCCGGGGCTGCAGGTAGCCCCTCTGACGGCTCGACGCGTCAATGGTGCGTTAAAACTGTCAAGTCCCCGTTGGCGTGGAGGTGCCCCAGGTCAGAGATGTGTCGTCTTGACCGTGGCTTAGATTTACGAGCTTTAAAGTGCGACTCAAATCAAATGAAACTAAACTCCACAGAAACGTCCCTTAAACCTCTAGAATGAACATTTGTAGGAAGTGACAGAATTTCAATTAACGGTACAGCGGAGTTTCAAAATCAACTTTTTTCATTACCAGTGAATTTTTTTCAAATCTGCAGGAAATGTGTAATATGTTACTAGATATCAATGTACAAATTTTAGTCAAAATAATTTTAATAGTTTCGGAAATATAAATTTTTTTAATTTTAATTGTACCGAATAATTAAAATATTTCAAAATGCTCCATGCGTAACCAGATTCAGTCCACGCTGTCAATATTCTCTCATAATATTCATTTTATACATAAAAACAAAACTTAGTGAAGATTTTTTTCACATTTCTCTTTTTAGAAAATTAAAAACTTATTTATGTTGAAAATTTCAGTTTTTTCCTTAAAAACTAACTAAAATGTTTATATTCACTGGTTTTTATTATTTTCCATTCACTTAAATAAAAAAAAACATTCACTAGCATATATTTATACACCAATAGAGAATATTTGTGCAAATTTTCACTGCAATTGGAAGAAATGTGTTGCGCAGGGGACATTTTAAAGTTATTGAAATGACAAAAATTACAATTCCCTTAAATGAAGGTTTTGATGATTATGATGATTATAAGTCCTCAATCACATTTGATAAACGCAATTATTACTACAATTGAATGATACCATATTATTTACAACTTATATACTGATGTTCTTTATGTTATAATAAATATACCCAATTTTCAGCAATAAACAAACTTTCAGTAGGAAATGAAAAATTTAATATTTTTTTGTTATTATTGAAAATATGACTGAAAATGTATTTTAAAGTCAAGCAAACTCTAAAACTTTATACGCAACATATCTAAATGTATACAATAATATAAATAATAAAATATGTCTGCTTGATCATAAGATAACTACTTTTATTTATTAATATAACTTACCATTGTAATAGTGTAACGTGATTTCAAACTATATACAACCAAATAAATTTTTTAAAAAAACAGGCAATACTAAAATTTTCCAGCCCCATAACTGAGGTAATTCTTTTCACTATTTTTGTCATTTTTTTTAAATTTTTGAATTTTTTTCTCTTTTTTTATATTGCTCTGAAATTTTTCCCTTTCTTTGCGACAACCTTCGGTTATCGTGTCTATGGGCAATTTTTATTGCAGAGTCTCCCATTTCACTATTGTTTAATTTTAACGTTTCAACATAGCCAATGTTTACTTCGCTGACCGCTGCTGTTACTGCAAGATCAATTCTTCTTTTTAAAACAAACACATCTTTGGGGCACACACATTTCCTCCAAATGCAACTGTGTAAACTTTCATTTGCATTTTGGGTTTTGCCAGAAACACAGCGAAGAAGAATTTCTTTCAAGGCAAGGCGCTGGTACAATTTTAGCAACTACTTCTTCTGACAGCT
Source organism: Trichonephila clavipes (assembly GCA_019973935.1). Classification (NCBI taxonomy): domain Eukaryota; kingdom Metazoa; phylum Arthropoda; class Arachnida; order Araneae; family Nephilidae; genus Trichonephila; species Trichonephila clavipes. The sequence goes on along the minus strand of BMAU01017646.1, from coordinate 1,387,501 downwards.
TTGTTTTCATGCTTTTATAACTACCTGGTACTTTATTATCTGTTTTAGCTCTATTATAAAAGCACCAGGATAGCTTTCCTTCAGGGCATTTGCTTTGCATTGGCTTTGCATCAGTTGACATACAATGAAAAAGAGTTGCTAAAATTGACGTCTTCATGTTATCAACCTCTGGAACATTGTCAACAATTGATTTCCTATAAAAGTTCTGTAACTCAGTTATAGTTGTCAGTCAAACTATCTTGTTTACGACCACCTATTGTCACACCTTTCACCCGCCATTCTTTAACTTTATTCCGGAGTGCTGTTCCCAAACGTTTAGCTACGTGGTTGACAGACACACTCTTCTTTTTCGATGGCGACATCATCTCCATACACTTTTTTTCATTTAGGTGTTGGTGTGTTTTTGCATCATCGTCACAAAGAATAGTAGTATATCGCATTGCAAAGTCAGATATTGATCGATGAATTACATTCACCAATGAATTACATGCAGAAGATTTTCCTTTCTCCAAATTTCTTATGCATGCAGCTCTTCGGTTGCTTAGTCGGCCTTTGGGCTTTCGATATTTTGAACTTACGCTGTGCATTTTCCCCAAACAAAATTCACTGTAATAATTTCGCTCAACAGAATATAAAATATATATAATATTCAAATATATATATATATATATATATATATATATATATATATATATATAATCACAATAAAGAGCTGTAGTTCTGAAAAGAACTGTTTCTTGCTTATATAACGAAACTCAAAGAAAGCTTTTTTCGCTACAAAGTTGGGAAGATTGAAGTAGTTCAGTTCAGTACAATGATACCACTGTAACAGTGGAGACTTGGCCAACGCCTTATGCTCCGATAAAATTTGGATTCGTTTTTAACTTAAGTTGTAACGTGTGTACAGCTAGTGATTGCACAGTCCATCACCTTGTGCTTCAACTGAAATTGATGAAAGTAGAGTATTGAAAATCTATTAGCTGGAATATTCGAATCTATTGTGGTTGATGTCAAAAATTCTTCAACTTTTTGAACATGCTCTATTGTTTTACATTTTGTTTTATTGAGGAATAAGACCATTCTCCGTGGTTGTAGATAAAATTTTTCAAAATTTCACGCTGCGATTTGTATTTGATACAGTTTAATATAAAATGTTCACTAGTTTCTGGTACTTGACAATCTGCACACAAAGGAGAATCTGTTTGTTTAAAAAGGAAATATATATCATGTAATGGTAATTTTTTAGCTCGCAACTTATTGATTAAAACTTCTGTATTTCTATTTTTTGCTGCCTGTCTATTCCATTTTTCAAGATGAGAAATATAAAAATAATTTTTGTCTTTTGCTCTTTTTTCATATATCTTCGCTTTTATTTTTGTGTTGTTTTTGAAATGTGTATGTAGATCTTCCCAAGTAATCCAAGGAATAATATTCCACGGCTCTGGAGAGGCTTTAACTAATTTATCAACTTCTTCATTAATCTCTATTTCTTTGTGAGCTGGTACCCAAATGAATGTAATTGATTGAGCTATTTGGAGACACTCATGTAAAGTTGAACTTAAATTTGAATTTCTATTAATTTTTTGGATACTTTTTAGAACTGATAAACTGTACGTCAGGATGACATAGTTTTCTGTATAAGAAACCCAAGTTTTTAACGCAGTCCATATGGCTATAGCTTCAGCTGTGAAAATTGAAATCATTTCTTTCAGTATGAAATTTTGTCCAACTTTTTTTCTTAGGGGTCACAATTCCTATTAATGTTTGATTAGTATTTTTTGAACCATCTGTTGCTATTATGATATTTTTATTAAAGTTTGACTGAATGTAATCATTAAACATATTTTGCACTATGGCATCTGGAAGATCATTGTTTTGAAATGGTAGTTCATGAGTATAGATGTTTATTTTGTGATTTTCGTAGATTGGAGGAGGAGGGATCCATTGAAGAATATCCACTTTAGAGATACATAGTTCTTGGAGCAGGTTGATCGTCTTTTGAAAAATACTGATATCTTTTTCTCTATATTTATAAAAAATGTTATTTATATCCCAAAATAATCTTGCATTCGGTGACCAGTTTTTTAATGCAATTTGTTTAGTTATAAATTTTTGGCAAAGGAAATTATGGCGATTTTTAATACTTCCATTCATAGACACTGCTCTTAATAAATCTAACGGGGTGTTTCTTGGGAGACCTAGGGCTAAACGTAAGGCAGCATTGTAAATCGGTTCTAGTTTCTGTCTGTTGCTATTGCCCGAAAAGGAAAAAGTTGACTTCCATAGTCAAAGATAGAACGGATTGTGACATTAATAATATTTAAAAGATGATCAGATCTTATTCCTATTTTCGAAGAAGATAAGGCTTTAATGGCATTTAAATATTTGAATCCTTTCTGACGTAGGTAATTAATATGATTTTTCCAGGTGATATTGGGGTCGAAGATTATACCCAGGATTCTCTCTCTCTAACTGTTCACTTCGGGAATAGGTTAGTTGCATATTTTAAATAATGGAGGTATTGTGCTTCTTTTTCTGGAAAAGTTTATTAGACTGCTTTTTTCTGGGGAGTTGGTCAAATTCCATTTTTTACACCAGACTGAAATATTATTTAAAGATTCTTGCATTTCGCCTATTGTTTTATTCCAATTTGTACCGCTATTGTATGAGAATATGTCGTCTGCATAAACCAGAAGATGGCTGCCGTGTTGAATTTCAAATATATCTTCCATATAAATCATAAAAAGGAAAGGGCTTAAGATACAATCCTGTGGTACACCATAATTATTTTTAATGATTTTTGAAAAATTGTTCCTCCATTTAATTTGAATTGTTCCCTGATGTAAGAAGTTTTGTATCCATCGAAGCAATCTACCAGAGTATCCAACTTTGTTTAATTTAGAAACAAGGCCATTTGGCCACACTGAGTCATATGCTGCTTTAATATCTAATGCTACCAAAACAAAATATTCCTTGCATTCTCTAGCTAATATAATGTCATGTTGTAATTGAAGTAACGTATTAATGCTGCTTCTGTGAGGGTAAAAACCATGATAATTAACATGAAAAATTTTATTTTGAAAACTGAGATCTAACATTCTATGCAGAATAACTTCTTTCTAATAATTTGGCAATTACTGAAGTAAGAGATATAGGACGGTATGATGAAACTTCATTGGGATTTTTGTGAGGTTTTATGAAAGGTAGAATAATTGCGTGAGTCCAATGTTTTGGAATTTGACTTGAAGACCAACTGTCATTAAAGGATTTCAAGAGAAGATTTATTGCTTTGATGGGAAGATGGTTGATTGTTTGGAGAAAAATTGTATCATGCCCTGGACTGCTGTTCTTTTGATGAGATATTGCTATTTCTAATTCTTTTAAAGAAAAAAGTTTATTAATATCTTGCCTATTGTCCGGAATAGAGATATTTGGAATACTATCGTTGTTTTTTGTTTTGCATAATATTGTAAAAAAACAGTCTGCTTGGGATTGTTCGTTTGTTAATATGGTTCCATTATTTTCAATAATATTAAATGAAGAATAGTTAGGATTTGTTCTATTTTTGATTATCTGGATTATTTTAAAAAGAACTTTAGGAGAAGAGATTTTTTCACATGTCTTTTGTGCCAAAAGTTTTCTTTACAGGCTTTGATTGTTTGCTTAAATTTTACGTTTATTTCTTTAAATTTTATCCAGTCTTCTTCCTTAAAATTTTTTCTTGCTTTATTAAGGAGTTTTTTTTTTTTTTTTTTTTTGCTCTTAAATACACATATGCTGCTGTCTACTATGGAGCTCATGAATTGATCTCTTTTTTTCTGATTCTTGAGATAAGATTTTTGAGCTTTTTTAATTTCTTCTATAATATTTATATTTATGTTTTCATTTAAATTTAAATTTTGTTGAATAAGATTGATAAATTTGTTCCAATTTGTTTTTTGTTTAAAATTATTTATTGCTAAGCTGTTTGTTCTTTTGTATTTAATGATTATGGGGAAGTGGGCACTTCGAAAATTATCAGTATTTGTGGACCAGGATAAATCATAATTTAAAATTATAGATGATAAAGAAAGATCTATAGATGTAAAAATTCCCGATAAATATAAATAAGTGTGACTTTTATCGTTTATAGCAGCCCTAAGTCACACACACACATTTTCAATAATCTAGTCAAAAATCTTTTTTCCAGAAGCATTGGAATTTTTCGATTCCCATATCTCATGTGATGCATTGAAATCTCCTAATATCAAACTATGACTATCAATATACGTATGATGCTATTTTGATAAGTTGACGTTATTAAAGTTTCCCAGTGGAATGTGTGTGTGTGTGTGTGTGTGTATGTAGATATTGAAAATTGTCAGAGGAACTGAATTTATTTGAGCTCTGACTATTAAAAGTTCTAAGTCTTCACTAATTTCAGAAAATTTTTTTATGTGGCACTAATATCTTTATTTAAAGCTATCTTTAATCCTCCTCCTTTTTTGATTTCTCTATCAATTCGGAAAATATTCTTATTAGGAATAGCGAAAATATCATTAGGATGTAACCATGTTTCTTGAATTATTAAAATGCTTGCTTTTTGAAAAATTGGTTCGAAAAGAATATCAGACCTCTTGTTTTTTTACTCCACATGCATTCCATTGGATTATATTCATGATTTAAAAGGGGGAATGCAATGCTACTAATCAGTTTGTCAAAAAAACCCCAGTTTAATATTGATTTTTTTAGCGAAAATATAAGAAAATTTGAATATTATCTATATTTTTTTTTATTTTGTTCCACTATACTTTTTAATATATTTCCTCTCTGTTCTGATTGTTTCTTTAGTCTTTTTGTTTTTTCATTTAGTTTTCTATTTATTTGGTGGTCGTCATCTTTTGAAATTGTTTTACATTGGATGCAACTTTTTTAAAAGTAGATTTCATTGTGTTCATCAAGGAAGAAAATCTGAAATTTATTTGAGTTGCCACCGTATTCAGTTCTGTCGTAAACCGCTGTACTGTTTGTGTGTTCTAATTTCTTTTCCAATATAGTATTGTTGTTTTCTTCAAACTTTTGTTCCAAGTTTTTAATTTTTTTTCCAAATTTTCTTTTTTCTCTGTTTGATTGTTGTATGTTTTAGCTGAGTATGAGGTTTTTTTAAGTTTTGAAACTTTTCGACTCCTTCATTTCTCGAGATTGTTGCTCTATTTTAATTTTTAAGATTTCGACTTCGTCTTGATATTTTTTGCAAATTTTAGAATTGGCTTCATGTGCTTCTCCACAAGAGCTACATTTTTTGATTTCAGTTTCTTTACACTCATTTTCAGGGTGATTTAATGAACATATTCGGCATTTTATTGAGCTTCGGCAGAATTTTTGAAAGTGTCCGAATTTCCAACAGTTTGTGCATTGTTTAGGTTTTTCAAAGTATAAATTAGTTTTAAACATTTCAAATCCTATTAGGACTCTTTCGGGGATCGTGCATCCAATTTGGATAACTTTAATTGTTTTGATAGGTTTGAATTCTGATTTTTTTTTTGTTTTTTTGGTGAAACGTTGAATGTCCAAAATTGCATAATTGTTTTCAAGTTCCGATTTTATGTCTTTTATTGTATAATCCGTGTCTATTCCTTGCAAAATATAACTACTGGTTAGGCCAATAAAGGACAATCTTGTACTTATTTTTTTTTCATTTATTTCTTTAATCCTTAATGTTTCTTTGGCGGGCTCGCAACTATTTGTTTTGATTATGATTCGCCGTTTCTTGTTTTGCTTATACTCAGAATACTTTTTTTAATTGTGAACGCTTTCATTATAATTTAAGTGGATTACCATTTTGAAAGTTAGAAAGATTTTAAGAAAATTGTAATATTTGGACTCGTATTTAAATTTTGTCTTTCCGCAAACTTTGCTAATAATTCCATATCTGTTAAATTACATCTATATTTATATAATGAAAAATTAGAATTTGTACTTTCCACCTCCATTTTATTACCTGGGTGAAGGTAATCACCCATTTTGTCTTCCCTACTCCAACACTCAAATTTGTATTAATACACTATCTTGTGTAAATACTAAAATTAATATGTCTTATCCGAAGATAGAAGAAAAGTTATGCTTGAAGTGTTTGCTACAGGCAACAACCTTTTCCGGCAGATACTTTTACCAAAACAGATTCAAATTCTTTCACACTTAAATTGATCCAAGAATGAAGTAAACAAAAACTTGATACCAAACAGTTTGAGTTACAGTTGTTTTCGTGTTGCCAAATTTTAGAAAAATATGTAATTCAAATATAAAGTAAAAAAAAATAACACATGAAGTATAAGAGGTAATGCTCAAAATGAAAAAAAAAAGAATACAATACAGAAGCAGTCAAAAGCAGCTGCGTTTGACACATGTAAATAAAGGGGCGTGGTCAAACAGTTGTTCGAATTGAAAAGGGCATAACTTCCATAAAAACGATCGGAATTGAAAAATTCTTTTTGACATTCAGTAGCAGTGATTAGAGACATTGATAATATGCTAAAAGTGAAAAATCGAAAATTTGATCGAATTTCACCAAATCGAAAGTCCACTGTACTCTTAAGTCGTAATAATTATTTTTTTTTATTTCATCTTTTACAAACAGGAATAGATTTGCTTATGTAAAATTGTAACGCGACGGGGATTCCTATTGAACTTCGATCAAGTGTGCAGATTTCGAGCTTTTGCAAATGGATCAGCTCCTGTACACGGGGGCTCTGTAATGACTCACCGGAAAATTTAATATCTTAATGTTACATTGAGAAATCTAATTGATATGGAAGTTTTTCTTTCGATCGGAAAGAGAAATCCATCCAGCATGAAGAAGTGAGGAATTTGTGTGACGGAAATGAATATCCGAATCAAAATTTCGGGAAGCAAAATGATATACTCGTTGGAGTTCTTGTAACTCCAATCCACAGAATCACCAAAGCTGACAACAAACATTCAAGGTGAAGAGGTATTTCATTTCCCCCTTTTACTATACTTGATTGTACCTGCGAGTATGAAATTGTTTCTTGGAATCTGGTATATATTGTAAATAAAATAATCGCAATCTAGTATAGGTTGTACATATACAGACAAAATATTTTAATATTTAATTATTACAGCAAAAGTTTAAAAAATATTGCAAAATAAAGTTAATTTATGTATAAATATTTTCATTTTAAATGTTTGAGATGAACTTCAAATACTTGGGGTTATAAAGGGTGTTTTTTTAGAGGTATAGAACTTTAAATTGCAATAAAACAACGATGCATTATTCGATTGACATGAATTTTTTTTATTCGAAAGATAATCTTGTGGCATTACATTTTAAATATGATTTCTGGCATAGGACTGCCACGGCTGGCTCGGATGTAGTCCAATCTGGACGTCCAATTTTCAATGACTTTTTCCAACATTTGTGGCCGTATATCGGCAATAACACGGCGAATGTTGTCTTCCAGATGGTCAAGCGTTTGTGGCTTATCCGCATAGACCAATGACTTTACATAGCCCCACAGAAAATAGTCGAGCGGTGTTAAATTACAAGATCTTGGAGGCCAATTCACAGGTCCAAAACGTGAAATTAGGCGGTCACCAAACGTGTCTTTCAAAAAATCGATTGTGGCACGAGCTGTGGGACATGTTGCGCCGTCTTGTTGGAACCACAGCTCCTGGACATCATGATTGTTCAATTCAAGAATGAAAAAGTTAGTAATCATGGCTCTATACCGATCACCATTCACTGTAACGTTGTGGCCTTCATCGTTTTTGAAGAAGGATTCCACCAGCCCATAAAGCGCACCAAACAGTCAGTTTTTCTGGATGTAACGGTGTTTCGACATACACTTGTGGATTAGCTTCACTCCAAATGCGGCAGTTTTGTTTGTTGACGTAGCCATTCAACCAGAAGTGCGCTTCATCGCTAAACAAAATTCGCTTAAGAAAATCGCGACCATTATTTTCGAAATAAAATTGCACAATTTGAAAGCGTTGTTCAGGCGTGAGTCTATTTATGATGAATTGCCAAACCAAACTGAGAATAAATCACTTGACAGCTGTTAAATCGGTCGCCATCTTGGAAAGTAATGCCAACTTAAACTTCTATACCTGGAAAAAAAACACTCTTTACAAACTTCATAGCACACACATTTAAAATGTTCTTTTGTCCAGGGATCAGTTTGAAGACCCCTACCGTAAAATAACATTTCGGGAAACGTTTTATTCCCCTCACGATTGGAAAAAAAATGTAACTTTAGCATCTTTAAAAAATTTTTTAAGGAAAAACGAAAGGTGTTGTCTAAAACGCTTTCTCATATTTTTCTACTACTGATTCATAGAGAATCCTCCTTTGATCTCATTTAAGCAACAATGGAGCAACGAGAAGGTATCAGATGACTTGTTTTAAAGGTTTGATTGAATTTTAATAGAATGGTCTCGTTATCCATGGCAGAGCATTTCGAATACACAAAAAGCTGGCATATAAAATTGACTAAGACAATTAATAAAAATATGAACCTTGACATATGTTTTCACAGACAGGAAAAAACACATTTAACACATTAATAGTTTGATTAAAATTTAAACAAATCCTGTGTTGAGAAAAATGTCAATCCAATAAAGCTAAACAGCAATAATTTTGTGTCAACTGAGAAACTGATCCTATGTTTATCTATAATATTTAAAGAACAACATATCTGGGTCATGACCAGCACTTGACATCATTAAAAAATGAATACAAAATGAATATTGAAAAATAAAATATAAAGTTATTTGATTCAAATGGTATAATTTATCTTAATCCCATTCCATCAATATTCCAGAAGGAATTCGATGTGATTCAAGACAAAGCCTTTTAGTGGCAGCTTCGTTTCATCGAAGGAATGAATCGAGGAAAACATTGCATCTTTTTCGCTTATTTCTGCGGGAACAATATCGACAAAAAGAATAAAAATTTATTTCCAAATGAAACTATTTCCGTTATCCAGCTTTAGAACTGTTACAGAAATTGTAGAAGATTCTTGTTTAAATAATACAAAAGGGTTCCTTAGAACGGCATCTGCTTAATGGAAAAATGTAGAAATCCCGACGGAAAACTATTTTGAATAAGAAATTCAGAAAATTATATATGAAAGGCAAAAAAAAATAATTAATAATAATAATAAATAAATAAATAAATAAAAAATAAATAACATGAGTATAGTAATTATCTTTATTACCTACACAAATATTTGAGGAATGCGTTATAAAATCCTGTGTCTGCATACTCCATAGCACGAACCTGTTTCATATTTTATTTTAATTTTTAAAGAAATGTTGCGCTTTTTCTTTTTGTAATACTTCTTCACCTAGGTACTTAACACCCCCCACTCTCGCTGCCAAATGGGTAGTGGTTATGGTTACGAACGTGTCATGGGTTCCCTTCCTGGTACCATTAAAGACCTGCCGTGCAGAGGAGCTGATGCATTTTAAATGTATCGAACATCCTCACGTTGCGGGTGGTGCGCGAATGAGTTAGTCAACATTTACGTCAAACTCTTCCGCTACACGAGGATTTTTGGCAACGGAACTCGTAGTTTTGAACCATGTTCAAGTGACGAGGATGGCACTTGAGCTAGCACCACTCTCCTAACTTTCACACCACATCAATGGGATGACGTTAAGCCTCGACAGATGTAACGTGCATCAACCCTCTCTGCACGGCGGGTCTTCAGTGGTTCTGGACTCGAACTCATGACATGCTAGCCAGGAGTTCATTACCTTGACTACTAGGCTACGCGACCCCGCTTGACTGATGAGTTTGAAGAAGAGGTGCTAACTTAGGTGTCGCCTTTGTCTCCTAACCGAGGTTTCGTCGCCAATAGCCCTCTTGTTGCTTTTTAAGGCGACATTAATATAACACTGCCAAATTTATCATAGAAAAGTTCGTTTTTCCATTTAACAGTAAGTAATTCCCTCTCACCTGATTTGGATATCTTTGCTTCGTATCCCAGTCTCTTGGCAAACGATGCCAGGCAGCTTCACCTCCCAAAAGACAAACTTCGCGTTAGCATCGACTGAAACCGGATCTTTTAGCTTAGTCCAAAGATGAAGAGAACATAAAAGAAACACGCCTTGGATATTGTTAAAGGTACAATGTTTAATGTGGAGTGGAGAAGAGTTATACAAAAGAAAAAGAATTTCTTTTTAGAAAACCCCAGCTCCCAAACGGAATTGCCAGCGCAAAGCTAACTTTTGCTACTCCCCACTGTGCCAACACAACTGCTAATGAGTTCAACTGCCAATTTTCCGAATTCAGAAATATGCGTTGGAGTGAGAGTGGTAACTGTATTTGGGTACCATCTCGTGTTTAGAAAGTCTGAAAAAAGGAATTATTCATCATTGGGGAAGTAAGAAGGATGAGTCACATCAGTTGGCAATTTTTTTAATGCAATTGTATTAAAGAACGCTGATTCGTCTTCTTATCTTAAAATATCGGATATTTAACCTGGAGCAATGATAGTGCTCACGAAGTAATCCATTAGGGGATCTGTGGCTTGATGACTTGTTAAGCCTTAATTAACAGCAAAGCAACTCATTCAATATAGAGTAATGACTAATGAAGAGCAGAAAATGAAACCTCGATCATCAATGTGGGAAGCCATCACGTAAAAGTATTTTCCCATGAATTCTCATTTAGATCAATTTGAAACAGTATTCAAAATTTTAAGTGAGCTGGACGAATTTCTTCCGTGTTATAAATAATACGATAGGACACAAACAGAAAATGGAATGGGGTTTTCCTTTAAAGCGTCTATCGATTTCTATCCAAGACTAATGGAGGGTAGAAGCGATTTCTATTAGTGATTTTAGTTCAGATAGGAGGAACACGAAAGGAAGGGCATAAAATACCGTGCTAAAAGTGTTACAACCACACGAATCTGGATATTAAATGAAGTATTCCATATTTCAGATGTTCAGTTACGTAATCACGCTAGACGTACAGATGCGGCCAAAAAAACTAAAACCCTCTATCAGTATATTTAAAGAAATGCTAGAGAAATGTTTGTTTCGTTGTGGAAAACCCCATCGCAACTCGAGTGCACACTGTGGGGAACGGAGGTTGGATGTGCAGTTGTATAGTGGAGGAGAATCAAGTAAGCTCCAGCTATTATTTCACATAGTTTAAATTTATTGTTCCTTTAAAAGGTAATTTCAACCCCCTCTCCCCTTCCATTTCAGAATGTATTTCTAGTGAAACAAGTCCAAAAAGTCTCAATATGGAATTAAAAGAAAACCAAATTATCCCATTTTTTTGACAGCAAAGAATGCAGCTAAGTCTTAAGAGAGATGTTAACGAATTGATTCCCATTGACAAGATATAAAAACGGCAACAAAGAATACAAGTTTTGGAGGGACATATATATATATATATACGTAGGACATGATTCATTTCTAGTCCATATATGATTGTAATTAAAAGTAACACATTTTGTTTAAAAAGAATATACTACAAATGAGGAGGGTGCACAGTGAGAACAACGCAAAATATACAATTGTATGGACTTAATCGATAGCAGGTTTTGTGAATAATTTTGCTGCGGTTAACTATGATTCCAATTTTACAAACACTCTCACTGCTTATGTTCATTTATTGTTTTTTCCCCGCAGGTATGGTTCCAGAACCGCCGCATGAAGGACAAGCGCCAGCGGTTAGCTCTTTCCTGGCCCTACACGGATCCGCATTTCGCCGCTTACCTCATCAACGCAGCCTATGCAGGCTACCCTCTTCCGCCACCCTTCACAACGTCATACTACGGCCCCACAGCCCGCTACCCAGCCCCGACCAGTGCCCCAGCATACCTGACCAGGCCGCCACCACCACCGGCCCAGCCGCCCCTGCTTGCCACCGGCACGTACATCAGAGCTGACGGCAGTCCACCCTTCTTCGGGTCCTGCGTCGATCCTTGCCGATGCCACCTGGTGGGTTTTACACAGCCACCCCGGCCCTCCGTGGCCCCTCCACAGAGCACCCCGACGCCGCCTCTAGGAGACACGTCTCCCCGTGCACCCGTTGGACCTCAGCAGAGGACGCAGCTTTTTCAACCCTACAAAACAGATCTGGACAGACCTTGAGGACACCGTGAGCGATGGAAAGGTCCATTGTTCTATCTCCTAAGAGACTACAAAGACTCACAGGGGTGGCAGATGCACGCCTCTCTCCATGTTTTCCATTTATCCTATTCAGAAAGTACCGTGCGACTCCGGAACATTTGGAACATAGGTGGAACCAACATTCCCGATCGAAACGACCCGTTTCATAATAGACTTCGTCGTCTGGCTCATAAAGCCTAGAAAAGAAAATGTTCCTCGTCGCTGATGGAATTTTCTGTGAAAATTTTGAAAATAATCCTTCCTTCATTCGAGTCATAAGAAAGACGACCGGATTTCTTACTGGGGTGTGTTCTGAAGTCCCACTGCGACCTCGAGAACAAGAAGTGCTTCATTCTCTCCCGTGGAGTAAATGTTATTTTAACTGAGCTTTTCTGAGCACCCAGCCCGTTGACCAGAGAAAGGATCGGTTTCCTTTTCAAATCTTCTGGAGTGTTTTTGCGCACATCATCTCTCCTTCTACTGTGTTTTGTTTCGTCTTTTAGAGCCTGGTAGGTCGCTCTTTAATTTGCTTTCCTCCTCCCCCGCGGAAAAGAAAGTTTCCTAGTCAGTGCGGGGGACTCACCTGCAGCCAGTTGTAAATATATAGCGCCTCACCCAATAAACATTTTTTTATTCGTAACGACTTTGTCGTCTTTTTGTTTTGATTCGTTGTTTTCGCATCTTCATTAAAAATGAAAAAGCACCTTGTACTGGGAGTAAAAATTCCTTCTTTTAGATCATGTGACAAAATGAATCATAATCATGAGCAGTTTTTAAAAATATGTTTTAGAAAAGACGGCTTTTTTTCTTCATAAAATTCAAATATTTCATTCACAATGTTGGTGTAGAAGAAGATTTAAGGATCTGTCTAAAGGAAAACCGTGAATTTTGTTTAAGCGCCATCTTTCTTTTATTCCGATTTTGTACTTCCTTTTCTTGCAATTAAATTATGAAAGCAAATATTGTCTTTATTTGATGTTTCGATTGAGGATAAACAATATTACAGTTCTTGATATACTTTCAGTTCCTTTTATGTTAAATACACTTATGCTAAAAAAATATTAAAAGGTCTCACATTAGTTAAAGTTTTTAAAAAAGTTTATTATTTTATTTAATTTTTCTGAATCTTTTAAAAGAATTCTCGTGTTTTATGGAAATAAAGCAGGTGGACGTTTACATTTGGGCTACTCGGTGACATTTCCCGAACAGCTGTTTTACTTAGCTTTATTATAATCCAAAGCATAAATGAAGCCTCGAATATTGACATTGTAACTTCGGTTACATCTTAGTTTGTTTATATCCATGCAAGTGAGCGGTCTTGTTCAGATAGAAGAAAAGAGCTGGAAACATGTTGATGGGAAGTTTTACTTCAAGGCTTGCGATTCATGAAAACAACAGAAAATTATGCGAGACAAAAGGAGTGTTATAAAAGCCACAGTGGCTTGTCGTGGAAAGGTTTTTTTTTTAATGGGAACATTTATAACCCCGTGCACCACAAAGTATCACACGGGGTCTTACATAGAAGTACGCGTGAAGCACTCATCACAACACAAACATCCATGTCTTCCCCGGGATTCGAACCCAGACCCTACGGCATCGCAGTCAGCGTCACTAACCACTATTCCGGATGGGCGACGTCGTGGAAGGGTTAGAATAATTTTCGTTCTGTGCTATAAGGTCACTATAGTAACAAAAACAGAATGTGTTAAAACAAAAATTGAGATTTGTTTGCGATAAGCTGTAAACTCGATGCGAAAGGAGGACGAAATGATTACAGCATAGTACGGAAATATAATCGTGCAAACTGAAACACGCTTTACATTGGTGCGGAAAGTTCTTCGAGTCGTCTGCTCAAGTGACGAGAAGAAGCAGTGAACACTTTTTGCCCCCATTTTTGGTATCAAAAAGTACTTTGAAATAATTGCGTGAATAATTTTAGATGGAGAAAAACAAATTTCCGTAAGTATTGAGTGATTTATCGCAACTTGACAAGAACTTGTAGGAAAGGGGCCCAAAAACCTTGACTTGTGGTAGCTAGTAGAAATTTCTGCGAAAATGAAGCAATAATCTCTTTTAATGATGGCAAGAAAAAGGCAGGTTAAAAATAGTGCAAAGGTGGTCATGTGCAAAGATTTGCTTCAGGAATGGTTCTAAGCAAAAATTCGGATGGACTTTTCGCTCAAAAAAGTGTTTGTTCGCTGGCACAAACCAAAAGAATGTTACCTCAGATGACTCCAACAATGAATTATTAAACAAAGAAGCATTTAATATAAAATTTAAAATTTTCTGAATTACAGTCATATGGTAGATATATCTAACAGTTTAAAGGTAATTTTACAAGCAATTGCTATTTCACGTGGTAATTATTTTATGAATAACATTTAAAAACTTTTCTTTTGAAGAAACTCGAATCGTTCCAGTCCAAGCAAAGGAGTTTAATGTTATTTCCTTTCATTGTAAAGTATTGGAATATTGTTATTCTTTTATTACAGTTATTCTAACAAATGCCTAATAAATGGCATTCGAAAATATCGTGATAGTAATTTCTACGTTTGGTGTCAATTTTTTCAGAAAGTCGCTCTCTCTCTTAACTTGAAAAATGGTTTGTGGACGTGGTAGCCTAGTGGTCAAGGTATCGGATCGTGGCTGGCTTGTTACGAGTTCGAGCCCAGTACCACTAAAGACCCGTCCTGTAGCAGAGCGATACACGTTAGAGCTATCGAGAGCTGGAACATCTTGCCGTTGGTGTAGTGTGGTAGTTAGGAGAGGGGGATGCCAGCTCAGGTGACGTCCTCGTCACTTGACCATGGTTCAAAATGACGAGGTCCCAAAGCCCTCGTGTAGCTGAACAGTGCGACGTTAATCAAAAAATGTTTCATAGCAAACTAAAACAGTATTACATTTTTTTTATTCGGAGATGATATATTTTCCAATATATGAGAAAAAAACCGTTAATAAATATCGGTAATTTAAAAAGGGAAGGAGGATACACATCGCTGGAAAAAAAAGGCGAGATGAAATTTTCAATGCCAATAATGAGCAGTTCAAAGTTTACATTAATTTTCAAATTCGGCTCTTTTTAATACAATATTTATTTCGAAAATATTATAACATTAAAAAATTAGATGTTTTCAGAACTGAAATGAGTGTTCACTTTTTTTAAGGGTCATGTTGTGCAAGAATTGAGTGTTTATCATTTTGTTTTGCTCCACATGATGCATAAATGATAGAGAAATCAATTAGCTAAAGGGAATAGAAAGTCTACAAAAAAAAATAATAATAAATAAAATATAGAACAATGGGCATTTCTCAGGGGAAAAAAGGAACTAATCTGTTATGTCCCCACGTTTTTTTCTTTCAACTAAACACTTCTCTCTCTCACACACATAGATGCTTTTTTAAAAATAAAAATATTTTAACAAGTGGTATTTTTTTGGAAAAAATATTCCCAAAGATATGTTTCTCTGATCGAAAACTGGGATTCATTTTATGGTATAAGGTTCAGTGAAGAGAGAAAACCCGTTCTCTATAATTCACTCAGGACTGCATTAAAAATCTAGTTTAAATGTAAATGTTAAGCAAGTAATATAAAAAAAATAAAGTCAATTCCTACATGGATCAACAAAAAAAAATTTTATTTTAGCTACTTTTTATTAAATAGTTACAATTAAAATAGATAGGTATACACATAGGACAGAATCGCAACATTAAGTGGTCATTCATTTTATTCATTATCATTAAAGTATCGTATTGTCATCCAAAACAATCGTGTCTATAAAATTTCAGTTCTACTGAATGCTTTAAAACGCGAGAAGAAAATCTTTTCAAGTTTTGACACGAGTCGCCAAAAGGGTTGCTAAGTTGCCAACGTGACTGTATTTATAATTATTTAAATAATTAGTTTTAATCCATTAACTTTTATTAATTATAATTAAATTGCTGTATTGTCATCCAAAATAATCATGTATATAAAATTTCAGCTGAATGGAGCGCTTTAAAATGTATTTTATGAACGATTGAAAATTCCACTAAGATAAATATATAGAGAGTGTGAGCTAACAGTAGGAATTGAAAAAAAAATGTTTAAACTGCCTTTTTTTAAAAAAATCTTGCTCTGATGTAGAAAGATTTCGATTTCTATGATCGGGTGGCAGAGGGTTCTATCCCAAGAATAAACGGGCAAGGCAGGGGCCGGTAAACTTTCGATTTGCTTAGTAAGTGTTACAGAATAATGAAGGCATGAATGAGCATGTATACTAGCTAGAAAAAGTCTGCGTTCACGTACTATTGCTTACAAAAACAACGAAAAAAAAATTAAAAACTGGAATCTGAAATTTTTTAAAAAATATATTTTATTTAGTTTATTTCAAGTATTGAGAATAACAAAATGCAGTCATAGCTTTTAAAATTTGTAGCGATTAAAATTTGTAGCGATACCTACAAAAATCAAACAAAAAAAGTCTGCGTTCACTATTTTAGTAGAAGCTATAAAAAAGTATTTAAGAGGGATAATGAGCTATTTAATAGCTGGTTGGATAACCCCGTCTTTCGAGAATCTCCTGAAGTCGTTTCGGCGTTGAATGAACAAGTTTAGTTGTTTCTTCAGCGCTTATCTTCTCCCATTCGTCCTTAAGAACACTATTCAGCAAATCCTTGCTAGATAGATTGTGTTGACGAATCTTAGGCTCCAGCAAATCCCATTGGCGTTCTATAGTAACCCTTATATCGCCGCGGACCGGTCAACATTTGTTAATTTTACCGCGGCCCGCTGAGGGGGAGGATATTGATTGCTTATATTTTAGACTATTTTGATTTAATAATTTTAGTTTATAATTGTATTTAATCGTGACTTCTGAATAAAATATAGCTTCACCCAAAAATGAATATAAAGTGATTTAACAAGGAATATTAAGTGATTTTTATAAAAAGTAGCCCAAATCTAAGAAAAACATACCACAGTAAATAAAAAAGAAATAATTTAATGTTTCTTGTGCGGAACACTGTTCTAGAGGATTCAGATCACGTGACTGTGGGAGCGCTGATTTGGGACAATAGCCAAAGCTTCATCATCTCAGCTTAGAATCGCTGTCGTGTCGGAAGCGAAGTGACGATCCAAGGCCGAGTTGGGTGGCACTTTCATTAAAATTTTTTTAGGACATCAAGGTAATCTTATTTATTCACAGTAGCACACACAGGAATTTTTCAGGGGGGGTCGAAAGTTCACCATTCTTGTATCATGCTCCTTTTGATTTTTTCAATTTTCGGGAACAAAACACAATAAAAAACTAAATATTGAATAAATAATTAGCATTAATTAATAAAATTAATCATTAATAACAAATACTTAATTAAATTTTACGTACTATGTACTTAGAATTATAACCAATCGGAAAAAAATCAAGGGCTTTGGGGAGGGGGGTCCGGACCCCCAGGAACCCCCCTGTGTGTGCCACTGTTTGTTCATAATTGATTCGATATACTCCAATTTGCCAACACCATTGCTCGCCATGCACCCTCACACGATAACTCCGTCGCCGTGCTTCACCGTTGGTACTAAGTGCTCTTTTTGAAGAGCTGTACAAGGTTATCTGCATACCAATTTATGACTTTTTATTCCAAAGATGTAAAATTTGCTTTATTGGAGAATGAGAATATCACAGTCCTCCAGAACTCCGAAAGCATATATATGCTCTTATGCAAAAGCTATCCTTTGGTCTTTGAAATATATGGCTTTTTCTACGAGCCACTCGACTACAGTATTCCGGCCTTTTTCAAGATTTTTCTTGGAGTGTCCATTCAAATGTGTTTTTGTTGAACTTCTCACGAATGTCTGTTGCTATTTGAGTTCCAGTCAAACACGGATTTTTTTTCACCACACATAGCATACTTCGTCGTTCTCTGATTGTGAGTTGAGATGAACGAGATTTCGATGTGTGTCAATTCCTGCAGTTTTAAAGTCCTGCGTTAGTTAGATGAATCCTGCCATCCAACGGATATGGTTAGATCCCGACGACTTTTCCCCTCTTTCCACATTTTCCATAATGATTTTAAGCTCACTGATACTAATTTCCTTTCTTTTATTTTCCATGTCATTGAATTGCTTCGTACCTCACAAAAATATAAAAGTTATTGCGTAACAATTTTCTTGAGCTATTTTATTTGATAACTGAATGCGAAAACTCTGCTAACGTATAACGCGCCTGTTGATAAAAATTCCAGGAATCGTGAATATTCTAGTGGGGTGAACGCAGACCTTTTCTGCCTACTACTTGCGTGCTTTGCTACAAAAAAAAACCGCTGTCTGACATAGTTTTAATTCAAAACTAATTCTTGCATGCTCAACATTTAAATAATAGAAAACAAATTCCTAAAATTTTGTTAGAAAAAAAATTATGTTTCTATTAAATTTTACCTTTGCTCTATGATTTGTTATGGGTGAACGCAGACTTTTTCTAATTAGTGTATATGTATGCGCAAGAAGGACGCATCGGTAGCGGTGCTCCATTAAAATATTTTTAAACTCAGAATTAAACATAGGTTTACTCAAATTAACATTATGTTACTCCTTCAAAGACTAGGAACTCACCAAGATATTTTTTATTTCCGTGGTTCAATAAAAGAATAACCATTGTCGAATTTCATGAAAAAAAGGCGCTATGTAATATAGCGTTATTTGAAAAAATTGCCTCTTTCTACTAATAAATAACCTTTAACACGTCAAAAAATATGGAAAAATTTTTTCGCCGTATGTAAGACAGTGGGAACTCAACGCAGAGCACATGTTCGGATCGAAAAAATGCCTCAATTTTTATAAAAATTTGTGACATTGTAACTCATGCATTTGTTTATATTGTAATGTAGTGTTTTTAAAATTTCAAAATATTTCATAAATTATCCTTTTCACATGAAAAGGGATGGCTCATTTAGTATGACGGTAGAGGAGAAACACATTTTATAAAAGAAAAAATGTATCAACTCGGGTAAAAAGGAGTAGCATGATAAAATAAGTGATTTTCTACAGGATAGGGAAGCCAGAAATGTCTGAGTACTTTTTTTTCTATTCCTTAACATTAGCCGGAGACAGCCTTAAGGGTTTCTCTCGCCTATTCTCATACATGAGTATTCCCAACTCATGTATACAAATAAAAAAAAAAATAAAAAAAAGTAAAACAAACCCCTTATTTTAAAGAGTATCTTTCTAGGCGACATGGAATTGAACTTTTACTGCGATAAACTAATTGTAATACTTCCACTCATAAGCTTTGTTAATGAAAAACAATTTAATACACAAAAGCCATTTAAATATGCATCCAAGTACAGATCAATTCTTTCCACCTCGAAGAGAAACATTCAGTGGAAATAACTCTTTCTTTAAGCACTACCTGTAGGCACAGGTGTCTGAAGAGCCAGAGGGGAGGTCCAATGGTTGAACATTAACGTCGCACTGTTCAGCTACACGAGGGCTTTTGGCGACGGACCACGTAATTTTGAACCATGGTCAAGTGACGTGGACGACACCTGAGCTGGCACCCCCTCTCCTAACTGCCACACCAACGGAAGGGCGTTTCAGCTCTCGACAGATTTAACGTACATTGCTCCCTTACACGACGGGTCTTTAGTGGTACTGGGCTTAAACTCATGACATGCTTGCCATGATCCGATACCTTGACCACTGGGCTACCACAGCCCCATTTTTAGTGTAAAGGTATACAAAAATGTTTAAATATATATTGTGTTTTTTCCCTTATCGTGGTACTATCAGCCGAGTGGTCATGTTGACGAAATCGTGGCCGGCGTTCGTGAGTTTGATACTCGGTACTCCGCCCTATAGAGGTGAATGATACACATTCAATCTGTCATGGCTCGGTCGGCGGGGAGTATAGCCTTGAAAAGCTCAAGTACCATCCTTGTCACTTGACCGAGGTTCCGCGCTTTGCCTAAAGCTGCATTCACACCAAGGCTGTCAGCATGAGCGTCTAGCCAATCAGAGACTTCATTTCACCCGAGATGAAATATTTGATTGGCCAGACACTCGACGCTGACAGCCTTGGTGTGAATGCAGCTTTAGAGTGCGACGCTACTAAAAGGGTCTGCGGTAGCCCAGTGGTCAAGGTGTCGGATCCTGGCAGGCATGTCACGAGTTCGAGCCCGGTACCAATAAAGACCCACCGTGTAAGGCAGCGATCCACGCCAAATCTGTTAAGAGCTCAAACCTTCTCCCGAGGGTGTGGTGTGGTAGTTAGGAGAGGGGGTGAACCAGCTCAGGTGTCGTCCACACCACTTGACCATGGTTCAAAATGACGAGGTCCGTCACCAAAAGCCCTCATGTAGCTGAACACAGTGCGGCGTTAACATTCACTCACTGACGCAACGCTAATAAATGAACTAATTACCTTTGAAACCACTGCCCTTTAAAGATCTTCCTTGTCAGCTTTATTACAGCCCTCGCATTTCCTTACACTGAAATGTTAATAAAAAATCAGAAATGCAATTACGCAGAGGCTATCGTTTTGAAACTCTGTCAAGAGACGAGGACGATACCTAGGCTAGCACCCCATTCTCCTTGCCATTGTGACTCGACGAATCTAATGTGTGCATCAACTTCTCGACACAGCGAGTCTTTCTTTGCACCAAGACTCAACAAATCTGACCTCGAGTTAAAAAGCTTGTTTTTTAGTACTAGAATAGTAAAACAAGAAGGGGGGGGGGGATTTTTGAAACACTTGCTAGTAGTGAAGCAATTTCCTCATTGATTTTAACCAAGGCGGCAGAACATAAAGGCTAGTTGATTTTATAATAGGAGTCTCGGAGATTATTTTTCGAATTTGAAAAATGTACAACTTTGGACATTTTTTCTTCGTAAGAGCATATTAGAGCAGTGGCGTAACGTACACCCCCGCACTGCGGGGGGAAGGCTAGACTGACGCCTTAACGTAGAATTTCACAAACTTAGCTTTACATTTTTTTTAATCCAATTTTTAAGCGATTTTCAAATTGGCGATCTAACATCATTCAAAATCAAAACTTTGATCGCTTATTGATATCTTAGATCCAATAATCAAATCAAAAAAACCTTTTAATTTGCTGTAATCCCCGCGACGAAAGAGATACTTTTCTTTAGTGGGTTTTTTTTTCAAACTTAACGAACAGATAAAAAGAAAGTCAGACGGAAAATTGGATAAAATGCTAGAAAGATAAAAAAATTCATCCCTGTTTTTTTTAGTATACTTCATGTTAGCGGTAGGGAGAAAAAGACGTTACTTTTTACTGAAGTAGCAAAGTAACTTATTGGCGTCTTTAGCTTCTCCTTCCCCCCCCATGTATTTCATTTTCATTTAGCGAACTCGTAAATAACGTACATCTGTTATGCTTTATTCATGAAAAATAGTATTGCGATACTTGAAAACGCATAGAGAGCATTTTAAATGATTATATGGTTCAGATTTATGATTTAGAATCTCATATGCCCACAGAAATTTCCGTAGATTTATGAGTATTCAATCAAATAAAGCATAATGAGAAATGTTTCACAAATTGTTTTTAGAACATATATATTTTCTTTTCAATGCACTTCAATATAGGGAGTGTTCCTTCGCTGTTAAAACATTTTAATCTCACTTTTCTCTCTTGTCATATTAGAACTGTTTTTTGTAAACGGAATTAATTATATATATTCTGGTTCTTATACCGTTATTTTGTTAATAAGACAAGAAGAAACGCGGCCCTAAAATGAGCGGAGTTAAAAAAACTTTGAGCAGTTCTCAAAAACGAAAAATTCGAAAGAGAAAGGAGTATAATATTGATAGCAAATATGCAAAATTGGATAACTTTTTAATATCCACATGTTCATCATCTTGTGCAAGTGCTAGTAGTAGTAATGCCAGGGAACTTGATGAACAAATTCTGGAAATGAAAATTAATCCACAAGAAAAAACACAGTTTCGGACACTTCAACTAATAAGGATACTCTATCTAAAGAAAGGGAGTCGAAAAATGAAAACGAAGAAATAAAATTGATTAGAAATGATTTTGCGCATTATGTAGGTACGCCCATAAATGCTGATTTAAGGGAACGAATTTTAAAATTGGGCCCATACCAACCAGAAGGTTATTTCCAAAAAGATGCCAAGGGAAGGATCTTTTCTTAGGATCTTATTATAGTTTCATATCCAAGGTAGGACAAAAGACCAAAAGGAAATGGCTGTGCTATTCAACACGACTTCATGTTACTTACTGTCAAGTATGTTGGCTTTTCGCTGATAGAACCAATATGTATTTTAAAGAAGCCTGGTATAAAGGTGTGAATGACTGACAAGGAATGTCAAAAAAAAATAAATTAAAGAGCATGAAAATTCTATAATTCATATCCAAGCATGTCGCCCATATGACATCTGGTAACAAAATAAAACGGTGGATTTATTATTGAAATGCAATTTTAAAGAAGTTAATAAGGTTAGCCAAATCTTACGAAGAATCATAGACGTTACAATGACTAGCGATGTGCAATCTTCCTTTTCGGGGACATCGAGAAACTCGAGATTCGACTCAAAGGGGAAATTTTTTGAATGTAATAGACCTCTTGGCTAAATATGACCCTCTTCTCAATGTTCATTTGTCAGAAAAAAGAATTCAAAAATATCTTAGCCCAAAATTCAAAATGAACTTATTGCTTATAGGCTCTAGAATAAAAGAAAATATCGTTAAAATATAAGGAAATGTTCTTTTTTCTCTATTATTCTGGACGACACAGGATATTTAAAAAAAGACCAATTAAGTATTATAATAAGGTATGTAGCAACTGATGTTAATGATAATAATGAGCCAGATAATATCAGAATTAACGAAACGTTCTTAGGCTTTATTGAGGCGGCAAATCAGACAGCAAAAAGTTTGGAAAGCGATGTGTTAAATTTTCTAAATACACTGGATATTAATTTGGCGAAGTGTCGAGGACAAGGATATGATGGGGCAGCCAACATGAGTGGAGCGTATGGGGGATTACAGAAATTAATTAAGGACAAACTACCAAGAGTAAATTACGTTCACTGTTCAACACACAACCTCAATCTTGTTCTAAACGATGCATGTAATAACGTGCCTCATGTAAGAGAGTTTTATGACTTTTGTCAAAAAATTTACACATTTTTTGGGATAAGCATTAAAAGGTGGAGTGATCTGAAAATTGTGCAGAATAACGAGAACATTCAGCAGACTATTCAATCATTATGCACGACAAGGTGTTCACCTCGATTTGACTCTGTAATATCAATTCGCTACAATTACATTTCGATATTAAAAGTATTTTCAAATATTTTACTAACCAGTGCTAAGCAAGACGAGAAACAGGAAGCTTTAGCGATTAAAAAATATTTGGAGAAGTTTCAATTTTTATTTATTTATTATTTTTTTTTGCTAGTTTTCCAATGTCAAATTCTACAAAGCATAAATTTAACTTCAAAAGCATTACAATCACCAAAAATAGATTTGGAAAACGCTAAGACCATGTTAAATTCTAGCTTAACGTCTATCGAGAATCTTCGTAACAATTTTGCTAATATAAAGGAAGAAGCTATTGTTTTGGCTAAAAAATGGGGTATCACCCCGGAGTTTGAAAAAAAGAGACATATAAAAGTTAGACAGTTCTTCGATGATTTCAATGCTGATGAAAAATTGCAAGACAGAACGATTCTTTGAGGTGGATGTTTTTAAGGTCATTGTTGATGTTATTACTACTCAATTAAAAAATCGCTTTCAGAGTATGAATGGCATTTACAAATCATTCAGTTTTCTTTCTCCCAAAAATATTGTAAGCACTACAAATGTCTCTTATATAATGAAGCCAGTAATCTTCAAAAAGTATATAGCCTCGACCTACACATATCTAGTGAATTTCCAAATCAAATTATGTCTAAAAGCAGCTTTTAGTGAAGATTTAATTAAGCTAAATTTGATAAAAGATTTAGGTATTTTTTTGATGATTCAAAATAAGTTTGCTGCGCCAAGTTTACCAGATGTATGTATCGCAGTTTTATTGTTTTTGACTCTTCCAGTTACTTCTGCAATGGGGGAAAGGTCATTTGCTAAATTAAAATTAATAAAAAATTGTCTACGTTGTACGATGTCGTAAGAGAGGCTCTCCTATTTGTCATTGATTGAACAACAAGAAGCAAGAAAAATTGAACTGGATGAATTAATAATCGACTTTGCTAAGAAAAATGTGAGACGTCAATCGCTTTTTTTGTGATTTACTTCATGAGTGTAGTGCTGTATATTAGCTAGTAGTGTGTGTCGCGGACAACCCAACGAACTAGTTACTTTTGTAGTTCAACCTGAGTGGTACTGCGAGCGCATTCTTTTTTGTGTCCATGCTTTCTTATTAGTAAAAGTAGTTGTGTCTGACTTTTTGACAGTTTATGCTAGAATTTTATCGAACTTAAGGTCAAGCTCATCCCGGGATTCATAAACGAAGAATTTGGTAAGTGATACCTTTTTTCTATCATAAGGATCTGAAATCGAAAATATTATTTTACAGTGTTTGTGTTTTTCTTAGTGTATCGTTTTTATTTAAGTTATCAGTCAACTGTTGGTAGATTTTCCATTTTTTTACGTACTATAAATACTCTCTCTTCTCTCTAATGTAATTTACTTTGTTTACTGAGACACAGGTTGATTTTATATTCAGTTATAAGTTTAATATTTAAATATTTTTACGTGATGTGTAAAGGTACATTATGTTATGGTTTTGCAATTCTTTGTAAATATATATATATCCGGCTTGGGGCCCAAGATCTGACCTTGCGGGGGGACCCAATTATTTTCCGTTACGCCACTGTATTAGAGGCTTTCACTGAGAGCTTTCCCCGTTTACGCTAGATCTCCTATAGTTAAACTCCGATAAACAGGTCGTAAATTGAACTAGTTAGATTTCTGTTTTTTAACACTATTTTCATTCAGTCGGGTGGTAATTCAAAGTGCTCTCGATTGATTGAACATTAACGTCGCACTGTTCAGCTACACGAGGGCTTTTGGCGACGGACCACGTCATTTTGAACCATGGTCAAGTGACGTGGACGACACCTGAGCTGGCACCCCCCTCTCCTAACTACCACACCACTGGGAGGACATTTCAGCTCTCGACAGATTTAACGTGCATCGCTGCCCTACACCGCGGGTCTTTAGTGGTTCTGGGCTCGAACTCGTGGCAAGGCAAGCCACGATCCGATCGGCTACCGTGGCCACTTTCTTTCTGCAAGAACCCATTTGTCACGTTTCGAAATGAAACCAATGCATTTCACGTGATCACGAATGCGATCAATTGAACACTTAAGCGATCCGACGTCAATCAATACCTTTACTTCGCCTCCCTTCAAGTGGCTTTCCCGAACATGGTGCATCTTCAACTTGCCGGAATGGTGCCTTACAAATCAGTTTGGGCGCTGGTATTGTGTCAAAACAATACACGTCGGATATTAAATTTCCCTTAATTGGAGAGAATTTTCCCTTTTCGACAGGAAAGGGAAATGTGAACGCCGCACTACAAAGCTGCACGAGGGCTGTTGGTGACGAAACCGGTTTTTTAAAATCTCGGTCAAGGGACGAGGACGACACCTGAGCTGGCACTCCCTCTCCTATCTTCTACACCACACCGATAGGAGGATGTTTTAGCCTCGACAGATTTAACGTGCATCGGCCTCCTCTACACAGCGGGTCTTAACTCGGGAGCAGTCGCGCACTCGATACTAATGGTAGTGATCACGCGGGCAGACCGGAGTCATCCTAATTCATTCTTTTTATAGTTATTTTTTTTCACGTTAAAAATCGTTATTCCAGTGAATAATTTAGTTAAGAGAAAGTATACTAACCTCTTTTTCAATTTTTCTGTGATAATTTGAAAAAAAAAAATTCCAATGAAACTTAAATAAATTTTTTCAAATGAAAGGACACATATCTCAGACACTTTTCGCTAACATTACAGGGATGATATTTGCAGACAAAACTGTCATACGTTGTTAAGTTATTGTAATTTTATTGTCGACAGTCTTGCTTGTGTCATTTTGGCAGGGCGCAATGTGTCTTGTGATACACTTGTGGCTTCACATATTTTTTGAGGAAGTTGTTTGGGTAGGATTTGAAAATCATTCCTTCGACTGAAACTTTTTATGTTTATCGTTTTCTCAAATTTACTTTTGCTATCATGATTAATATCCATTTTTTCGTCAGGTTCTTCCTTGCTTGATCAATTACTTTTTCAGAAGTTTCAACTTCATCCAATAGGTATCGCAGATGCCCATTTCTTTTTCAATTCCTACTATTTTCCAACTATTAGTTCACACTCTCCCTATATTTATATCTTGTTCAAATTTTCAATCTTTAATAAAATACTTTCTATTCCTCCATCCAAGTTCAAATACATTTTTTAAAACCTATAGTGGATGACACTTAATGTTAATACAGTTTTTTCAAATATTAATCCATTAATTAAATTTAATGAATGAATAAATAGTAACAAACAAGAACAATAGTCCAACGCCCTATGTAAAGGAAAACCGCTCGTCGTGTCCCTGTAGCGCAATGGAGAGCGCGTTCCGGAGGTCGAATTCCACTTGGCATGCCCTAATTTCTGAAAATGGGATTTATTTTTACTGCACTATTTTATTAGAATAACTAAATTTATAATGAATGAATAAATAGTAACAAACAAAAATAACAGTCCAACACTCTATATAGAAAGGAAAATGGAAAATCGTTACCTATTTTGTCACTTAATATTTATTGTATGCCTGTCATATGCAGTAGCGCATGCAGGAATTTTTCAAGGGGGTGGAGTCCGGGGTCGAAAGTTCACCATTCTTATATCATGCTACTTTTGGTTTTGTCGAATTTCGGGAAAAAAACATAGTAAAAAACTAATTATTGAATAAATAATTAGCATTAATTAATAAAATTAATCCTTAATAACGAATAATTAAATTTTACGTGCTATATATTTAGAACTATAATTAATCGGAAAAAAATCAAGGCCTTTAGGGGGGGAGGTCTGGACTCTCAGGATCCCCCCTTGTGTGAGCCACTGGTTATATGAATATACATATTTATATTAATTATGACTATTTAATAAAAAGTAACTAAAATAAAATTTTTGTTTGTTGACCTAAGTAGGAATTGACTGAATATATTTTTTTTTAATTTCTTGTTCATATTCAGTTTATTTACATTTTTTTAACCATAATGAGTCATACGATACAGTTAATGTCATACGTTAACAGGGGGAAAGTTTAGTCTATCCATAGACAATATTTGGTAACAAAAGTGGTCTCGTGGGGATCTCAGTCTTCCCAAGTACCTTAAAACTATAAAAAAAAAACGTTTGTCATTCCCAAAAAAGAGGGAGATATGCCACTAGTACATTTTCGTTCCCATGAGGATTGAGAGATACTGACAAATTCATTGGTAACAAACGGTTTTCCCACAATAAAAGATTTCGTGATCCTACAGTAGGCCCCGCGTGACCTCACCCGGGTTAAGCGGTACTCGACACGACAGCCACGAATCCGTCACCATTATGCTACCGCGGCCATCTAAAATACGCCGAAAATATTGCCTTCTATTTTCCTCACTTATTAAGGCACCAAATAAAAACCACTGTGCAGAATCAAAGTTTTTCACATCTAAGTCTTATTATATCAACTTTTAGAGTATGTGAGTCGGCTGAGAAGCCAATATGGTTAAGTCCATTTTGTGATATTTTCTGATTTTTGTATATTTTGATAAAATAAATAATATTCTTCTTAGTTATTAAAGGATTTACTCCGTGAACTTAACCGTATTAGCTTCTGAATGACTCATACAGTGGTAATGTATGGAATATAATGGCCAGGGAAAAATACGATTAAGTTGCCTGTTGGGTGAAAACGAAATTACTTTCGGAATATTTCAATACATATTAACAGGGAAGGTCCAATCAATTAATAGGCAAGTTCCTTAGGAATAATTCGCAGGAGCTCTTTGGTGATTACTGCAGATTTTTTTTTAACATGAAGGAAATAAATTTACAACGATTAAGACTTAAAAATAGCAAAAATATAGAACACAACATTAAAAAACCGTTATCACAATGAAATGCATTTCCTTGCTTCGTCAAGCAACCCTCCAGGAACTTTTTAGAAGTTTACACTGTCTCTTGGCTTCCAAGAGATCTTTCGGCAGAGAAGTCCGGTATTTCCTGCGGAGTCATTCTCTTTCTTCCCCTTTTTGTTTTTAGTTACTTAGTGTGGTAAAGGGATCGTGTTATTCTTGATGGAGAAGTTTTCTGATCGAATGAAAATACCATCCTCTTCCATCTTAGCAGTTTAACATTGTCGGTAGAGGGGGTACCTATTCCCCTCCTAAGCGGGCTTCGAAATGACCAGGTCCATGGCCCTTAATCACAAAATTTTTAACGACCAAAATGTTCCCATTGAACATTCCTATTCCAAAGGTTGTCCACAGGAATCGGTGCTTACACCGACCCTGTAAAAAATATCTGTTTTAATTCGGTTCTAAATCTGAATAATGATCGATGCTGAATAGAAACATTTGCATTAGTTTGAATAGAATTAACTTGGAAAAAATTTGAGCGAAATACTAACCATATCATTCATCAGATTAATAAACTAAATAACCTACAGTTGGAATCTTCTATTGGAAACACACACAGGTAATATAAAAAAAATTTAAGTCAATTCCTACTTAGATCAACAAAGAAAAATTTTATTTTAGCTACTTTTTATTAAATAGTTACAATTAATATACATATGTATATACATTGGACAGAAGCACAACATTAAGTGGTAATTAATTTTTATTCATTATCATTAAAGTATCGTATTGTCATCCAAAACAATCGTGTCTATAAATTTCAGTTCAACTTAATACTTTAACACGTGAGAAAAAAAACCTTTTTAAATTTTGACACAAGTCGCCAAAAATGATGTCAATGTAGTTGTATTTGTAATTCTTTAAATAATTAGTTTTAATACATTATTTTTTATTAATTATTATTATATTATTGTATTGTCATCCAAAATAATCCTGTATATAAAATTTCAGCTCACTTGAGCGCTTTAAAATGTATTTTATGAACGATTGAAAAAAATTCCACCAAGATAAATAAATATATAGAGATTGTGAGCTAATAGTGTAGGAATTGAAAAACAACAGTTGTTTTTTTTAAATGTTCTCAATATCATGGCCGTGGAGCCCGTAGTGGTTTCATTTTCAAAAGGAAATCTATTTTAAAAATTAATAACAATTCTGTTAAAATTTTTAATTATGCAAAATAGTTTGGTTTAGTAAAAATTGATATTTTATTCCCTTGGCCTCACATATTAATTACATACAAGAAAGAATTTATAAATTATCGACTTATATTTGAATAGAATCGCCAAATTTAAATCGCATTATAGCATTCGCAGACAAGTGCGTAATGAACGATGTTTCAATTGATCCAATTATTACCTATGGCAGGGGATGTGGGGCGGTGCTATAACAAGTACTGGTGCCACTTTCAAACAAATAATCAACCTGTGGACTGGGAACACTAATTTTAACATCGGTCTCTGGCTTAATATATATATATATATATATATATATATATATATATATATACAATACCGGGTGGGCAAAAAGTCCGTAAAAACTTTAAAAGTTCATAAAATCCGGAGAAATGAACGAAAAAAAAACTGTTTGCAGGATCAGCATTAGTATGGCACGGGATTTTTTTTAAGCTGGAAAAAAAAATAATTCAAAAATCATCCGGTAGGTGGCGCTGTTACAAACGTCTGTGGTGGAAATATGCAAATTAGACGGCTATAAAAACCTTTGCTCTCAATGAATCCACATTCATTTCACCATTACAAATAGGAATGTGAACAAGGATGCACAGTGCGCCGGATAAAGCTTTGTTGGTGAAGTTATTTTACATGAACGAGGAATCAGCGACCATTGCCTTGCGTAAATTCCGAGTTCAGAAAAATGTGAAGAGCGGAAAAGGCCCTTTAACACCTGCAGGTCTCTTAAAGCTTGTTAAACGTTTTGAGGAAACTGAAAGTTGGAGGATCGAGCACGAGCCAGGCGACCATGCTTGAAAGAAGCACGTGCACCCTGCATTGCTGTCGAAATGGAAGCGATTGCGTACGAAGCAGCTTCAGGGACCAGCAGTGCTCGTGAAGCTGCCAGACGACTGGGCTTACCACCAACATCTATCCGCAATATTCTTCGTCGAATCCTCCAGCTGTACCCATACAAATTGCAATCGCGCCATGAACTTTTGCCAGCAGATACCGCACAGAGGGAAGCATTTGCGAAGTGGACCTTCTCTAAAATGGAACAGGATCCCACCTGGGTTTTTAACATCTTGTGGACAGATGAAGCTCATTTCTCGCTTCATGATGACGTTTACAACCATAACTGTCACATTTGGGCGACCTCTAATCCACGTGAGTACACACAGAAGCCATTGCATTCCCCAAAAGTGACAGCATGGTGTGGTTTCATGGGTTCATTTATCATAGGACCCTTCTTCTTTGAAACGCAGTGCCCAGTAAATGGATGGATAACGGAAACGATAAATGCTCAGCGTTATCTAACGCTTCTGCGGGAGACTGTCGTGCCATGTTTAGTTCAACGAGGTCAGATTTCGAATGTCACGTTCCTGCAGGATGGAGCAACCAGTCACACTGCTAACCGGGTTAAGGCATTCCTGATACAGACGTTCGGGGAAGACATAATCATTAGCAGGCACTGCAAGTACCCATGGCCTCCTTGGTCTCCAGATTTAACACCGGCAGACTTCTGGCTGTGGGGATATTTGAAATCTCGCGTGTATCTATCTGGTCCATCAAGTCTGTCGGAACTGAAAGATGCGATCCGCAGAGAAGTATCCTCCATACATCCGGACGTTGCACTCTGCCGTTGCTGGATTTGTCACTCGTCTGGAGTGTCTTCTCCCCTGTGGTGGTGGTCATGTGGAACATATTCTGGTGTAATAAAGTTGTGAAAGTTTTCTGTTCATTATTTATGCATTGTTTCTTTGATTTACGTACAACAGCGCCACCTACCGGATGATTTTCGAATGATTTTTTTTTCTAGCTTAAAAAAAATCCCGTGACATACTAATGCTGATCCTGCACAAACAGTTTCTTTTTCGTTCATTTCTCCGGATTTTATGAATTTTTAAAATTTTTACGGACTTTTTGCCCACCGGTATATATATAATATATATATATATATATATATATATATATATATATATAATATAATATATATATATATATATATATATATATATATAATATATATATATATAATATATATTATATATATATATATATATATAATATATATATATATATATAATATATATATATATATATATATATATATATTATATATATATATATATATATATAATATATATATATATATATATATATATTATATATATATATATATATATATATATATATATATATATATATATATATATATATATATATATATATATATATACCGACCCCTAATATTAATATTAGTCACATTTTCTTAGTTTTTTTAACTCTGGCCCCCGTTCCCATACTGTTTACATCAATTTAAACTAAAAACTAGCCCCAATTGTCTCCGAGAAGGCTTTGAACATGCGGATCACTAATTGTTCCCTCGCCCTTTCACAAAATATTATCCCCTTACTGAGCCCACCGATGTATCCCTTAAACTATAGTTGAGTTCTTAAGTAAAACAATTCAAATATTCACATGAAGGAACAAGTTATTAATACTTGTCAACTACTTAGAACTGTAATTCTTAACTTACGAAAATATTTGTATGTTATGCAAACTTACCTTTTGTGTCCTTCTGAAAAAAATATAAAAGGTAAGATTTTTTTTTGCAGATTCGACCCTGGTCCAAGTCGGTGGATTTTCATGATGCAGAAAATTGACAGCGGCCATGTCGTATGATTATACGGCATATAAAAGATCCCTAAAGTGTCTATTTAGTTTGGGTGTTCTCGGCGAAATTAAATCCTAGTATAGGTTCGCATCTTCAAGAGCTCAGATGCCTCCCTCTGGGAAGGCAACTGGGCATCAAAATGACTTGAGGTAATTGGTACCGCCTGTAGGGTGCCGCGCTCAACAGTGAGACCAGCTCCTGGGAAACGTTCTGCAAAGGTTAAAATACCAATGCGCAGCTCCATTAGGTAAAGTTAAAGATTTTTGTTAATTGTAGGCCGAATGCTGGGGGGGTTTTATTTTCCAAAAGGTGGATTCGGTTCCTGTGGGCATATTGCCTTCGCGTGACATTTAAGTGCTGAGGTAAATAAAACAGTCAAATCCAACCCATTTTCCAACGTTCTTCTTTTGAATGGGGTACAAATAAAAATATGTGTGTATATTTTTCGTGAGTCTGTTTCTTTTCAATTTATACGTAGTATGATTAAACCATGTGGATACATAAAAACCACTCCATTGAACGAGGCGGAAGAAAACCCATCGGCATTGCTGTTTATACCTCTCCGGAGCACTGTTGGTAAAAATGACTGAAAGAGTGCTGCCCTCTCAGTGACATGGTATACTAAGAAGGCGTGAAATGGTGACTACACGGACATTATTATTCTACAAGCACGGCCATTGGAATAGCATACATTATCGGAGGAGGTCACAGATGCTGGTAGCAAACGTGTTTCCGTCGAGTCATAGGCTCGAATCCTAGTGCCGCCTAATGCACATTAAATCGACTGAGTCCGCGGAGTGTGGAAATCTGGAGAGTGAGGTGGCATCGTTACTTGACCATGGTTCAAAACGAACGAGATCGTCGCCAACAACTCTCGTGCATTTTCACACACAGACTAGACGTTATATAATAAGTAATCTCAAACAAACAACATACATCGTGAGCTTTATGATAAAAGAAGCTCCAATGGAGCCCGAATCTTGATTTCCCCGATCGATCGTTGATTGTGCTCGCACTTTGAAACTACGCGAGGGCTGCTGTGACGGAGCTCGCAACACGGTCAAGTGACAAAGACAACTGACACCTCGCTCTCCAGAATTCTACAATACCAGGACTTGGAGACTCAGTGGATTTAACAAGTATCAGTTAATCTACACGGAGGGTCTTTAATGGCATCATGATTCGAGCCCAGTAGCCATTTTTAATGCAAGATTCCGAACAATCATCATAGAATATAAATCACAAATTGCCTTTATTTTCAACAAACTTCCGAAAGCTATCATTTTTATTAAGGGGCTTACGCGCGCGAGTGTAATTTAGTTTCCTTCCGGGATTTTTCAGAAAAAAATGACGAAGGTTCATAATTACGAAGCCCATAGACAATAATCCTCGAGTTGCTTTAAAAAGTGAAAGATGAATAAAAATCCAATCAAATCCCAGATTCAAAAATAATTATAAAATAAACTTAATCAAAGTTAAATGTTGATTCTTTGCTTTGGCCAGATCTCCTTAGTTCGATTTAGTCTGCGTCTCTGGTGCAGAAACCTCAAAAAGTAGAATTCGAAACGAACTTTTTGTGAGCCTCGATTTTAATCTCAGAGCGACATTCATTTTCCATCACCGCCCAGAGGAGTTCGTTTGGGGCAGATCTCCGCGCGGTTACGGTTAGTATTTCGCGCGAGCGACTCGGGGTATTCATAAAAGAGTTTGCCGAAAGACTCCCTATTATCTGTCAGATCTCCGTGTTATTCTATTAATCTCCTCGGAGGCGCCGGGGCGCTAAATGGCAGCCCCTAATCCCATTAAATAATTTGTCTCCTTTCCCCTCCCCATTTAATGGACCCGCCGGGATCTAGGAAAGAGGGTGGGATCCCATCTGGAGGAGGATTATGGGATGCGCTTTTCGGAAACTCTCCCTCCACCCCACCCTCTCCATCAACAAGTGAGGGAGATCAATGCGCCCCAAAATTCCTGTGGCTCAGCCATCACGTGGGCAGCAGGTGGACATCTGATCATTTTAAATTTCATTCATTATCGAAGAAATTCAGTTGAAAAAAGTTCAATGTTGGTTGTAACAAAAATATCAAAATACATTCAACGATTCTGAAGTTTTCAGCACTGAATATAAGGCGATATGTAGAATGGTATTCATGTTCGAAAATCTTTCTCAGGTGTAGAAATTAAAACACAACGAATGTGTGCTAGAGGGGAGGGGGAAGCTTCTGATTGAAGCCCCATGCTTTCAACTTGGAAATGTGAAATGATTAATTCAGTTTGAATCAAAGATAGCAGAAACCCCCAAATTTTTTTTTCTATAAATTCCCTATTTCGAATCTCTTGCAGTATTTGTGCTTCTACAGGGCAGCATATGACTGGAAATACGATTGAAGGACTAATTTCCCCGGTAGCTTCTCTCAGAATGAATCGTCACTTGACGGCGGTCCAAAATCACGAGGTCCGTCGCCAATAGCTCTCGAGTTGCTTTCAGTGCGTTGTGAATAAACTTACTCGCAGAATGAATTGATTGAAACGATTCCCTCCAATGCTGCTAGGCAGCGGGAATTTTTTTATGCCATACATGTTCACGTATCCTTTCACACAGATATTTTCCTTTGGTCACTAGGCATCTATGGGTAACATAAAAACAAAATAATAATAATAATAAGGTATTTGAGCTTTTATTTTTTTAAGAAAGGCGCAGAGATATGTCCCCGATCGCACTCTTTTCAAAAACCGCATTTATTGTGTGTTCTTTGAGAGTGCGCGACGAGAGTATTTTCGGTTAATTTAAAAAAAATAATTCCTTCAGGTGTTGTTATCCGGCATTAAACACGAAAATTAAAACAGTAAATACTAATTAAAAAAAGATGAAATAGGGTAAGCTTGTCAAATAGGGATACCAAAACACTTAATTGAAAATATACAACACTAAAACACTTTCCATTTTCCCGAAATTAAGGTACTTCCAGCTTTACACAATGTGGTATTTCTAATGGTGTATGAACAAACCTCTAAATCTTGTTTGCTATGTGTACGAAGAAGCTCATCAACACATTCTGTATATTTCCCATTTTTAACTAATACCTTAGGTCCGGGGGTGGGCATTGAGTCGATCGCGATCGACCGGTGGACCGCCAAGATATTTTGGGGTGACCGCCTTCATAAAAAACGTTAGACACGCATACTAAAAGAAACACGGGTTGTTATCAAGATAATGGAAACACCCGTGAATAAAATACAACCCAAATTTGATAGACGTTTTCAAGAATTTACTACACTAGAATCAAAAGTTGCTTTCGTGGGTTACCCATTTGGCAATGTTGATGTGAAAAATATAACTAAAAATATATTGCATGTTCTCTTTATCTCTGAAGGAAAACGCTTTTTTTTCTCCTTCAAAAGGACGTAATTTGTGAAGAATAAATTTTGAAATCTAATAGACAAAGTAAAACATCTCAATTTTGCAAAAGCTGCAATTCATTTAATATTGTTCTTTCGCTCTACCTATATGTGTGAATCTACATTTTGAACGTAGAGAATAATTAAGACAACATATCATTCCCGTTTCACAGATGACCACTTAGAATCCAGTTTAAGATTAGCAGTTGGTAATTATATACCGAGGTACTCAAGATTAGGGCGGATAATGTGAAGTCTGTCTTCTATGAGACTATAGGTACGAGGACTAATTTTAAGTCAAAATTATTTATTTTTGATGTATTGTGAATTGTTTGAAAATTCATTATTTGATATTAGTAAATTAAAAAATGTATTGGTATAATTATTACGTTTGCATTTTGCGTTTTAGTTTAGTAGTTTTAAAAAAGTAAGTTTTTCCACTGTAGTTAAGTACAAATCTTTTGTATTTATTATTGTTAAAATACAAGTATTATTAAGTTGTTTTTTAGGGTTTTTTTTTTTTTTTTTGCTCATCACTCCTACGTCACAAGGTGGACCGCAACACGTTGAAAAAATTAAAAGTAGACCGTGCCGTGTAAAAGTCTGCCCACCCCTGCCTTAGGTAATCTGGGCGAAATTGCCAGAAATATAGGCGGCGGGATGTACAATAAAAAAAAAGGCAAGAGAAACTGTCATCTCTACATTTACCTTTTCTAAACAGAAATTCATTTTTATATAAATTACATGCTTGGCAAATGATAAGAAATAAATTTAAATCTTTGTTATTGAGCAAAATGCATCAGTATAAAATGTCCAAATTTTTATCTTTAAATTAAAAGTAATTAAATGGGAAAAATCAGATAAACTCTTTAATTAACAGAAATTATATTAAAAACTTAAAAAACAACAACATTTAATGAAGGTGCACATTTATCATACGCTACACTCATTACAATAGAAAGAATCCCCCTCCAACTCGACACATTCCTCAAGGAATCCGTATGAACACTAGCCACAACATTGCACCCATTCCTGTCCTGTTCCATTTTTAACTAACATAACTGACCCTAGATATATTCTCTACGTCCCATTTCTGGCGGACAGTCCCTCCATTTCTACAATTGTTTTTCTGCATGATCAGAAAAAAAAAATATTTCACTTATTTTGCAGCAGTATAAAGCCATGATTCAGAGCCATAAATAATTCAATGGTTATTGTAAGAGCCTCAAATAATCAATCTCAGTTTTATTGTCTCATGAACAAAAGTATAACACATTTCACCCATACAACCCTTAATCTTATACTGTCCATATAGTGACATTATTCGATAGCGGCATTAATGCTGTCGAAGGAAGAAAAAACCAAACCGCCCGCTCCCGTCAACCAATACTACACTCACAAAAGATTGCAGCCATTTATAGGTTTCATGTAAAATAAATAAATTTTGTGTCTTAAATCTTTAAAAGTAAGATAGCTAAAAAATACAACAAGAATCCCAATTTGAAATATCAGGTAAATGCACTTACTTTAGAAATGGTCCGTTTACACTTCATTTTGAATCACACAACAATACAAACAAATCACACAGTCTTCATGGCTCTTGAGCATTGCCACCGACGCAACGCGAATGCACCAATTAAAAACCGTTACGTGTAATATACGTATTTAATTAAATGTGCCTATTTGTTAAGTTTACACTATTTGTGAAAATATTTCCACCCATATTCCTATAAAAAAATACAAAAAAAGTGGGCAAAAAATGAGAAAAAAGTGTAAAAGTTCAGAAAAGCCCTCGAATTGACTTTTTTTAAAAATCACTTTCTAGAGGAACCATTCCAAAGTAAAAAGATGCTACAGTACACATAGATGAAAAACAATCGACTCTCAATAAAACTATTTTTAAATCTTATTTATTACGTTTTTGTTACACGAAAATGAAGACATGATGAAAAATTGTGCTATAGTCATTGTTTCGATCAGAGCCGTTTTTAACCTCACCGGGGCCCTAGGCACTTCAAATTGTTCCACCCCCTCCCATTTTCAGAGCTCCTTCCCCTCCTTCAGTTCTTACCTTGCCAGTTTTGGTTAGGGAGGGATTTTTTCTCTCTTATTCTTTTAACTTTCTTCGTTTTTGCTCTTTGGAAAATCTTTCCATTATCCACCACTTATGGACCCACAGTGTCCTGGGCTGGCAGCCGTAAGGATAGGATAAGGGAATATTATATTTTACATAAAATTGTTTGTCCCTTATCCTTTCCTTATTCTCATTTCTAACCATGTCAGCATCCCAGACCACCCTTTTGTAAATAAGTACAACAAATTAATAAATCGTTTGCAATTACAGTATAGAGTATACATTATTGTATGAACTGTTTTCAACTCGTTAATTATCATCTTTTTCATCGCTTGGTGTAGTATCTTCAACTTTTAGGCATCTTTATTCTATGTTGTTCATCGTACATGTATAACAAAGGTTTTCTTCGAGCTTTGACCATTGCGACATTATTGTTAGCAATTTCCATTGAAATGTCATTTTGAATGCATAGCAAAGTGTCATTTTGAATGCATAGTAACGTCAAACAGTCCAGCTTTTCTTTTTCCACATTAGATCTCATTTCAGTCTTTACCCTTGTTAAAGGCAGAAATGCTTCTTCCATGACTCCCTATGCGGTGTGGTACGTTCTCTTTAATTTTTTTTTTTCCTTTTTCACCCTCCAATTTTTCGCGCCCTAGTCAGAAAGAGGTCCTGGTCCCTATATTAGAGAAAAATTACGAAGAATTTAAATCGGAGGTCGACACTATTTTTTACTGGACCACTAAGCGCTACTGTTTTACTCTAGGTTGAGACTGCTCAGAAAATATTACAGAAAGATACCATCCAACTAAGAACTGTACTCCCCCTCCTTTATTAAAGTTAACTGTAAAATGTACGCGAAAAGAAACCCTATTCATTAATGCAGAGGTATTATGCCTTGGAAGTTTTCCTTTCGTCACCCAAGAGAAAATTTTTACCACCCCCCCTAGAAAGCGCGCGACGCGAAACAAAAAGCGCGGAGGTAAACGGCAGAATAAAAGGAGCGTCATTTCACACTTTTAGCGAATGGTTTCGAGATGATTAATGCGAGAAAGGAGGGGGAAAAAACGCTTCATTCTTCGCTGCAAATCCTGCCCATTCGTTATATGGCGCTGCACAGACAAAAGAAGTCTCAGAGGCCTTAATTGCTCATTAACGACCTGGTTAATTAAGAGACTAATTAATCAGTCGCGCCTCCTAATGATGGATTAGGGGAGCTGCTGCAGCCGGTTTCTTTTCGGGGGGATCCCTGAGGCCGTGCGCTTTCATTTTTCGATCCACTCCTCCATTCCAGGCAGCAAGAGGAATTGGAAAGAAATTCAGTCTTCAAGCGATCCTAAAATGGCTTCGCGTAAACGACACTATTTATTATTGAGGTGTGCCTATTTTCATAATATAAGTAAAATCACATTTGGTCTTGAGAGAAATATGTGAAAAAAGTTAAGTGTGAAGGTAATTGTTCAAAATCCAATTTTGTTCATTTCCTGCGATGAAATCAATAAACGTTCTAAACGAGTTTTTAAAAAAAGGGTGGAAAAACTGCGAAACAAAATATTCTTTTGGGAGATCACGAGGAAGACATCAACAAAAAAGTAAACAGAGATAATTTTGTCAGTTATGTTTTATATATGCAGCACAAATTCTCCAACTTTCGAATGAAAGAAAATGGTCAAAAAGTGATTTAAACAGTAACGGATTTATAATGGAAGGATCCTCCAAACACGAGGATTCCCCCTTGAAAAATTCATGTGTGTGCGCTACTGGTGACAACCGTTAGATAAACTCGTGTGTTCTCGTTATACAATACATAACAATTTAAAGTTAACTCTCTCGGCGAAACTCTTTTCAGATAATAGTTCAGTTTTCAACCCGCAAAAGGTCCACTAGATAACAAAAGACAAAAACTCCTTAAAAATTAAACCATGCATCATTCGTTTTCCGAGAAACGAGATAAATTGGACTAAAAATGGAATTTTCAAACGAACACATATCTTCCAATGACTTGTGGCTAAGCACTGAACGAAGATGCGGACATTTTACATCGTTGCAAAGGGTGTGGAAAGATGGAAGGGAAACATTCTTTATAACGGACGTAAACGAAGCTCAAGTATGACAAGAAGTTGGTTTAAAAGAAAACTTGGAGCGAGCTGCACTGTCAACCTAATTCATGTTAACCCTGACCGTCATGTTGTCCGTGACCCTGCATTTCATGATTATTTTGATTTCTAAAGGCGTCTAATTTGTTGTTTTGTAGGTCTCTCTGGTGTGCATGATCCTAAAATACGCATTTGGTGAGTATGTGCTCTTATAAAATAAATCGCCTCCCCTTCAAATTTGAAACATTATTGGCAGCTTAGGAGTGCCTGGAAATCTTCTCTCCAGATCTCCCTTGGATTGATCCCTTTTTCATTACGAAAGCTAGCCTGTTTTAAGTTGAAGAGGCGACAAACGAGCGAAATAATTCATTACTTCCTGATCCTCTAATGCAAGATTAATCGGCGGCAGAGAAAGATAGATCCCATATTTTTCATACCAACATTGAGGCTCTTGAGCCGTTAATATATTAGATTCCTTGTACAGTTTCTAAGCGCAACTTTTGAGGCAAATTCGAATGATTTCCCCGCCGAAAGTAGAACCGAGACAGTTAGTTGCTGATGCGATTTTTTCGTTCAACACCGCTTCTCTCTCCTGATGTTTGCAAAAAAGCATGAAGGGATTAGGGCCAACCCCATCTCCATGACAAAGGGCGGTTCCCAAGGGAAATAAAAAGGGAGCCGATTGGCCGCTGCGCGTAATTAACTCGCGCCTAATCCGATCATGGGACGATCAGTGGCGTGCTCCCCCATCTTCGAGGAGGCCGCTCCATCTCGCGGAAATCTTTCCACAAAGAGACGATTTTTATGAGGCCTTTAATAAGATTATTTAAAGTGGCGCGAATGAAGACTGCAAATGAGTTTTTAATAAGAGACACGAACCGGAAGAATTCAATCATTATTTGCGTCTACATTTTATTTGTGTGGAAAAGTAATCCTTGAGAAAGAGATTCTCTTCGCTTAATGTAAAGTTGCCTGAGAGTGCGCTCTTCAATCCATCGCCCAAATGCGAACCATTTCTTTTTTCCGTTTGAAAAGCAGATAGACACGATCGTACGTATGCTAATGTATTTATTTCTATTCTGCTCTTAAAATTTATAATTGGAAAAAAAATACTGCTAAATTTTGTCACAAAATAAATTCCCTTTGGCTTTGATGTTAATTTAACTTATACTCTAAAGTGAGTGAATATTAACGTCGCACTGTCCAGCTACACAAAGTGGCCGCGGTAGCCGAGTGGTATAGGTATCGGATCGTGGCTTGCCTTGTCACGAGTTCGAGCCCAGTACCACTAAAGACCCGCCGTGTAGGGCAGCGATGCACGTTAAATCTGTCGAGAGCTGAAACGTCCTCCCGTTGGTGTGATGTGGTAGTTAGGAGAGGGGATGCTAGCTCAGGTGTCATCCACGTCACTTGACCATGGTTTAAAATTACGTGGTCTGTCGCCAAAAGCCCTCGTGTAGCTGAACAGTGCGACGTTAATATTCAATCAATCAATCAGCTACACAAAGGCTTTTGGAGATGGACCTCTTCATTTTGAACCATGGTCAAGTGACGATGACGACACTTCAGCTGGCACCCCCCTCTTCTAACTACCATACCAACGGGAGAACGTTTCAGCTCTCGACAGACTTATCGTGCATCGCTCCCCTACACGGCGGATTTTTAGTGTGGCACTGGGCTAGAACTCATGACATGGCAGCCATGATCCGATACCTTGACCACTTGGCCACCACGGCCAAAGAATCGGTTTGAGTTTTGTCTCCATTTCAATCAGAAATGGAAGCTGTAATGTTATTTTCACAAAAATAATATTATACACAGATTGGCACTTTTCAATTTCGCGTGTCAAAGCCAATGTCTCAAAGTATTTTCTAAATGGTCTCAGATGCACTTGACAGATAACTGCGCCTCTCTTCGCTTCTGTTCTGTTCGTTGCGCCAAGTCTTGAGTGCGATTTCAGTCTAAAGTAGAATTGAATTGGTTGCATGTCGTGTATTACAGGTTACTTTTAATGGTACTTACGGTGCGTTTCATGGTGAAAACTTATATTTCATTTAATTATTCACACCTATGTATTTAATCACTGAAGAAAAACTTGACTTTCGCACTATTCTTGAACGAATGAATACAGATTCGTGCAACAAAAAGATCGTGCTGTAAGTGACGGAAGCGTCGTTTATCACACGTCAAGGTGCAGTGAGTGAGTGAGTGAAGATTAACGTCGCACTGTTCAGCTGCACGAGGGCTTTTGGCGACGGACCACACGTCAAGGTGCAGAAAGACATTTCAAGCGAAAAATTAAGAATTCCGATGAGAAATGTGAAGTTGTAAAAAGAGCCTGTTACTGGGTATAAGAAACAAGTTACATCTTTTTTGTCAAACAATGGGTCCGTTGGTGGGACGTGGTAGCTAGGAGAGGAAGAGCTAGGAAAACTAGCTATGACCCTCGTCAATATAATCTCACTCTCTCACTCAAACAATTTGAACCCAACCTAAAGCAGTTACGAATGTAGAGAGAGAGAGAGAGTTTCGCAATTGCTCTTTGTGTAACTACCCAAGACAAACATTTCATAGATGGCGATTGTATAAAAGATACCCTTTTAAAAAGTGTGGAAATATTGTTCAGCGATTAACAAAATCTATAAATGATATATTATCCCGAATTTAAAAAATATTAGCTTTTGCTCGAACTATTGAAGATGAATAATTTATAAGGCGAAACAGAAAATCTGGTTTACAAGAAACTGTTGCATTTTTGAGTGAGAGAGAGGGCTATATTAATGTCGCGATGTAAAGCAACACGAGGGCTATTGGCGAAGAACCTTGTCATTTTGAGCCTTAGTCAAGTGACGAGGATGACACCTTCCTCTTCGAACCACCTTACCACGCCAAAGGAGATTCGACAGATTTAACGTCTGCTCTACACGGCGGATTCACAGTGACACAACTGTTGCATTTAGCGTTGCTCTTGACGAAAGAACCGATGTGAATGCGTGTAGTGTTTCTCATTTCTCAGGTTTTTCCATTTCCGGGAATGTAATTGTCGTGCCCGGGAATACATCAAAAATTTTTTAAAAAAACAAGTTATTTTTAAATAAAATCAATAATAATTATATAAAATAAGAATACATATAAATTCCAAAATTAATACTTATTTATATAATGAGCTAAAAAATACAAAAATATATAACAAATTAATAATTCATTTTTAAAATAGATTTCAGAAAGCATAAACAATTTATACTTTTTTATCACTGAGCCTAGTTCTAAGATTTGTGAGGAGCAATCTGGCAGGCAGAAAATGCTCTCTCGGCTTCAACTAACGTTGGAGGAATTATTTTTAAAGCTTCCCATAGTTTGATAGTGTTTGGAGATGGATTTTCAGTCGACTCGAACAACTGCATCTCTTGTTTCATGATTTTGTTGAAACTAGTCCTTTTTTTTGGTTGAACAATACAAAACTTTTATTTTGGAGTCAATTTCTTTTTTAATTTTTAGTCCAACGTCAGAGGTTTTCTTTCAAAATCTCCATGCTCTCTTCTTCTGAGTGCGAAAAGTTGGATATTGATTCCTTTTCTTCGCAGAAAATCCTCTCATTTGGGCTTGTCTAACCAAACAATTTTTACCAGGCAATCGCGAAATATCCACAGTCACTGCAGCCGCTTCGTATTTCCTCCCAAAATTCAAGAATTGCATTCATCCTATTCAATTAACTCTCATTAATTCTTTGGATTAGAGAATGTTTCGCAAATTCTGAATTTTGTTCGTTTTTAAGCCTACTACAATTGTAGTAACAGTTTCAAATTCCACATTGGTAATCATTTGTTCTTCTTTAATGTCAATTAATGCTTTCAAAATTACTGACTTTATATCTAAAAATCTTTCAAGAATTGCCAACAAACTATTCCAGCGTGTTTTGGTATCCAAGCAAACCATCGATTCTCGAGAAATCCCGGGAACGAAGTATAATTCCCGGGAATAGAAAAAGTACAGAATTCTTATGATTTCCCAGGAAAGAAACCCTAGTTGTTTGCAGTAATTGCGCGATACTGTGATAAAGATCGAGTTGATATGACGAACCATGCAGCATGAATCATCTATCTGTAACCACGGATATATTTTATATTCATCTATAAAATATTTTGAAAGTAGAAACTTTAATATAAGTAAATTATTTTGTGTATAACTACTGATGGCATTTCTGCAATAGCTGGCAAGAAAAGAGGAAGTCAAACTTCTTGAAAATCATATTGGATATAAAGTGTTGAACTTCCATTACAGGATACACTAGAAAAGTTTAGTTGATAAAATTTCTTCACAGCTCTTGATTTCTAATGCATACTGTTGTCTAAGAAGTTATTTTCATAGTGTCTCGTTCTTCATTGTCACTCTGACAATTTGAATTCCTTTTAGAAGTAATGGGAAGAATGTATGTGGATCTTCTTTTATACAGCCCATGCCTTAGTCGAGGTAATGTCTTGTCATTTAATTTTTCTGAGTGAGAAGGTACAACATATCCCCGAATTGAACGAAAAACAATGGTTATGATGAGTTTCTGATTAATATCAACTTCTCAATAAACTCATCTTAGGGAAGAAAAAGATTTTTTAAATATTGATAAGACTTTGCTATAGAATTCCCTTGATATTAATACTAGGATCTACAAATT
Source organism: Trichonephila clavipes (assembly GCA_019973935.1). NCBI lineage: Eukaryota > Metazoa > Arthropoda > Arachnida > Araneae > Nephilidae > Trichonephila > Trichonephila clavipes. Next base: position 1,343,148 of record BMAU01017646.1, on the reverse strand, counting down.
CTTCCACACAAATTTCAAAGCGTTTACATATACATCAGCCATACACAAAGGAGCATTTCAAACTTACGTTGAAGCACTTGAGGAGGATATTTCCAAAAGATGCTTTTAAGATTTGTATGTCTATATTTTCGATTTGTCATTGTTTAATTGAAGTTGATAATTTAAAGTACAACTTATTGAGCTATAACTTCCTTAGATTTGTGAAAAGCAAAATTTTTGAATTTACAAAAAAATCTGGAAGGTAACAATATCGATAATTGTTATCGATTGACAGCTACTTGTTGGATTTCATTGCCGTAGAAATTTGTTTAAGGAAAATTACATATGTGCTCTGTTTTTCAATTTTAGTTTTACATATCTATGAGAACAAATCTTTTCTCAAGTGAGTGAGTGAGTGAATATTGATGCGACGCTATTAAAACTTATTAATTTTAACATTGACCCAAGTTCTATAAGTTAACATCGCATCATGACTACAAGTTAAGTTAACTCTATTCTAAATTAAAACACTCCTCTCCCACTAAAACAAACACTGATCACACACACACAAAACATTATTAAATTTATTTTAAGCACACGCAGATGAAAATTTACTTTACTACAAGGAGATCAAAAATTAACTTAGCTTGAGAGGGAGGGTGCTGGGATTGGACAGGGTTGATGCCCGGAATCTCGGGTTTTTTTTTTTTTTTTTTTTTTTGATTATCTGCAACTCTGTCCCTAACATCGGGGTGCGTCCCGTTTATATTCGGCGACTTTTTACCCAAAAATCCTAGGGCAGGACTCTTTGTCTTTTCCAGTATAATTTCTCTGATTGGTCCCGAGGCCGGCGCAGTGTTACACCACCCCACAATTTATGAGTTGAGTGAACTTTTTAACGCGGGAACTTTCTTGACGCACCCCACCAAAAGGAAGTTCACCACATCCGGTCTGGAGGACTCGCATACAAATTCCAAGCCGTCTCAGAGGCGAATTCTAAAATAGGACAATTCTGGCCTGAGTTTAATGCTAACATTGTGTGCGGAAGTAGTTCGTCTCAGTCGTTTGTATTTTGCGTAATTGATGCAAGGATATTGGCTAGCGATTGATTGGGTTTCTCTACTCTCCCGTTGACGTGAGCTGAATAGTTTGATATGTGTCTTTTATGAATACCCATAACTCTGAAAAATTCAAAAAATTCTAAACAAATTCTGAAAAATTCTTAAAATACGTAGCGATATCTATGACTAATTTGTGCGAGCAACCCCTATGTACAATATAGTTCTCAAAGAAAGCCTTAGAAATTGTGCTAGACTTAATATCAGGAAGTGGAACGATATGAATGTATTTTGTGAATGCATCTATCATGGAGAAAACATAACTATTACCCTTAGGCGTGGTCTTTAAAGGACCGAAAATATCAATATGACACGTTTTTCCCGGCTCTTGACTTTGTTCTACTGGTTGATGAGGGGCTGGTGGAATTTTGAAAGCATTTTTTCGAGATAAACATACGGTGCAAGAACGAACAAAATTTTTAGTATCTTTGTACATATTTTGCCAAAAGAAGTTTTCACTGAGTCGATGATAAGTTTTAAAAAATTTAAGATGCCCTCCATATTCCGAATGGATTGATTCGAGAATTTTAGCTTTAAGACAATGTGGAATGCAAACTTGTTTTCTAGTGGTGTTAGGCCTGGGTGACCTGGACGGGCGCTTAGACAAATGACATAACAAACCTTCCCCATTAATAAAGTAGTTGTTAATTTGTGGGCTAACGTCATTTTGATCAATTTTCTGTATAATATGACTTAGAACAGGATCCTCACGCTGCATTTCAATGAGATCTTTTGACTCGGGTAAAGCTATTGTGATGTTATTAATATAACGAGAGAGATGATCTGCGACTGAATTTAAAGAACCCTTGATATAGTGTATCTCATAATTAAATTCTTCTAGAGCCAATTTCCAGTGCAAAATTTTAGAAGAAGGATTTTTGTTCGAAAGAAATCCTGAAAGAGGTTTATGATCCGTAAAAACTTTGAATTTTCTTCCCAATAAGAAAGGTCTAAAAAAATTTAATGCTGTATATATTGCAAAAAACTCCAAAACAGTTGCGTTATATTTAGATTGCGAAGGATTTAATTTATTTGAAAAAAATATAAAGGTTCGGCTTTTGAGTTAGGATACTTTTGTTCTAAAACTGCCCCGATACCGCGAGATGAAGCGTCCGTCGTGATTTGCAATTCTGCGTTTGGATCAGGTAGTGCTAAGACAGGTGAGTTTAATACGGCTTCCTTAATATCATCGAATGCCTCCTGCGTCTCAGATGTCCATTCAAATGGAGTGTCTTTTCGTAAAAGATTCGTCAATCGAAGTGCTCTTTTTGCGAAATTTTTAATATATCTTCTATAAAAATTACAACACCCTAAAAAAGATTGAATTTGCTTTTGATCCGTTGGAACTGGAAAGTCGTTAATTGAAACGGACTTATCTTTATCAATAAGGATACCTTCCGGTGTTACGACAAACCCCAAAAATTTACAACTCTTGGTTAAAAATTGACATTTTACCCGGATTAAATTTTAGCTGAATTCTTTCAAAGCATTCTAAAACCTTACCCAATAATTCAAAATGTTCATCGATAGTTTTAGTAAATAAAATAATGTCGTGTATGTATACCAAGGCTCCGTTATGTAATAAATCTCCCAAAACTTCTTGTGCAATGGATTGAAATGCTTTAGGCGAGTTTTTTAGACCGAAACAAAGTCGATTCAATTCGTATTTATCACCGTCGGGTGTAGAAAATGCCGTCTTATGCCTATTTCTAAAGTGAAGTGGAATTTGATTAAATGCTGACTTCATGTCTATTGCAGAAAAATAGTTAGAACCCGAAATTTCATGTAAGATGTCGTCTAATGTTGGAATCGCGAAATCAAGGTGATTTCATTGAGTTTCCTAAAATCCAAAACAAGGCGCCATTTTCCTTTTTGTTTAACAAACAGGGCTGGAGTGTTGTACTGGGATTTAGATTTAGAAATAATCCCTGCCTTCTCTAGATCAGCAATCTGACGTCTAAATTCGTTTCTTAAATTAAATGGAATTTTGTAAATCGGACATTTAATGGGATAGTCATGTTGCAGATGAATTCTATGATGCTCGGTAGCAGCAGCAGATAATTCAACAGTAGAGCGAGCGAAAGCGCTTTTATGCGAAATTAGAAGTTGAAATAATTTTTTTTTCATTTTGCTGTCAAAACCTGAAAGGTTGAAATCCTTCTCCGAAAGTGGGGGTAGAATATCTTGAGAAACGGGAAAATCGCATAAAAAGTCTTTGTAATTATTGACAGTAATTATTTTCATGTTCTTGTTAAGGGTGACAATGTTATCAGAATCGTTTCTAATATTTACAATGTCATTAATCTGCGGATCGATATTAATTTGAGAGGAAGTTAAATGGATATTTTTTCTTTTTAACTTTGCCGAACCCTGTATTGTAGCCGAAGAAGTAGAATAAGGTAATGTTGGGACGTAAACACGAACACTGGTGACTGAGTAAGGACCTACACTTGTTTTGTGTTTTAAAAATCCATGAATATAATTTGTCTGAACGGCACGCGAAGGAAGCGTGTAATTGATAAGCGGAACTGAAAAGCTGTTGATTAATAAACGGTTATTTCTCATATCCAAAACTGCATTTCATAATTTCAAAAAATCGTATCCCAAAATAGCGCAATAATTATCATTAATATCTTGTTTAGTTATAAAAAATATGTGCTGAAAGTGAAGTTTCCCCCAATGACAATTGTATTTCATAACAACCGAGGATTTTCACCGTGTCTCCGCTGACCGCTTTAATCTGAATAGAAACGTTAAATTCGTTGAAAAATTCATTTTCTATTTTGGTAAAGAGTGAATTGGACATTAAAGAAACGGACGCGCCTGTATCAATTAAAATTCTGCGAGCTAGCGTCGACAATTGGTAGATCAAATGTTTCTTTGCTTTTCAGGGGAGAAAGTGAACCCAATCGTCTCCAGTTTAATATTGACCGCGGAAGTTTAAAGTTTCATTCCCTCTATTCTGCCGGAACTCGCCTGCATTTCCCATTTCACCACATCCGGACTCGCATACAAATTCCAAGCCGTCTCAGGGGCGAATTCTAAAATAGGACAATTCTGGCCTCCCATCAATATTAACGTCGCACTGTTCAGCTACACGAGGGCTTTTGGTGATGGACCACGTCATTTTGAACCATGCTCAAGGGACGAGGACGACACCTGAGCTGGCACTCCCCTCTCCTAACTACCACACCACACCAACGGGAGGACGTTTCAGCTCTCGACAGATTTAGCGTGCATCGCTGCCCTACATGGCGGGTTTTGAGTGGTACTAGGCTCGAGCTCGTGACAAAGCCAGGCACAATCCGATACAATTAAGTTTACATTGTGATTGTAGGTTCTTTGTTTCAACTGAAGTTTCGCCTGCAATCAGGCACAATAAAGTCACTCAATCTTTAGCGGCTAAATATTTATATATTATTCCAACAACAGCCACACACACACACAACACAACATAAAAAAACTAAGTATGATACATTTGATTCAGTAGCACACACAGGAATCCGGGGTCGAAAGTTCACCATTCTTGTATCATACTCCTTTTGATTTTGTCTATTTTCGGGAACAAAACACAGTAAAAAACTAATTATTGAATAAATAATTTGCATTAATTAATAAAATTAATCATTAATAACAAATAAATAATTAAATTTAACGTATTATGTACGTAGAATTATAATCAATCGGAAAAAAATCAAGGGCTTTGGGGGGGGACCCTCCCCTTGTGTGCGCTTCTGATTTGATTAGTTAACATTATTTTCTTCTATCCTCGTGAAAGTCTCCACCATTCCGCTCTTTCGCCATTTTTCCGTCCTCCCTTTTCTCTTTTTCCTCCTGTCTCATTTTGATGGTCGCGCCAACTAAATAGTTTTTAAATAACGGGCGAATATCTTACAGATACCTAAACCACTCGGATACCACAGCCAAAAACACAGGACTACGTCAGTGGTCGATGAGAACCAATTTCCGAAGTAACCACTCAACCACTATCTTTTCTCAAGGAAAAATAGAATCAGAATCACAAATTATACACCTGATATTGTAATATTTAAGTACGTAGAACGGTACAGAACAACAGCAGCGGTACAGTAATGCAAGGACAATGTTCGCATTACATTTTTTAAATTTATTTAACTATACTGAGGGTTGTTGTTGTTACTAATGACACCTGATCGGCAAAGGCCAGATCTAGGCCCACGAAATTCATCATGGCAAAGGGCTAAGTGACGCCTGTCGTTAGTCGTAGCTTTGAGCACCATACAGGTGACGGAATGATTTATCTCGGTTTCACCCCAATTTAGACAGAGAACACCCTGGGGTGTCAGGGGCCTTCCACCTCTCTTCCCCTACCACCCACATCACGAGAGGACTTGCGGCTCGACGGCTATTTAAAGTACCCCCATGCCGCGAAGGCACTATACATTTACAAACATCTCCGGGATTTGAACTCAGTCTCAACGGCACAGCAATCAGCGTCGCTAACCACTAATACTGAGGGTATTGAACATACAGTTGCTCTCAAAATTGAGGGTACATCTACTTTTAAAACGGGAATCAATGTTTAGAATAAAAAAATTATACTAAATGAGGGAAATAATTAAAACCTTTAAGCATAGATGCGTTTATTAGATCATAATTCATTATTTTGAATGATAAAACAAAATATTTGATAGTTTAAACATACATATAATAACTTATAAAGAAAATTAACAGAAATTAATAGCCACAAAATTGAGAGTACATGCATCTATTTTCCTGCATAAATCATGAATAATAAAGAGTTAATATTTAGTAGCATAACATTTTGCTGATATGACAGCTTCCAATTTCCAAGGCATTGATTCCACAAGATGTCTAGTGGTCTCGGGAGCAATATTCAGCAATTCTTCTTGCAATACCGATTTCAATTGTTTCTTGCTTGTAATTTGATGTTTTTGCACAGCTCTTTCAAGGTGGGGCCATAGATTCTCGATAACATTTAAGTCGGAAGACTGTAAAGGTGTAAGTTGATTCCGACAATGATAAAGCAGCCATTCTTTTACAACAAACGCAGTGTGTTTGGGATCATTGTCTTGTTGGAATATGAAATTCTACTCCAGTCCCAAATTATCAGCACTTTCTTTCAAATTATTTTACAGTATATTAAGATAAGCCATCTTGTGCATGATTCCATCAATGGATACTGGCTTTCCCTCCCTCGAAGCAGCCATACACCCCCAAACCATCACCGACCCACCTCCATGCTTTACAGTAGGAATTGTGTGTTTTGGGTGGTGTGAGGTAATTGGCTTACGCCACACCATACGACGTCGGTCACTGCCGAAGATGTTGAACGTACTCTCATCGCTGAAAATGACTTCGTTCCAAAACTGTCGAGGCTTTAAAATGTGTTCTTTAGTGAATTTCAATAGCTTGACTCTATTCCTCTTACCAATTAAGGGCTTTTTTCGAGCTACTCTACCATTATAGCCAGCCTTTCTTAGGACTCTTCGTACCGTTTCTGCAGAAACAGATCGACCTAAGGTATTAGAGGTACTGGCTGCAATTTTAGGAGCACTAATTTTAGGATCAATCTTCACTTGATGTATAACTCTTCGCTCGGTTATAGAGTTCATAATTTTCTTTCTCGCTCTTCCTTCGTTATTTGCCAGTATACCAGTCTTTTTAAATCTATGCAGGATTTTTTGGATGCAGTTAACACTTCGTTCAACTACTTTAGCAATATTCCCCAGGGATTTACCTTCATTTGACAGTTAAATAACAAGTTGTCTCTCTTCGATCGTCATTTCCTTCCGATTCTCCCTTTTAATCAAGACATCAAATTACAAACTCAAATTTGTAATCAGATAGCCTTTGAAAGCCTTTCTTTATCATAGATCTATTATCAAATTTCTATTTGAAAAATTACTGGTAGTTTTGCATAGTGATTAAAGAAGTGTACCCTCAATTTTGTGACATTAAAATAGTGTAGTTTTTCTTTCGAACCTTCATATTTTTGTTTCAATCAATTTCCATAACTTACATTTAATGTTATTTGGAAGAGTAATGTATGCATTTGGAATGTACGAAAGTGCGTTAACATAGCGTATTAATTTCTACACCTGGTGATCCGATGGTGAATTCGGAATTAAGTGTACTCTCAATTTTGGGAGTCACTGTATGTACAGTTCTAATTTGTTTTTATTTGTGTTGAAGAGAAAGTTACATTTTTCGTTTATTTTCACGTCAATAAATATATTGAAATGATGCACGCATAAAATAAAACTCTAAATCTGTATCCTTGACCTCTATTCCCTGACTTTGTAAGCATGGCCGTGGGAATCGAATTGTTTCAAATATTTCCTACTTTGCGGCCCTCTGAATCCTACTGATAGATTGGTTCGGCACACCAAAGCCGCAAGGGTGCCGACCCCTGTTCTAGATTATCCACATAATTCTCCAGAGAAAATAATTGTCTGCATTATTCAATGCACAAAATACTTAGTTTTTGAGAATTTGTGTGGAATTATTTATTTTTTTCAAAAAGAAAGCAATCCTACCTTTACTTTTTGGAACATTTTTCTAATTTTGAAATCTCTTGAATTCGTAAGGTTTGCATATAAAATCTCAAAAAGTTCTTTTTCCAAGGGGTCCTTCTTTTTTCTCCCTTTCAAATGTTCCACTTTCCCGAAGACACCATTGTAGTAGAAAGTATTCATACAAAGCACGGGAACGCGACTTTCATCTGTAGAGGAGGAACTTTTTTTAATTAAATACTGGTAGAACAAATTATCATTCTGAAATTGTTTTACCATGGAAATAGAACATTTCAAACAATTAATTAGAGAAAAATTTTCGCGATACGCGACAAGACGATTGGGCCGTGGGTGTGTGTTCTGTAAATACAAATCTCTAATCGAATGTTTTCGATGCAATGTTGTGTTTTCGAAAACCCTTCTGCAGTGAAAAGGGAGAATCGATTGTGCAGCGACAAACGAAAAAGAAAACCTCGATTATTAATTAAACCGAATGCGAAGAACACATTCGAAAAAAGGGGGGAGGGAGGGGAGGAGAGTGAAGGATCGAAAAGCCACAAATGTGCGACTTTGTATCTGGTTTTTCTCTTTCTAAAAAGGGGGATATGGAAATGAAACTTTCTTTTGTCTTTCCTCTTTCACACAGAGAAGAAAACGTTCTCTCTTCGCAGAACAATGGCGGAGAAGACTCGGGGGTGGGATTGAGGAGCTGCGGTTCGGAAGCCATTCCCGCCCATCATCTTCCACATCACATTCCCCACTACTCCCTCCCCTGTTGGCGTAGGGGCGGAACCAGCGTGGGCGGGGCGTTGCCATAGAAACGCCCGCATTCCATTCCGCAGGCATTTCCATCGATCAATGGAAATCATCTACTGCGCATGCCCAACAAGTGTTGAAGAACCGATCCGAGACTTACTCCACCGAACGAACTTCTCGCCTTTCATTATTTTTCGGATCCTCATCACTAACTCTCTGCCTGACGCATGTTCTTATATATATATTTTTTAAAAATGCCCACTGTGAAAACACAATCTATTTGATTCTGTAGCATAGTGATACGATGCGACGAACGTGGGAAAAACAGCTACTTTTCCCGTGTTCTCTGAGTGAATAAAAAATAATATAATACTGATAATAATTAAAAACTTCTCGATCAATGAGTAGAACAAACTTTATAACCGACTTACCTATTTTATTTGCTCTCTACGAAGGTTAAAATATTGGCAATAGGAAATGACTCGGAAAGCGAATGCTCGATATAATTCGATTTCAATTATCTCTGACCCATTTGACTCGCGTCGAACAACAAACCAAAGTGAGTGAGCAAATATTAACGTCGCACTGTTCAGCTACTCTAGGGCTTTTCGTAACGGACCTCGTAATCTTGAACCATGCTCAAGTGACGAGGACGACACCTGAGCTGGCACTCCCTCTCCTAACTACCACACTACGGTAACGGGAGGAGGTTTGAGCTCTCGACAGATTTAACGTGCATTGCTGCCCTACACGATGGGTCTTTAGTGGTACTGGGCTCGAACTCGGGGCAAGCCAGCCACGATCCAATACCTTGACCCCTAGGCTACCGCAGCCACTACAACTACAAACCAAAGACGCAGAGCGGAAAGTATTCTGGGCTTGTCCGCTCATTTCAATCCGTCCCTGCCTGCTCATTATTTCACCTTCGAAGAATGGTTTCTCACTCAGACATATTTTCCCCCAGTTATTTGGAATTATCCCCTTTCGTCGATGTTCCCTTTTCACAGCATAAAACTTGACGCCCTTTTCGTATATATTGAACGTATCATTACATAAAATCACGAGACCTTCTTGTGCCTTTCAGGCACTTTTTTTTACTTAAATTATCCTCTTAAAAGCAGATAGACAGTTTTGAATGAATACCGTGAACACTACACATCTTGAAACATTACAGAAGACCTCGAATCCCTTCAGAATTTCATTTGCTCTTTGCAACACTTTGAAAGGTCCTTAATCGAGCATTCATTCTTTTATCACATTTTATACTGAAAAAATTGTTTTGTTACTACACTGAAAAAACTTATTTTTAGATAATACTTCTTGAATAGAAAAAAAAAATTGTTTAGTTTTTAAAAATATCTCTTCGCGTTTATTACATTCCCCCTCCCCCACGAATTTTTTCTTTAATTAAAAAAATTAATCGAATCCTCTTTCTCCCCCCACATTTACGTAAGAATCTTTTTTTGGTCAAAATGTTTATAAACATTTCATAATTGAATATATGTTTCTTAGAATTCACTCCTTTCCTCAATCAATTTTAATTACACTTAAGGAAGAAAAGAAAAGAAAATCTATATATAGGCGTGTCCATGCATCCGAAAGATGACATCCATTCAAGTTTCGCGCTTACGTGTGGCGTTAGTAGAGAACTTGCATCAATCAGTCAAGTTGATGAGCATTATTTGGTTTTGCCGTATGTTAGCCAAGAATGCCTTTACGGAGATGAAGAGTCCACAGCTCGCCGAGGTTGGGCTACGAGAAGGTGGATTTTCTTTCCCCGGTCAGCCGCTGTGCACGATTGTTGGGAACAGTGGTCGTGGGATGATACTGCCTCAACAAGACGGGTGGCCACGGGGTATTATTGAGAGGGAAGACCACCGTATTCGACGTACGGCTGTGGCGCATCGTTCTGCGTCTGGGGTAGAAATTCGAGCTGCAGTGGGTACCACAGTAACACAACGAACGGTTGCTTCGAGGACAGCTCCGAGCTAGGCGCCATGTAGCGTGTATTCCACTGCCTCCAAGCCATTGATGTTTGAGACGCAGTGGTGTCAAGCCAGAGCTCACTGGAGGACGGACGGAGTGGAGAGAGATCTGTTGTACTTTCTGATGAAAGAAGGTTCTGCCTTGGTCCCAGTGATGGTCGTCAGAAAGAGGCCTGAGGAACGCCTGAAACCAAAACTATCTGCGGTCTATACACACTGGATCTACATCTGGAGTCAAGGTCTAAAGAGTTATTTCCTATGATAGCAGGGGCACTCTCGTGATTATCCCAAACACGATGACTGCAAATTTGTAATTCAGTCTGGTAATTCAACCTATAGTGCTGTCAGTGGCGTAACGTACACCCCCCGCATCGCGGGGGACCCAGGGTTCTAAGGGGCCCAAAGCCTGACTGACGCAAGTGCCTACCCTTTGTAAAATTCAACGTGGGAGCCCAAAACCTGACTTTGCAGGGGGGCCCAAATGTTCTCCGTTACGCCACTGCCATTCATGAACAACATTCAAAGGAGAATTTTCCAACAGGATAACACTCGCCCACACACCGCTGTTATAACGCAACGTGCTCTACAGAGCTGTGACATGCTACCTTGACCTGAAAGATCACCAGATCTCACTCCAATTTAGCACAGATGGGATATCATTGAACGACAGCTCCAACATCATCCACTGGTAGTACTAACCGTCCTTGCTTTGACACAATAAGTACAAGCATGGAACTCCATACCACACAATACATGCTTGCATTCAAAATTCTGGAGGTTCCACTGATTATTAGTATAACAGCATTTATCATTTGAAATGAATTTTCTTGAGCTTAAATTAACCTGTGTGTGTGATCTTGTAAATTTAATGAATTAACTTGACAATTGCATTGTCCAAAGTTCATTACTCCACAATCATTTTTTCTTGGTGTTGGGATTTTTTCCCCAGTCAGTGTAATATGTCGCAGGGAAGTGATGAAATTAGGAATTTCATCCAATCCTTAAGGGATAGGATCAATTGATGGAAAAATAACGTCTCTTCAAGGTCATTTTCCTGATGGGATTGTTTCAAATCCCTGAACTGTTTCAGTGAAATGATGAAATCAGGATTTGCCTTGGCAAAATGCTGTCCAGGGGAGGGGGAAACATCTGGGGGGGTCAAGTCCTTGTACTTCCTAACCCTACAGGTAGTACCTATCGATCCCCTAAATATCAACCCGATATCTTTAAAAAAAATGGCGCCATAGGATTAACATAGGGATTGATATTTTAGTGTGTAAGCAACCGAGAGAAAAGATGCTACACATAAAAAAATACCAGCCTAATTTTGTAATTATTTGTTAATTAGTTTCGAATAAATAATATTTATTTCATTGACAATTGTTGTATTACTTACTTCTACGTTTAATAATGCACCCTATTTGTTAAATAAACATTTTTAAATTCTTGGCAATATTATTTCATCATTTAACTGAAACAGCTTAGGGATTCATTCAAATCAGTTTTATAAGGGAAATCATCTTGAAGAGACGTTATTTTAACGTCTCCCGTCAACTGATCCTCTCCCTTAGGGATTTGGTGAAATTCCTAATTTCAACATTTTCCTGTGACATATATAGGTGACCAAGATTATATATAATTTCACTCTTGGTTGATTATCTCTCGAAGCACCGATTTAAAATCACTTATGTACAAAAGGTGATATAGTCCCCCCCAAAAAAAAAATATTAAACAACAGTTATGTTTCACGAGCATGATCTTTCGTATGCGCAGCGAAAAAAAAAATTGTACAATACAAGGTGGAACAAAAAATTTAATGTGGAATAATGTCCCTCGTATATGCTGGAAATGAAAGTCACTTCTCCAACAGAGTTGGTTTCAGATCCTGGACGAGTCTTAGGTTTCCCACCCAGATGTGCTGTACGCGAATACGTTCTGGCTGGCCAATAAAATCCTCGAACCTAAGTGAAGGAGCATTGTTATCCATAACAAGTAATATAAAAAAAGTGTTTTTTTAAGTCAATTCCTACTTTGAATGGATGAATATATAAAAAGTAGTTTATTAACGATTGAAAATTTGTATAAGTATATTGATTGAAATTTGTATGATTGAATATAATGATTGTGTGTGTGTGTGTAAATTAAAATTTGAATATGATTAAAATTTGAATATATATATATATATATATATAAAAGAGTGTTTTTTAGAGGTATAGAACTTTAAATTGCAATAAAACAACGATGTATTATTCGATTGACATGAATTTTTTTTTATTCGAAAGATAATCTTGTGGCATTACATTTTAAATATGATTTCTGGCATAGGACTGCCACGGCTGGCTCGGATGTAGTCCAATCTGGACGTCCAATTCTCGATGACTTTTTCCAACATTTGTGGCCGTATATCGGCAATAACACGGTGAATGTTGTCTTCCAAATGGTCAAGCGTTTGTGGCTTATCCGCATAGACCAATGACTTTACATAGCCCCACAGAAAATAGTCTAGCGGTGTTGAACCACAAGATCTTGGAGGCCAATTCACAGGTCCAAAACGTGAAATTAGGCGGTCACCAAACGTGTCTTTCAATAAATCGATTGTGGCACGAGCTGTGTGACATGTTGCGCCGTCTTGTTGGAACCACAGCTCCTGGACACATCATAATTGTTCAATTCAAAAATGAAAAAGTTAGTAATCATGGCTCTGTACCGATCACCATTGACTGTAACGTTGTGGCCTTCATCGTTTTTGGATTCCACCAGCCCATAAAGCGCACCAAACAGTCAGTTTTTCTGGATGTAACGGTGTTTCGACATACACTTGTGGATTAGCTTCACTCCAAATGCGGCAGTTTTGTTTGTTGACGTAGCCGTTCAACCAGAAGTGCGCTTCATCGCTAAACAAAATTCGCTTATGAAAATCGGGAACAACGGCAATCTCGTTTTGGGCCCATTCGACAAATCTACGCCTTTCTTGATCATATTTAAAATGTAATGCCACAAGATTATCTTTCGAATAAAAAAAAATCATGTCAATCGAATAATACATCGTTGTTTTATTGCAATTTAAAGTTCTATACCTCTAAAAAAAACACCCTATATATATAGGGAGGAGAGTGAACTAATAGTTGGAACTGAAGAAAGAGCATGATTTGTCTGCATTGTTGTAACAATGCAAACCCGGTTTGGCCAGTTTGGCTGAAAAACAGATTTTCGACGCCAACTTTTGTCGTTTTTTTTTAACATTTACATTGTTACAACAATAGAGATGAATCTAAGTTGGCGTCAGAAACCAGTAATTAGTTTAATTAAATTTATTTAATTAATATTTGAAAAAAAACTGTATTAACATCAAGTGTCATCCACTACAAGTTTAAAAAAATTATTTGAACTTGATTGGATGAATAGAAATTATTTTATTAACGATTGAAAATTTGAACAAGATAAATAAATATATAGAGAGAGTGAGCTAATAGTAAGAAATGAAATTAATGCTCTCTCAAAGACATGAGACCTCCGGTAATTTATCGAGTTTCTTTCATATGAAGTGAATCCTCTCTGCTCATGCTAAACGGGCTCTTCAGAGCGCGCTCACACGGTCCCTTGGGGGAGCGAAACCGCTCAATACACTTACACCAGTGTCACTCTGTAATGCTCCAAAGGGATAGATAGTGACTGCTCATTCCACGATCCTTGAACGAGAAGACTTAAAAAACAGATGCAACACAAACAGTCATAGTACTGAAACCAAATTTGAGAGTAATTTTAGTCTAAAATATAAAAACTCGTGTGTAGGCTTACGGAATCGATTCTAAAAAAAATTTACGTTTGGAAGCATCAGTTTGAGAAATTCGACTACATTTGCAAATTCTCTTAAAACGTCTAACACTAGTCCGTGGTTATTGACTCAAAATGCATTTTGCGAATAAAAATAAAGACACTTTGCTTCAAGATAACGAAGCAGTCCACTGAATTCACTACCTCGTCGGTGTCCCTCACACCACACACAAGTATTGTTTTTTCTTTTTTTAAAAAAAATCAAAATCTGACTTGTTTAAATTGCATATCTTTAGGTAATGTTCTCACGCGAGTTGTTCATTTTTAAAGATCTTAAATATGCATAAATATTAGATTCTCATGTGAATCACCAAATAAAAAATCACCATCGGTTATACTCCCAAGTTTTACAATTGTCGCAACGCCTCCGTAGATGTACTATGTTTTGTATCAACAATTCTAATTATTTCCTATCATCACGATAGCCAAGTTGTCAGGATCGCAAACTTTTAGCTGGTCGCGAGTTCTGATTCTAGTGCCGATGATGCACGTTAAATCTGTCGAGGCTCAAAGTCCTCGAGTTGGTGTGGTGTGGAAGTTTGGAGAATGAGATCGTCCTCGTCACCTGACCGTGATTCATCATGACGAAGTCGTCGACAATAGCTCCCCAAGCACTGTTAGTCAATAAAAATTCTAATTATTTCTCGAAAGAGTGGAAATTTTAATAGAGGAATTATTTCTTTTCCAAAAATGTCGACAGCTTTTTTTGCATTCTGAGACACCGAAATTATGAGGGTCTCGAATGGGTTTTTTGAATATTGCTTTCCCTTGGATAATAGAAAACTGTTCTTAGATGAAGTGTCCTATCCTCTTTAATCAAGCAGCCTCACTTGATTGTTTATGTCGAATGCATAGGATGGGAGAGTCGAAAGGGTGAATTCTAAATTTATCGGTGGCATTTGAATTCTTTGCGCACAGTCAAGACCCACTTCACGCTCAGAAGAATCTTCATTCACTTTTGGGCTGTTTGAAGAGAGATGGAAAAATTCGTTCAGAAAAATACTTTCCATAACATTTGTCAGTGGGGAGAAACGCCAATTTGCTCAAAATAAAAATCACCTCTAAAGACGCAGAGAAATCGAAACACATGAACGCGTTTCTTTCGCGACGTCCAGTTGAATCCCACAGGGAAATCAATGTAATCTCACCCTTTTTTTTTCTTACAAATATCCATTTAGAGATCAGCTTTTTTCAAGAAACACAGTTTTTCTTTCTAATTTTGTTTATAGAGCAAACGTTTTTAAACTGCTTTATTTATAGGAAATGAACTATATTTCATATGTATAAAATTTACAAAGATAATTATAATTCTAACCTGAAAACACAAGAATTATGAGTTTAAATGATTTTGA
This sequence comes from Trichonephila clavipes, assembly GCA_019973935.1. NCBI lineage: Eukaryota > Metazoa > Arthropoda > Arachnida > Araneae > Nephilidae > Trichonephila > Trichonephila clavipes. The sequence goes on along the minus strand of BMAU01017646.1, from coordinate 1,327,609 downwards.
ATCTCTTTAGCACGTAGCCATCGTTCTGAGGAGTTTTTCGAACCTTGTTCTCTCTCTCTCTCTCTCTGAAACACTCTTTCGTTAAAGTATCCGACTACTTTCGGAACCGTGATTTTAAAAAAGCGCATAAATGGATAACTTTCATGATATTTAGCGTCACTTAGTTTAGAATACATGTAAAAAATTGTTTTGAGGACATTATGACAAAAAAAATTATTTAAATACAATAGTTTGGCAAAAAATTAGCTTAGAATTACCTTTCTTCAAAACGTTCTCCTTTTATAAAAAATGGTTCTATTATAATAATATTTTGCCTGTATATAGCTCAGACCTCTGTACAGAGGCTCAACTATGATTTTTGAAAAATTCACATTATTTTCAGAGTTACCCACCCATTGAAATAATTATCGGCGTTTTTTTCTTAAAAATTTCTCCCCTCTGTTGTAGTAAAACATGGATAAATCCAATTCTAAATTGTATATTTCAAAAATTCTGGTTGAGCCTCTGTGCAGAGGTCTGGGCTATATACAGGCAAAATATTATTATAATAGAAGCATTTTTCATAAAAGGAGAATGTTTTGAAAATGGGTCATTCTAGGTTAATTTTTTGTCAAAATATTGTACTTAAATATTTTTTAAATGTAATAATATTCTTAAAACAATTTTATAAATGTTTTGAAATCTAAGTGACACTAAATATTATAAATGGTATTCATTTACACGCTTTTGCAAAATCGCGTTTCCGAACGTAGGCGGATACCTTAAGTGCAGTGTGCCTTCCTAATGGGATTATTAGTACTGGAACTTCGGGGAATGTTATTTGCATTCGAATTATAATTTTATTTATATTAAAAATAACAACAGAAGCAAAGGAAATGACTGGACATCCATACCCCCCAAAAAAAAATTGTATTCCACACGTAATGTGAGAGCTCTGAAATACGTAAATTTTGTTTTGTTGTTCAAAACGTCACAGCACTTTCCACAACGCGACGCAAATCGGGGTTTGGCACTCTCATAATCTGTCGATTGTGAGCCGTGTTTGACTTCTTCAATGGGGCACACGCCCCTGCGATTGCACAACCCGGGACACAATGGGCGCGAATATCTCAATTTCACGGCCCCACCGCAGCTGCACGGGCCATCTGCGCTGTACAATGACCGGCGGTCACGCAACACCCCTAACCGGACAATGGCCGAATTCTTTACCTTTTCCATTGTTGAGGAATACGTCTTCATGGAGGCGATCCATTCCGGCAGATGGGCTGCCCCCTCCCTCCTCTCCCGCATCACCCGAAAGGTCGCTTCGCTCACTTAAGATAAAAACCCTGAGAACTCACTTGAGACGTTTCGAGCACTCCCTTCCTCCTCCCCAAGCGACGCCTCCCCCGAGTGCCACTTTCTCCGGATGAGGAACAGGTACGCCTCCATCTCCACACTAACGGATCCCATCAGTAGTGGTTGATTGCGTCCGGCCTTTTCAGGAATGCTCGGTCGGAAGCAGCATTTCATATTCAAAAGACATCACATGAGGGTTCAAAATCTTTCTTTTAACGAAAGTTCAACTCTTTTCAGAAATGAATTTTTGTAGTTTGATACTTTTTGAATGCCTTCAGAAGTGCCTTTTCTATGCTGACTACGTTAAGCGTCTCTCCCCCGCGAAAGTATCAAAGGAATAGACATTTTAATCACTTTCACTATGACTAACTAAATGGAGCCACCAGAGAGATTAGTTCTCAATTTAAATATCTTTAATAATAAATTCAATACTTATTGTGAACTTTCCTGATCTTCAGTAACACTAAGCGTCCTAAACTGACCTGTCCGATCCTTTCTCTCTTGAACCCCTCATATATTTCAAACTATTAGTTCTCTAAGTCCGTAGACTCAGTATGGCTACAATCGCCCCCCCCCTCAACCAATTTTTCACTTGACTTTAAACAGTAAATCTCATTAATATAAATCAAGGTTTCTAATCGTATAATGATATAAAGTTATTTTCTCTAGAGGATCAGAATCGCGCGAATGAGTGAATGGATATTAAAGTCGCAGTATTCAGCTACACGCGGGCTTTCGACCGATAATTTTGAAACATGGTCAAGTGACGAGGATGATACCTGAGCTGGAACCCCTCACCTAACTTCCAAACAACAACGGGAGGACATTTGAGCCTCGACAGATTTAACGTGCATCAGCCTCTTCTGCACGGTGGGTCATCAGCGGTACTAGATTCGAACTCATAACATGCCACCCACGAGTCCGTTACCTTGACCACTAGGCAGCCGCAGTAAGAATCGCAAATAGAACCCATTGTAATTGCTACAGAAATTCCAAGTAGTAAGAACTTTTTTAGACTTTTAAATGCTGCCACACACATCATAAGTATTCTGGTGGTCTCGTAAACAACACCCTGCAAAAGCTCATATTGCGCTAGAGCTGGTTCACAAAGAAAAGATATCACCCATTGCTAATTGAAAAGTAGCTTGCAGTTCTTTCCCACCCCCGGATTTGGGGAACTGCGTGTGATTTATTATGTTCTTACACAAAAAAATTTTTTTAATCTAAACTTTAAGCTAAGATGATTCCATACGATTTATGAATGTCTTAAAAACATGTATTTAAATTTAGAAAAAAAGAATTAAAATGAAAAATGAACATAACACCATAAACAAAAAGTTAAAAATTAATAAAAATAAAAAAAATTATAATTGATTTTTTTTAATAATAAACACATTTTTTTTGAAACCCCAAACATTTCTTCTTACGCAGAAAGCAGAAAGATTCAAAATCATACACTACTTAAAAGTGAAATAATTTTTTTTTTATTGTACTGTTTCCTAAATGTAAATTTTTTGGAGGAATAAACAAATAGATATTGCATTGCTTGAAATCCAACAAGCAAATTTTTAATTCAGGTAACTCTTTAATTGGGTAACTACAAAAAGATATTTTCCCTTTTTTGTAAAGAATATGTATTTTTTGCGTGCAGCTTTATAAAAAGTTATTAATATTCTTTAATGATTTTATTTCCCCGACATAGGGAATTGTTATAGTTAAAAAGACGAACCATAAAAGTCGATATGAAGTTTTTAATAAGTTATACAAGCCTAAAATTTAATTTTTTAAATTAAAAAATAATTGCTATTATATATTTATAACTGGTTCTCATTATTTTGATCTACACCAGGGGTTGGCAATATTTTAGCTGTGGCATGCCGAACCAATCTCCCCCGTAGGATTCAACGTAGATCATACAATAGGACATTTTTGAAAATATTCGATTCCCGTGATAATGCTTGCAGAGTTAGAGAATAAAGTCATTAATATAGATTTACAGTTTTATATATACTGTCTATTCATTTTGCGTCCTTTATAATAATACTTCTCAACATAAAAGTATGCAGCGTAAATTATTACTTTATTGAACAAAAACAAAGATTAAAATTGTAGATACATTATTTTAATAAATATGTTTAAAAATAAATAAGAAATAGACAACATAAATATATAAGAAATGAAGAGAAATACTAAGTAGTTAAATAAAAAGATAAAGCGGAAAGCATAGTACATGCAATTTTCTCTCTTCAAACAATTAAATTTCTCCAGCAAGGGCATTCAATAAAATTTGCAAAAGAGCTGTAACTTTATCTTTAATTATCTTTCAGATTTTTTCGAAATTACGTCAATGTCCATAATTCTGGAGGTGTTTGTTGAATAAGGTCCATTACAAATGTATCAACAACTAGCCACTTAAAAATGGACAAATTTGAGTAGTGTAGAATGCCACTGAGAATTGTACTACGTGCCATAGGTTACCGACTCCTGATCTACACCGCCTCAAGATGAGGAGAAATCCAGTAGTTTCCGTTGAATAGGTTTTCTCTTGGTTCTAAAATAAGCGTCCCGTGCTTTTCATTCCAGTCTCGCAAAATGAATTTCTGAGAAACCCCCTACCCTTCAACAGCCCCAATTTTCTCAGCAGAATTCGTCTGCGGTCGTTAGGAGTCCTAACTGTGTTTTTTCACCTATCGAACTGGATGCATACACATGTAACATTTAATAAAAGCAATCCGTAGTAAAATGAAGTTTTATTTGAAAATTCGTTTTCTACATTTTATATCAATTCGCAATGGTCTCCCAAACCAACTCTTAATAACATTTAATGTTCCAGCTGAAATGATTGAAAGGTGCGAGGGAGATATCTCAATTCATGTGTGTTCTAAAAATGTACGCGCGCCACTGACGTCAGCCATCGTTATCGACATTCTCATCACCATTTCAATATTTAGGAACACTGTCAATAGTCTTTCATTGTACATAGATCGGACTCCTTCTCCTCTTCATCTGTATAAGAACTACATTTTATCTTCCTTTTTTTTCATTTCTTCTGTCTACTTTTTCTTCAGTTTTTCTCCATCCATAATATTATAAGATTTGAACCGTTAACATTCCAAATTCAGCCCTCTCCATAAAGTATTTTTATCCCAAATTTCGATATTTTTCGCATGCTATTTTATCTCCATCTCACAAAAATAAATAAAAAATATTCAAAAACAATTGAAATAGCTCCTTATATATATATTCCTTTTAGGAATATATATAAGGAGCTATACGTTGCAAATTGGAAAGTCGGTTATTGATTCAATTTGTGTCAGTTGCTGCCTTCAAACGTTACATCGGTGTCTATTCAGAGTCGGAGGTAGTCCCGGAAGCGAGTATGGGGTGAAAGAGGGAGATTCCCATCAGTTTTGATAAAAATAAAAATCCCTACCACTTGGTTAAGTGATGACTAGCATATTTTTGAAAATGTGGAAAATTGACATTCTCCATCTCATTGTTAGGTACTGCGCGCGTGGGACCATACACTTCACAATTTTACAGCGATTTTTCTTCTAACTAGCTAATAATTCTAACTAAACCAGCAAAACACTTTACTTGTTTAGTTAGAATGATCGTAATCTTGAAAAATTAAGTCACCTAAATTTTAGTCCCCATAAAAATAAAAATATTATATACACTACCCTATAGTCTAGTTATTTCAAAAGATGATCCATTTTGTTAAGATTCAGAAATGGCATATAACACCTATTATTTTTCTATCCATAACAATCATTGCCAATTTTTTTAAATGACTTTATTTAAAAAAAACTGAATCTTAAGTGCGTATCACAAATTAAACAATACACTTAAAAATAAAACGGAACATTTTGGAAAAAATTGTGTTGAATTAAATGTTTCAAGTACCTTCTAACTTCGACAATCGAAAATGTAACCGCACTCCGACATATGATTGCTGCCACAGTGGAAGAAAAAAATTTAGCTGGTTACTCACGACTCATCGAGCGATCACTTTTACAAAGATGTAGAGCCTGAATTCGTGTAGAAGGCAAACATCTGGAACATTTGTTATTAGGTTGGGGGAAAAGAAATCCATTATTTTTGCATGAAATTCAAAACTTTATTTAACATGTTTCGGATTGTCCGATTTGGGTGAAATATGTACCATTTTGTTGTATATTTGTTGCCATTTTAAAGGTAGCTTCATATTGCCTTTCTCATGGAAGTCTTGACCTTTATTAACGAAAAACTCTAGTAATGGATTTTCCCAATTTCTTATCCCTCAGGAAGTTTTGCAAGGCGAGAAAAAGGTGGGAATCGTTTGATGCCAGGTCTGGCCTATATGGAGGATGCATTAAAACTTTCCAACCAAGCTCCCAGAGTTTCTGTCGAGTCACTACAGACCGTTGTCCTGATGGAACACAACACCTCTTCTGTTGGCCGTTTGGGGTCGGTCACTAGCTTCAAACGGTCCAGTTTGACAGTAGATATCTGAATTTATTGTTTGGCCCTACGGAAGTAACTCATAATAAATTATTCATTTCCAGTCCCACCAAATATACAGTAGAACCTTCCCGGATGTTAGTCCGGGTTTGGCCACCGTTTGAGCTGCTTCACCGCGCTTTGACCACGATCGTTTTCGCACAACATTGTCGTATATGACCCATTTCTCCTCCCCAGTCACCATTCGCTTAAGAAATGGGTCGATTTCATTCCTTTTGTCCAGGGCTTCGCAGATGGAAATTCGACCCATCGTGTTTTTTGGTGTTAATTTGTGTGGCACCCAAACATAGAGCTTCTTTTTGAATTCAGCTTTGCTCAAATGGCTTAAAACTGTTCTATGGTCAATCTTTAGCTCTTGGGCGATGCTACGACTACTAACGTACCGGTCAACTTCGATTACTTCTGTGATTTTATCGACATTTTCGGTGACGGGTGCGGGGCAACATCAAAAATGCCTGAACGAAATCGACGAAACCAGAATTGCTCGTAATTAGCTATTACAGTATCGGCATCATGAAAAACATTCACAATTTCAGCCACCTGGCTTGCATTTTCGCCTTTATCAAAGAAAAACTGTAAAATGTGCCGAATTTTCTCTTTGTTGACTTCCATTTTTAACACCCTGTAACTCACAACTGAATGAACCAATAAAAAAATAGCAAAGTAATTTTTTAGAATGAAATGTTAGCTTGACAACGAGCATAAATTTGAAATTTTTTGATCAATACTTCACGAGGCATCGACACTACAGACATCTACCGAAAAAATAATGGATTTCTTTTTCCCCAGCCTAATATTACCCCACTGCAGCATTTTCATCAATAAATCAACCTTTTCTTGCTTCAGATACAAGATTAATATTTTCCCTGATTCTCAACAAACTTTGTTAATGGAAATATTTAATATAGAAGTAACTGTATTCAGTCAGCCACAAATGCTTAAAAGTATGTACAAATAGTGGTAAAAAAATGTTCAATAAATAATGAAAAAGGGAAAGGATAACAATTTTTGGTAGACATAAGTGCTCTTTTGATAATGTGTAGAGGCAGAAGTCTGAAAAGCCGCAACCGTCTATGCAAAGAGCCAAGGTTTGCCGACTCATGAATTAGGTCTAGACACTGAAGACGGGCATGACATAATAATATGCAGTTTGGCCACTGTTGCCAATTGGCATGTAGTTCGAAATTCCCAGATGCTCCGAATATCCCCCAGAATAACATTCGTCGAATAAAATTATTTCGATCATGATGCCGAATGAAGCCGAATCGAGAACGAGATGAGACCTCCTCCAGGGGAAGTCCATGGGCCCGGTCTGAATTATTCCATGCTGTAAAACGTCCCTTCGTCTGACGCTTTAATTATTTTGTAAGAAAAAGTCCAGTTATACGTTCTTCGATAACCTCTTAGTCTTCGTTTACTACTTGTTGAGTTAGATGAGTCTTCTTCCGACAACGGCTCTCATTAATATGTCAGTGATTCGATGAGAGCTGTTGTCCCCACCAAGTGTACCCAGCCCTTTCTAATAGGTATGGAGCGCTGTTGATCACAAAAAAATCTCTTGATGAGTAACTTTTTGATCTCCACGCGGTTTTTAAATTTTCTAAAGGGCTATTCTCTTTATTTATTTGAAGCAGAGAGTGTTCAAGCTTTGACCGATTTAGAATAACACATGCGTAAGAGATAACAATTTTTTGAAAAATATTACAGATGAATTCAAAGTTTTTATCAGAACTTTTCGCTCAATTATGTATTTTACTGTTTACATCAAGCATTAGGATCCACAGGGCAAAATCTGTGGAACAGTCGCTTGAGTGTGGCCGAAAATCTGCTGCCCGAACAGCTTTTTTCACAGCTGAAAGGCATGCTGCATTTGGTTTTATTGCATTTTCACAGTATGTTGAAAGCACATCCTTATTCCGCCACTCAATCGACCTTTCCCATCCCGGATGGGCCCCCGCATTCTCCATCAATGAAAAAAAAGAGGTCCTCTTTACGAACAAAATCGCAGGAAAATAGAGGGTGATTTAAAACGTTACGTTGAATAATTTTATGAGTAAACAAGAGACCTAATGAGTCACTTCAGATAAAGTCGTTCAACCCAAGCCAATGAATTCGGAAGAGGCGAAAAGATAAAACAAAGGCTCTACTCAGCCCCGACGGAATGGCAGCGAGTTGGATCCCACACAAATTGTCAGAGGCCTAATGTTCGATATCTGCTACAGCTGCTGCGTAGTAATGCGGCCTCTTATGAGGGTACCAGGAAGAAATGTCAGCAATTTATGCACCTCCTAGGTTGATGATTTCATGAATAATGGCAAAGCATGATTCACTCCGTATTGGATCCAAAGTCCACTTGCAGAACATGGAGTCCATTGCGTGTCATCCCTATACTGCACGCTGTCGATGAAACTCCCGGGGTTACATTCTCATAGTTTCTTGTACCACACTGAATAGATTTACGTCGTAATCTCCTTATTACAGGTCACTGAAGGGTCGTGGTTGCGACCTCATGGCCAGTTCCTTCAATCGTGAGTTCGAGTCATTGGCACTACGCTAGTGCACATATGTCGGGGTCCCGTATCATTGATCCCCTGGTTCTAGTTCTATAGGGTAGACGCGAAATTTGCCAAGGATCAAATCCCCTCTTTGGTATGGACGTTATGGGGAAACCTCTGTATATCTCGACAATGTTAAATTGGCTGTTTTCGATATACCTTTTCACAATATCTGTTATATGTACATGTTTGAAATTCTTCATACAACTAAAGTACACCTTTCTTATACTGAAATTAGCTTTTAACTCATTTTGAATTTTTTCATAATTTACAAAATAATGTATCAAACATAGTGAAATTTGACAAATTTTTCACACAAAAAAAAAAATTTGTAAAAGATAAATTTTTGAATTTTTTACAAAAAGCTTATTTCAGTATATATTAGCCATCATTATAAATATATCTTTAAAAAGTTACATACCTGTAAACACTAGGAAATACAAAAAATAAAGGCTTAATTTACAATAAAGGGTACATGTTTTGGTTTATATTAGACGTTCAACTTTTATGCAAAAACGAAGTACTTTGCTTACATTTTTCGCCGTTCAAAAGGATATGTCCCAGTTTCAACGATTACTTAAAAATAGGTTTTAAGATCTTCTAATTACCCTAGAGGTTAAAGTAAGGTATTTTTAGAAAGGTTAAAATGAATACAATTTGAAAATGTAAAAACCTCAAATTGTCAAAAAAAAAATAAGATTTTTCTTTCCAACACACCTTAAGAGAGATTCCTAGCTTACCTCTAGGAGTCTTTTTCACTTGACAGAGGTTAAAGATTGCAAAATTCGAGGGCTGGCGTTATCCAGTCACGGGTTCCAGATCTAGTGCATATGAAGTTCCACCGTGTAGAGAGGTTGATGCACAGTAAATCTGTAGATGCTCAAAGTCCTCACAATGACGTGTAATGTGGTGCCAGCTCAGTTATTGTCCTCGTCATTTGACTATAGTTCAAATTACTAAATCCGTCGTTAATAGCACTCGAGTTGCTTTAAAGTGCAACATTAATAAAAAATCAATCGAAATTCGATTACCATCCACTCCAAAATCGTACGGACAAACAGTGCACTGTTAATAAAAAATTAATCGTTCCCTTGTTTGAGCAAAAAAAAAAAAAAAAAACGCGCAATTCGATCAGTTTTTCAACACACTTCTACTGAAAACCACAAATTCCATGGCGTCTGTACACACAATACTCTATCTCGAACGAGAGGAACGATTCGTACACTCGACATACGTGTACAGAATAATCTTTTGCGAATTCAGGGACTGTTTTACGCTCTTTTATTTCATACTAATCGCAAGAGACATTGGTTTAGTGTACAAAGAATCTTTTAATCTCTTCGATTGTCAGGGCTGTTTTTAACCCGCCCTAGGCACTTTAAATTGTCCCCCCTCCCCTAATTTCCAGAGCACTTCCCTTTCCTTCAGTTTTGGTAGATGAAGGATTTCCCCTTACTCTTTCATTTGTTTTTGCTCTTTGGAGAGTCTTTCGATTATACCCCACCTATGAAGCCGCTGTGTCCTGGACTAGAAATCGGCAGCCGTAAGGAAAGTGTAGTGGCATGTTTTTACCACTCCTGTTCGTCTCTTACCTTATGGTATCAGTCCACCCCCTTTTCTAAATTAGTACAGTAAATTAATGAAATTGTTTGCAGTTACAAGATAGAGTACACGTTATTGTGCGAAATGTTTTCAACTTGTTTATTCTCATCTTTCTTCGCTGATCGTTTTACTGTCTTTTACTTTTAAACATCCTTATTCTTTGTTGAGTCACTGTCATTGTACTTGTACAACAAAATTTTTCTCCGAGTTCTGATCATTGGAAAATCGTTAATGACATCATTGTAATCAATATCCATGGTAATATCATTTTGAGTGCATAGCACCATCAAACTATTATTTTCTCCAGAGTAGATCTCATTTCAGTCTCTTAAGGCTGTTTGCGGCAGATGTACGAGAGCGTGAACGTGACGTGGAGCACATTTTGGGACAGAAAAAATGCCTTAATTTTCGTAAAAATTTGTCACATTGTGACTCATGCATTTGTTTATAATAGAGTGTTTTTAAAATTTCAAATTATTTCATAAATAATAAGTTATTCCTTTTAGCATGTTAAGGGAGAGCATTACGATAGAGGGGAAGGAACACATTTTATAAAAGAAAAAAAGGGGTCAACTCAGATAAAAATGAGTAGTTTGATAAAACAAGTGGTTATCTACAGGATAGTGAATCCAGAATATGGTATTAATGTTGGAGTACTTCAATATCTTAAAAATATTCCGAATTGGGTCCCTATTCTTTAACATTAGTCAAAGACAGCCTTAAAAGCAGAAATGCTTCTTTCATGATTTGTTAGGCAGTGGTAGTCCGCTGTAATTTCAATTTTTTCTCTGTTTTCGCCCATCAATTTCTTACGCCCTAAAAGCGGAAAAGTGGGCCTGCCAGTTTTAGATTGACACATTCAGCGTTTCAGAGGCAAGTAGCGAGTTTTCGTATTTTTAATTGCGCCTCCTTGCGTCAAGTAAACGTAATCTCATATAGTAGTTTTTTCGCAAATAAATGAATAAACAATAACGAAGAGGATTAAAACTCTGCTCATTTTCCACTCACAGGATTCCCATTTGATGAACATTATGGAAGGGGAGGCCATGTGTCACAGCGCAGTGCTTCCAATCATTTGCATGAATTCTGAGGGGTTGTCGCTCAGAAGACAACCCCTAAACACGCGCCATTATTTCAAGAAAACGATAGATTCCCCGAAGATGATGGGGGCGACGCGGGATTCTCTTTTAATTTGTCCGCATGATCCCGGGAATTGAATGCGATAAGAAATTCCGATTTTCGCCGGTCCGGCCCTAGGGTCGTAAAACGGAAGCGATTGCATCTTCCTCCCCGGGATGGATGGGCTCTATCTGATCGTGTTGCGACGTCGTAAAGCCCTTTTCGAAATTATAATTCAATATCCTCCACCCCCCTCCACGCCCCAGCGTCGTTAATTCGTGAACAAACATGGGGCTTTTTCGAAATGGCCATGAATTATGCAACACATGCGCCCTCTCTTGTTCCACTTCCAGAAAGCATTTTCTTCTTAACCCTCGTTCAAAAAACATTGTCGAAAGGCTCTCTTTGCAATGGACGGCCCTCAACACCACGCCACGTCCTTCGCATCAGACGACCTCCTCCAACACACTATTTGTGAAGGTGTCGTTCCGCAACATTACGCCCGCTGAAATGATGGATAAAAACTCGAATTTAGATTACAGAGTCGGATTATTTCTAGCTCTCTGCTTGTTTGTTTTTTTCTTTTTTTTTTAATTGCTGCTATACGTAACAAAGGCTCATGACAAATTAAAATAATAAACTCGGGAAAAGGATTCCTCCGTTAATTGCAAAAGAAACAAAGTTTAATAAAGTTTTGTTTTTATAAGTCTTTATTTAAAACTATTGATTTACCGTTGCAATTAAGACACGAGGCTTTTCATTCAGAATCCACAGAAGATTTTTCTGTCATTTTGTTGACATCACACTTGGGTGAGTGAATATTAACGTCGCACTGTACAGCTACAGTACACGAGGGCTTTTGACGACGGACCACGTCATTTTGAACCATAGTCAAGTGACGTGGACGACACCCGAGCTGGCACCCCCTCTCTAACTAACACACCACACCAAAGGGAAGACGTTTGAGCCCTACACAACGGGTCTTTAGTGGTACTGGGCTCAAACTTAGAACAAGGCCAGCCACGACCTTGACCACTCGGCTACTGCGGCCTATGACATCGCACTTGGGAGCAACACGAGACAACGGATTTCGTCGCTTTGAGTGACGGCCGAAAAAGAGATATGAGCTCTCAACTCGCTCTCCACACTTCCACATCACGCCAACGTGAAAGCTTTGAGCTCCGACAGATTTAACGTGCATCAGCCAGTCATTTTTAATGTGTATCCGATTTAATGTGCATAGCCTGCCTGGTTAGTCCACAGTGATACCAGAACTCCAATCCACGATTCAACAAGGATGGCCGCGACCCCTCGGCCACTGAAAAAAAGTTGCACTTCAAAATTCTGTTCTGGTGACTGGAAGCTGATGAGTGTACTTCCTAAATTGAAATAATACTTAAAAAACTGACTGTTTTTTTATGTAAAAATATTTTTATAAAAGGATTCCAAGTCTCGGCTTTGTACTCGAATCTTTAGCCTGGACTTCTACAAAAAATTCAAATGATCAAATAGTGCAATTTGTAGCTCTTGTAATTGTTTAAATGACTTGGACCCGATCTTTTGTGAAGCTGCGGTAGATATAATCATCTTCGGGACATCTAAAACAGGGGAGCTCAACCTTTTTTCCCACCGGGCCGCATACACAAGACAGGTATTTATTTCATGCGGGCCGCAACATGCGGATAATGGAATAAGCACAATATAAGACCAAAGTAACATTGGCAAACAAAATTGTTCAAAATATAAAACTAATTTTTTACACACACACACACTTCTATTTTAATACTATATTAATTTTTCTATCAAACACACAAACAAAAATATTTGTTTTTATGAATTTTTACTGAGTTATGTGATAATTTTTATTTTCTTTCATCTATAACAAAGCCTTTTGTTTACATTCTACAATTAGGCATTGTTAATAGATGTATGAGTTGTAATGTTGCAAATTCATGAAAATTGAGGCATTTTTTGTCTGAAAATGGGCTCCGAGTTTAGTTCAGGCTCTCGCACTTTTGCCTTAAGAGGGAACATGAATTTTCATTTTCTTTTATATTTTCTGAAAGTTCAAATACTTCTGTTTAAAAGGATGTATGGAAATATAATAATTAGAAGTATTTTTATTTTATTCAAACGAAGCTACTCCTTTTGACGCTGAGCGTCAAATGTAAGTTACAATAGGCAGAAGCTGAATATAACGAATATGATCATATGAACTATGATCATAAAAAACATACACCATAGACCGTAGTGAATGAATGAAATGAAACCAATTTTTAAGACATCTATGTGATCCTATTTTATTAAAAAAATGTCTGCATGGAAAGACCCAGAACACCATACGGTCAGTGATTCCAATATTTACATTTGTGGAGTTAAAAACTAAAGTTAGGGGTAAATATGGCTATTGCCGAGTTTAATGTGGGGCTTTAGTAAAATTAGTTATCTTAAGGCATTAAACAAGGTTATAACTGCATATTATGCTTGAAATAATTAGATTCTTGTAGGATTCGTGCAGCTCAACAAAAGCACTATCAGATAAAAAAAAAGAGCTAGATTGTTAAAAATAATGAAAAAAAAATCCTTTTGTAGAAGCAGGGATAAAAATAATTCTTTATTTGCTCTGGAAAGTACTATAAAAAGTAAATCCTCAAAAATTACAAATTAGAACTTCAAAGCATGTGTTTTTTCCAAAATGTAATATATTTTTCCCACTTTATATATGTACCTTTTCTCAAAAACTAATTTGGGGCCTGCGTTAGCCCAGTGATTAAGGTATTGGATCATGGCAGGCATGTTATGAGTTCGAGCCCAGTACCACTAAAGACCCCCGTGTAAGGGAGCGATGGACGTAAAATCTGTCGAAAGCTCAAACGTCTTCCCGTTGGTGTGGTAGTTAGGAGAAGGGGTGGCAACTCAGGTGTCGTCCACGTCACTTGACCATGGTTCAAAATGACGAGGTCCGTCGCCAAAACGCCCTCGTGTAGTTGAACAGTGCGACGTTAATATTCATTCACTCAAAGACTAATTAATGTATTGATTTTACATGACATATCTCAAATTTTCAGTGAGCATACTTCTACACTGGTGTGCAAAACTTAAGAAACAGGTGGGTTTATTGCCATAACTTCACGAAAAATCATCTGAGAGACATGAAATTCAGAAATGAGGGAGAGTATTATGTACGTAAAGGATGACGAAAGCATCGGCGCTGAAAAAGGAATACAATGCATACGGTATGGAATCAAATAAAAACAAGTTTTATTGAACGCATAGTATCGTGACTCATGATGGTCTATCCAACAGGAAGAACAACAAGCAGATGTTCCTTAATGTGGTATATGCCCTCCCCTCACTGCAATGGTTGCTTCGCACCGTCTCCGCATACTCAGAACCAGCTGGTGCAACATTTCTTGCGGTAGGAGTGCCCATTCTTCAACCAGCATCTGTTTGAGTTGTTGGGTGTTCTCCAGATGATGTAAGCCTGCTGCAATACGTCTCCCCAAAGCATCCCACACATGTATGATGGGATTTAAATCTGGGGAGTACGCTGGCCAATCCATTCGAGTGATATCTTCCCTTTCCAGCAGCTCCTCAACAGCAAGAGTACGATGTGGCCGTGCATTGTCATCCATAAAAATGAAGTCTGGGCCAATGGCACCTCGGAACAGACGCACATGGGGAAGAAGTACCTCCTCACAATAGCGATCCCCGGTTACAGACCCTCTATCGAAAATGTGGAGCTCAGTTCGCCCGTTCAGCATAATACCTCCCCAGACAAGAACTCCAGGACCACCGTAATGGTGTCTTTCCTTGATGTTACTGGTATAAAACCGTGTCCCGATCTCTCTCCAAATCAAAACGCGTTGAGAATCGCTTCTGGTACTGAACCGACTCTCATCCGTAAAGAGGACACGACTCTATTGATCAGTTGTCCAGTTTTTGTGCTCTCTGCACCTTTGTAAACGGTGGCATCGGTGGTCAACTTTCAACGGGAGACAGCGTTCAGGACGGTGGGCGAATAGGCCCCCTTTGTGAAGGCGTCTGGCCACAGTAAACCGCGACACTTGTCGCCCCGTTGCTGTAGAGAGTTGCTGAGCAATGACGCTTGCTGACTGCCGTCGGCCTCTTTTTCGCCTGCAGGATGATATATCGGTCATCCCCTGCAGTTGTCGTCCTCGGACGGCCACCACCAACCTTTCTAACAGCTGTACCTGTGGTTTGGAACGCTTTCCAAGCGCGCGAAACGACACTTTTGTTGATTCCGAACTCTGCAGCTACACTGGTGACGGTACGCCCCTCCTCCAGCTTTCCGATCATTCTTCCACGTGTGAATTCGTCCAGGTGATTTCTTCTAGTCATATTTCATGAACTGACTCACTGGCACTTGCAACGAATATGTTGAATTGCGTCTCCGTCCTTCATTTTATTCTACTGTTGAGCAGCGAGCGCCGACATCACGCGTTTTGCGTACGCTCACGTCGCTTCTGACGTTTGTTTCCTGATATTTGCATACGCATGACGTTTCTACTGACTTACTTGTTCACTGTACTGATCTCAAGACCTCCTTTTCTGCAATTTCATGGCTATCTGCTAAATTTTTACATTGTTGCTTAAGTTTTGCACACCAGTGTAATATGTTTACACATTTTAATGGAGGGAATAAGATATATCTAGCAAACCTTTTTAGATAAAGACTTTTTAAGCTAATTTTTAGGGGGAGAGATTGCACATTTTTTAAAAAATTCATAATTATTTTTTCACAAAAAGACAAAACCCTTGATTTAAGTGTTATTGATAGTACACATAACCTACTGTAAGAAATTCATAATGAGATAGATATAAGTAGTTTCTGAGAAAAAAAGTACATAAACTTACGTAGTTTAACATGGGCTCCTATGAACGTGTCAGACCACCTTAAAAGAGAGGTAAAATATTCTTCTGGTTAAAACAAAATTAGCTTTCAGAGACCGAGTTTCTATTTCATGTAGGTAGGATAATGACACCTATAAGCTACACCCAAAAATGGCTACTCGTGCTCTTATTATAAGGGGAAAATTCCCGTAAGTCAAACCTATGTCTGAGTAACTCAATGGTTTTCAAAACAACGCTCCGAATCAGAAAGGAAAAAAAGGGTGATTCGTGCATTTCGACACAACGATAAAATCAGAATTCAATTTGAATCATCCTCTTCGCCAACTGCTCACCTTTTCCCTAACAAATCTACGCGTTATATTCCTTCGACTGCGCAGACGGAAGAGGTGGGGGAGGCACTGCAATGGGGGTGGAGGAGAGAAAAAGCGATCTTCCCGAAAGTGAAAAAGAGAGAGAGAGAGGAGGCGCGTAAATGAGGCCCACGTGAGCCGATCACTCCATCACTGCCTCGTTCCTGAGGTCCCCAAGGACCCCGATCCGGCCGAACACCTGACGCACCCCCTCCCCGACGAGCCAATGGGCTCCGAAGGGCGGAAGGGAGAGAGGTATCATCCGGTTTTAACCGGAATATCATGGCAAGAGAAGATCCCAGATCCCATTTGCCGGATGCCCCCGGAAAAACCTGTTTATTGCCTCCATTAAGACACTTCTGGGAGGAGTATCGACATCCACAGCGACGGAATGATGAACCTCTCCTATTCTCTGAGCACAGTGCAGTTTTCTAATGCATTCTGAGAAGGGAAAGATGCATTCGAACGACTTTTTTCCCAGCTTCCGATGGCTTCCACCATTCGAAAAGCGAAATGGCGGACCCCTACGATTGCTATGAAAATAAAATCAGTGTGATACGAATCCAAATATATATGTAAAAAAGGCACTTTTATCTGACTTGATGAATTTCATTCTGAATATTTCAGATGCAATGAAGCAGAGTGTGGGGAGAGGAGGGGGTTAGAATTTTAGAGTGAATGTGATCCTCTCCATCTTTGAAGAGACTTCTTCGCCCTCAGAGAAATTCTCCACGGGAATGCCTATTGTGAGATCATTTCACGCGCTATAAATGACCCCAATAATACATTCAGTGCTCTTAAAATGTACTGTCTTGACAACAGGATGAAAGATAAATAGAATAACCCTTGAAATGATCTCGAACGGATAATTGCAAGACAGTTGCAGTTTTTCCCTTCGAACGGTCACAGGTGCATACGTATCCATTAAGGTTGCATAAAGGATCCGAATATGTAAAATCACATTCCCTCTATCCCTAAAGAAAGACCTTTATTTTTTGCAGTATAAAACGAGGGAATATTACAGCAATTTTGCGCTATAGTTCCTTCCTCAAATTGTTCACCCACATAATTATTGTACGAAAAATAATTATGTGGGTGAACCATATAATTACGTGTTTCAAACCATATATATATATATACTGCTCGAAATAATTGAAGGATATTGCGGTTTTAGGTGGATCTTGTGGCTGGGAAACTTTTTAGCAGATTGATACATGATCGACAGACATAGCAGGTTATATGAGAATGAATTACACATGTTTGGGAGAAAAAAAATGCATTTTATTGAGCATTTGTGTACAAAAGAAAAAAAAAAATTTGTGCATATGAGAAAAAAAGAATAAGAAAAGGTTTTTTCTACAAAGGAAATAATTTTCAGTAGGGGGTGTGGTTTCCACGGACGGCCAGCAACGTTGAGCACCTTTGAGGCATGGAGTCAATGAAGCTATTAATCACGAGTTGGGGTATTCTGTCCCACTCTTCCAGTAGAGCTCTTTCCAGTTCTTGGAGAGTTTGTGGGGGTGGTTGGCGGCCAGCAACTCGTCTTCCTAGAGCGTCCCAAACGTGCTCTATTGGATTCATGTCTGGAGAACACGCTGGCCATTCCATTCGTACGATTCCTTCCTCGAAAAGGGAATTCTCCACGAAGTTAGCACGATGTGGCCTGCTGTTATCGTCCATTAAAATGAAGTCATCTCCGATTGCTGCAGCGTAAGGGACTACAATAGGTCTGAGGATCTCATCCCTATATCGGCGAGCAGTCAGAGGTCCAACTCGAATAATGTAGAGGTCTGTGCGCCCGTCACCGCAAAATCTGACACTTTCGTGCACGAACGCAGGATTATTCCTACTGCCGCGGTCCCTCCAGGTGAAAATACGCCTATTATCTGGATGAACAGAAAAATGGGACTTGTCAGAAAAAAGAACATTGCTCCATTCATTTCTCCTCCAGTTCACATGCTCTGTTGCTCACTCCCTGCGGTCGCGACGATGCCTTGATGTTAATCTAACACATACCAGCGGTCGACGAGCATACAGACCTACACCATGGAGTCGGTTTCGGACAGTCTGAGTTTAAACCGTGGTGCCAGTAGCCGAGCGAAGGTGTTATTGGAGAAGAGTAGCGTTGATATTTCGGTGTCTCCGAGCCATTAACACTAAAAAACGATCTTCATTGGGCGTTGTTGCCCGTCTACGACTTTGTCCTGGTCTTCGGCCTGCACTTTCAGTCTCCAAAAAACGGTTCCAAATCCTGGAAATCACACTTTGTGACACTCCAATGGCTTGCGCTACTTCGGCTTGAGTTTGGCCCCCTTCTAACCTACCAACAACTCTCCAAGCTTCTGAATCGGTTAAATGACTTCGCTGAGACGTCGTACTCATCGAAACAAAGCAGTCACTGAATGCCGATCATCCTTGTCTTCCTTTCAGTTGAAAGTCAAATTTCATTCGCTGCCGCTGAAGCGACGTTTTTGACGTCGAACTCAAAATTAGCATACTCCACAGTTTGAAAATCAGAAAAATTTGCATTTGTGATTCTCTTCTTCCATTTTCGGCAAAAAAAATTTCGCTAATATCTTTATTTTATATAAAACTTACAATATCCTTTAATTGTTTTGAGCAGTGTATATTTTAAAAAAAAAAAAGATGCGTATGGTTGTTTATAAGGATTATGACCTGCTAGATCTTGGTATCCGGGTTTGAGTTGAATACAAAATCTTAAGAAATATTCGGATAAAAAACACACATTTCCATCTCTAATTACAAAAACGAATCATTTATTGACACTTTCCCCCTTCGCGTTCTGGCAAGGGGAAAAAAGAGTTCTCCAAACTGAATTTAAGATGATTTTACCATCCTACAGTTTATAGAACCTGTTAATCACGACGCATTTCTCAAAGAATTGGAATATTTCATTCAATGGGATAAGTGCAGTCGAGACTCGACCCCTTGGAAAATCAAAACTTGTGACATAAAAATTGCACGCGTCGCCTTCTTTTATTACGTCACACGGTTGCTTTAAAATAAATAAAAAAGGTTCTTTGTTTTTTAGTTACTTGCACAGTGTAAGTAAGAACTTTAAAACCAGTTGAAAATTAATATTAAGATTGAATACATGTATAAGGATTGATTTTTTTAGAAAATTAATCCCTATACATACCGTATTTATTCGAATCTAAGCCGCAATTTCCCCCCCAATGTTAATGCTACTAAAATTCTTATGCGGTTTAGAATCGAAGGCGGAAAAATTCGTCGAATGGGGAAATTGAACTTAATACTCATGGTTCATGCATGCATCTAAAATTAATCATTAGTTCTCATTTTAGATCTTATTCTTTTTAACGACTGTAAATAAATATACAGTCGGACCCCGATTTTGTATTCGTTAATTCGGGGTTATTCGTAATATTAGGTTCCAAAAATTTTTTTTTTTCTTGCACTTACTCTTGGAAATTCCATAGTCAGCGACTGCGCAGGTAAATATTCACAGTTAGAAATGACACTTTTTATTTAGCAGCTAAAAATACTATGAGCAAATTATCGCGTTTTCGACTAAGATAAATAAAATATTGACTTTTTTTATATTCTTTTTGATTCCCGATTCGAAAGAAATATATTTCGACATTATGCAGCGCAGAAAATGCTGCGTTATTTCCTTCCTGCTACATAAGACAGAGGTATGTTTTCACAGTTTCGAAACAATAGAATGCATTAGAAAATGTTAAGTTTTGATCAGATTTCATGATCCATTTCTGCATCAAAGCCACTATTCATTGGCTCTAACACACACACACACACACACACACAAAATGAAGTACAATTTTCTGCAAAATCGTAAACTTCCCTTCTCTCAAGAAAAAATATTAATTGTATTATTGAACGGAATGAAATAAAAAAAAAAGAATTTCCTATTCTATTCAAAACTCACGATATGTAACACTCTTAATTTATCTACACCTGTAAAGTCGAATAATGGGTTGTACCTTTTCCTGTTGAAACTTGCTGCTTTCAAGAAAAATCTTTTCTGTTACGGACAAAAAGGATTTGTCCTTTAAAAAAAAATCCAATTTTTTTTTAATCTAATAAAAAATTGTTTGTTTTTTTTGGCTGTTGAAATTATTCGTTTTATTCCCTTCATTTTAATCGGGAGAAAAGAAAATTCGTTACATAGGGTTTCGTTGAATAGGGTTTCAACAGTATTTTTTCATAAGAATTACGAACTGTCAAAATGTATATATATTTCGAAATATTGCATAAGAGTTCATTAAAATTCTGGATTAAAACACGGGCACTATTTTATTCTAGTTACTTCTAAGGGAACAATCGTTTTCGTCATTATTCATGTCAAATTATTTGCTTATTTTTTATACGAATCTCAATTTCACTTTACATCGTTCGACATCCAAAAAGTGTTCCATTTTCTGTGACTCTATTACGACACCAGAACGACTTGTCATCGCGGCTCATCATAAAAAATGTCTGAATATTTTGTTGTGTGCATCACGTAGTGTTAAATTTAATTGTTACTCCTATTTTTCCAAATGGCAATTCTCAATCAGCTTTCTTTCCCGTTGTTCATTCTAACAAGCACTTCATGATTAATTGTAGTGAAGCAAAGTTTTCTATCGGAAAATCACTTTCTTGCGCTCTTTTGGAGTTGAAATTTTATAGAACTGAATTTAAATTCTCCTCAAATAATTTTCAATACATGTGTTGAAAGATCGCCATCACTTCAAAATTCATCAAAATAAATTAGTTACTTCAAAGAGGAACTTCTCTCTCTCTCTCTCTCTGAATATCAGTTCATTCTATTCAATATATTTTATTTTTTCTTTTACGTTCAAGATATTTTTCTCTGGACTTCTGTAAAAATTTAAAAGTATTTTCCTTTTTTTTTTCATTTCAAATTAAGAGTCAATAATAAACCATAATTGAAAGTTCTAATGGCGGACTGGACTGCATTAATTTAAATATCTAATAATCTACTTCTTAAACACATTTTTAATTTCAGAAGTGTTTTTTGTATAACACTGTTAACTATAAAAATGAGCAAATCTGTTTTTCACATCTGACTGTCTTTTCAGAATTAATTCAATTTTATATAACATTTTTTTCTCATTAATTATATTACTGCTCAGATAAAAAATAAATAAAAAAATAATAATTACTCCACAAATTTAGAAGCAAGTGTATAAATAACATGCTACTTATATCAATATTTCTTCAGAAATATATAGAAATGATTTTCTTCGAAATGCTCCCCAAGAATTCGAAATTTATCAAAATATATCTCCCGATTATTATTATTATTATTATTTATTTATTTATTATTTTTTTTTTTTTGAAATATTGAAAGGAAAAAAAACTCTAATTCGGCGGTTTAAATCATAATTAGTTATACGTTATTTTCAATAACGAAATTACAACTTTCAAAATTATGGTGATCAATTCATTGAAAGGCGTTAAAAATATGGGATTTGTAATACTCAAAAATTGCAATTTTATTCATTAATAGGATGGTTTGAAAAGTTTTATTTGACTGAAAGTAAAATATTCTATATATATTTCAAATAATATGTTGAAGTTGGATATATTTAAACTAAGTTTCATTTAAAATTAATATATATAATCTACTTTAAAATACATATAAGGAAATGGGATCTCATACACCAAAAGTAATGTTGCTCATGAACAGGTTCCTGAAGTACGTTGTTATAAATGAAAAATGAGGTGATAAAATACATTATGAAAGGTATTAGAACTGCGAAATAAATGAAAAAAATAGGATATTACATTTGGAAAGAGTAAAAGAGGAGCGGTATAAATTCCAAAATAACTTCAAATATAAAAGAATAATAGAAGCAAGTTTCAAATGGGGAATTTTTTTTCCACACGACTACAACTAACATGCTGGAAGCCATTACTTAACAGTACCAGTTTTGCAAACCTCTAACATACGCACAAATGAACACACCCCAGTACTTCTTTTTCTACATTATATATATATATATATAAATTAACTGAAGATCCCATTTAACGTTTTTATTATGTGAAAATAAAGCAGGGTTTTGATTTGATTTTAATTTACGTACAACTCTAAAGCAACACGAGGGCTTTCTGAACCACCAAACCACGCCAACGTGAGGATTTTGAGCCAATACAGATTTAACGTACATCGACCCCTCTACAGGGCGAGTCTTCAGGGGTTTCGGGAAGGTTCCGGTAGCCTAGTGGTCAAGGTAATGGACTCGTGGCCGGCGTGTCATGAGTTCGAGCCTGGTACCACTGAAGACCCGCCGTGTAAGGGAGTGATATATGTTAAAAATGTCAAACGTCATCCCTTTGGTGTGGTAGTTAAGAGAAGGATATGCCAGCTCAGGTGTCGTCCTCGTCACTTGACCAGGGTTCAAAATGACGAGGTCCGTCACCAAAAGCCCTCGAGTTGCTAAATAGTGAGACGTAAAAAATTCACTCAGGTTTCGGGGCAACGACTCGTCAACGCTAGCCACGAGTTCGCCACCCTGACCACTCAGCTACCGCTCTTACAAAATGAAGCAGAAATAATTATTTCAAGTAATGATTTTTTTCGAACAGAGGTCTTGTGGTGAGCTCCATTTAATCTCAACATTTTGAGTAAAGGTCAAATCGCGAAGATGGCATCACTCTTCATGCAGTTCTAATAATTTCCCCACATTCCGTAAAATAGGTAACAGCGGCATCCTAATGGATAGAGTCACGAATTCGTGAGTGGCGTGTCGCGGGTTCGAGTCCTGGTACCACAGAAACCCCGCTGTGTAGTGGGGCTGATGCATACTCAATTTGTCGAGGCCTTTCCGCTAGCGTGCTCGTTAGGAGAGGGCTCAGGAAGGCTCAAAATGACGAGGTCCGTCTGCAATAAGCTCTAGAGTGCAACGTTAATCCACTCTCAACTATTCCGTAGAATAAGATTCAAATCCACGGGGGAGAAGTGACTTAAAAGAAAAGAATGTTTTCTATAATAAAATAATGAGAAGAGCTCTGCCTTACAAGAAATCGACGTTTAATATTGCTGCAAGAATCTTTCCTGTTTTCTCTCATCCTCTTTTCGATACGCTTATTCGAGCCCTATGCAGTAATAAATTAAAAACACACATAAAAATTACTCCCGAGATGTTCAAGACAATTTTTTCCCCTGATATTCAATTAATAGCAATAACATGGAACGAGAAAAGAAAAAGTGAATTCACATATTCAATACACGCCTCAGATTCAAGCGAATAAAAAATGGAAAAACATCACAAGTTAACACTGACGAATTCCTATCTAAATAATAAAGTTTACTTCATAATTTTATTTTCAAACACGCGATCTCACCTTCAGGCCACTCTAATAATTTTTAATACTCCTTCGGGAGCAGCATTTCATTTTCTGTCCATCCGAGAACGACGGGCGCAAAGGGTGCCCCATAAGCCAGGCGCCCCGGTAATCCCCGCGGCGCACAAAGGACCCGATAATCAAATTTTTATTGGCTGCCAGGATTTGCGCCCCGCCGAAATGAAAACGGACGCCCTGCTGAGGCCCGCTATGGAGACAGGAAGAGTTGAAGCAGTGCGCATGAGCAAGAACCGAAACCCTCCTCACCTGCACCCTTTGCCATGCCCGAAAATTCATTTCGTCTGAAGAAAATGGATTGGATCGATTTTCGATCCGATAAACACCAGAATTACGCCACGAGAACTGGACTT
This sequence comes from Trichonephila clavipes, assembly GCA_019973935.1. Lineage (NCBI taxonomy): Eukaryota > Metazoa > Arthropoda > Arachnida > Araneae > Nephilidae > Trichonephila > Trichonephila clavipes. The sequence goes on along the minus strand of BMAU01017646.1, from coordinate 1,303,543 downwards.
CCAGGAAAAATTCACCGGATCCACACTCTGGATCTTTTCAGAATAAAATAAAATTGAAGCAGTGATGGCTAGAGAATATCTTATTCAGCCCTAAAGTACTTATTAAAAGAGAGTCGAGTAGAAACAAACGTCGTCTATAATGGACGGGCAATCCCAACCGAAAAGAAAATGAGTCCTTTTCTATATATAAAGCTATTTTTGTCTCACTTTCAAAAGTTATTTCTACATTTTCGTTTCAAGCTGCGAAGATCATAAGCTCGGAAAAAGCAGGAAGAACACACACACACACAAGTAATATAAAAAAAAAAATTAAGTCAATTCCTACTTAGATCAACAAAGAAAAATTTTATATTAGCTACTTTTTACTCACAACATTAAGTGGTAATTAATTTTTATTAATTAACATTAAAGTATCGTATTGTCATCGAAAATAATTGTGGATATGAAATTTCAGTTCAACTGAATGCTTTAAAACGTGAGAAATCTTTTAAACTTTTTTGACCCAAGTCGCTAAAAATGAAGCTAACATGGCTGTATCTGTAATTCTTTAAATAATTAGTTTCAGTCAATTAATTTTAATTAATTATAATTAAATTATGGTATTTTTACCCAAAACAATAGTGTATAGTAAATTTCATCTCAATGAGCGCTTTAAAATGTGAGAAAAAAAAACTTTTCAAGTTTTGACACAAGTCGCCAAAAGGGTCACTAAGCCACCAAAAATGATGCCAACGTGGCTATATTTGTAATTCTTTGAATAATTAGTTTTAATGAATTAGTTTTTATTAATTATAATTAAATTACTGTATTGTCATCCAAAATAATCATGTATATAAAATTTCAGCTCAATTGAGCACTTTAAAATGTATTTTACTAACGATTGAAAATTCCACCAAGATAAATAAATATATAGAGAGCGTGAGTTATAAATAGTAGGAATTGGAGAAAAAAAAGTAAGCAAAAGAAATTGTTTCTACATATGAAAAAAACTTGAATGTAATTTTGTGTTTGTAAAAGCCTACACACACACACGTTCAATTTCGAAAATGTTATACCATCAAACATTTAATGGATCTCGTGCTTGATTAACCCAAAAGGTACAGGAGTAAGACTGTCATTTTGAACCCTGGTTCCACAAAACGGCACACCCCCCCACTTCTGCACTACTCATCATGAGTGAGCCAGTTCGAGCCCCGACAGATTTCAGCCTATGTACAAGGCGGGTCTTTTTAGTTAAAATATAATTCTGAAACGTAACTAGTAATTCTTCCTTTTTAAAAAAGTATGATTAAATGATTTACGTGACTGGGATCATTATATCACTCAAATATTTTAAACTTTATTTTGATGATCTAAATTCCGGAATGATATCAAGGGAAGGGAAAGAAAAAAATAAAACGGAAAAGAAGTTCACCAGAACCTTTAATGAAAGATTTTTTCCTAAGTTATTTAAGTCGAATATTTTATTAAGACAGAGGTGTTTCTTTCACATAGAAAAGCAGTGGAACCCCCATTTTTAGAATCCCACACAATCAGAAAAAGCAGTGAGCCCTGAAATCTAGTTATAGTCTAAACGAGGTGTCGGCACCCTATGGCGCAATACTCAACAAATTGGTTCATTTTCAACTGGATGAAGTGAATTTGTAATAGACCTTATCTGACAAACATCTTTAGAAATACGGACATTCATGGATTTACGAAAAAATCTGAAAGATAACTCTTAAAGATAAATTTACAGCTATTTTGTAAACTATTGAATGCCATTGCTGAAGAGATTTGATTGTTTGAAGAGAGAAAACATTGCATGGATTCTTAGCAAAGAAGTCCCAACTTTTGTACGAGTATCTAAGTAAAAAATCTTTCCTCATATGAATAGAGTCCACAAAGAAATTATTTAATAACTGAATGCTCAAAATCGTGTCAAATCGAAAGTCACACATTATACCTTTGGTTTTACGATATGCAAATTAAGCGATGCAAGTACTAGGTTCGCATTAAATTTTTTTTACTATAATGAAAGAAAATCTTATATTTTACGTTGTCTATTTATTATTTTAATAAACATATTTAAAAATACATAATATATGCACAATTTAAATTTAAAAAAAAATTTTAGTTCAAAAAGTAGTTATATATTATATGGCGTTTATTTTGATGTTAAGAAATATCTTTAAATGACGTATATAAAATTACTATATATTATTGACCTCTATTCTCTTGCTCTGCATGCATCATCGCGGGAATCCAATTGTTTCAAATATGTTCTACTGGGTGGCCTGCTGATTCATATTGGTAGATTGGTTCGGCTCGCCACAGAGACACCTTGCTCTAAACCACATTTAAACTGCATTCAGCTCGACTGACTTTCATGGAATTGAGATTCGAAAAAAGGACTCTCTCTAGCCATATATGAAACTCCAAAACTGTCATTTCCAATCAAGTCAAAGTTCGAGGCTGTTTCATGATTAAAATGATTTTTTTTTTAAATTAAAATTTTTGGAACGCCAATCTATGTAGCACCTAATGAAAATGAGTGTGAAAAAGTTGAAATTGCTCATTATTGATGAAATTATAATTGGAAAAAAGATCGCGCCTGATGTTCTACAGCGTGTAAGAATAGGAGTGGAACTGAATTCACTAAGACAGAAACTAGCGTCTGCGCAGTCATCCATCTCAGTCTTCCCCGATGTTCTCGTACTACGACACCTAAGTCATTTTTCACATACAGCGGAGAGAAATTTCATTTCTGTGCTCCCTCCCCCACAGGGGGTGGCAAGGACGACATTTTAATAAAGTGGGGATCAGTGAGCGTCGCACAGAAACTCGACAGCGCGTTTGATTGGGGTATCAGCGAACGCAGTCATTTCGCGTGCCGCCACCTGCGCGTCTTTTTCCTTTTCTCTCCGTCTAGGCGCCAATCTCGTGTTAATTCCCCACTCGAAAGAACTTAACCCATTCCGATCTCCACTTTTTCAACCCATATAGAGCTTTCGGATTCGCACACCAAGCCTCCTCGTATACTGCAAATAAATGAAATTGTGTACATAATTTTCACTTGAGCATCTAAGCCACGGAAACAGAGCAAAAAAATTGATTTACGAATGTGCAGCATAAGGATTGAGAGTTTTTGGCAGTACTGAGCGAAGAATGGACCTTACGTCGCCAAAGAGAACGCCGACTAAATTGAAGCACTATTACTTCTGCTTCGATAGCCCCTAGTAATTCGTATGCTTCAAGATTCTTTAGAGCGAAACTTTATTCATTTTATTTCACTTGCCATCCAGATTTCAAAAAGACCTTAGCCAAAGATAATGCTGTAACGAAGCAAAGCCCGTTCCCCCACTTTAGGAGATTCAAGATCGAGGAACTGATTCTGATTAAAATGAGCTCAAATTTCTCATAAAAAAATCAATTCAAATCTTTTTGACTGTGTGAGAGTTATATTAACGACGCAGTATAAAGCTGCACCTCGCTCATTTTGAACTATGGTTAAGCCCACCTGAGTTGGCACACATCCCTCTCTCCCCTAACTTCCACACCACACCGACGAGATGACGTTTGAGCCTGGACATAGTTAACCTGCATCGGCCCCCTCTGTAAGGTGGGTTTTCAGCGGTACTAGGCTCGATCCGAGTACGTGACCTAGACCACTAAGCTACAAATCTTTCTCACATAATTCATGTTCGAATTCGAAAAACATTAGAAGGTGTGAGAGATTAATGTTTGAGAAAATATTTTTTATTTGAGACAAACTGAGCTTCAAAGACTTCGAAGATTGTGGATGTCGAACGTAAAATATTCTTAAAAACGTGAGTTGAGAGTGTAGCATAGTCTCATTGAGAGCAGTGCTACTTCTCTTTTAATTTTTGACACCCAGGGGACCCCAGAATCACCAGATAAGTTATTTTACTTTACATAGGGCTCTAAAGATTCTTCTCTCACGCCCGGGGCGAAACAGCTGGCATCGGCTCAAAACGGACTTTTGATGTTCCCCTCCTTTTCTTCTCCGACACCCAGAGGCGAATAGAGTCACCAGATAGCCTTTTCTTCACAACGATCTATAGAATGGACACACCTGTTTTGACGGCTGTCCATTCTTTCATTCCCTCTCACATGTGCCCGTGATACATTTCAATGGAAATGAGTGTCGGCTTTTGTGAAGAAATGCCAGGGAGTGTATTCTCAGAGTCGGCGACAGGTTGATTTATAGGCACTAAATATTGTCCCTGAAGAATCAATGGCGGCCGGGACCAAGACAGAGGGTGCCAAGTGACCCGTGTTCCTCGCCAATCAGAAGTTATTGGGGGTGTAAAAAAGGCCCAACCAAGGGGTTCAAAGGGTCGGTTCAGAAGGTGACTGTGAACTTCGGAGAGACCAATGAAAGAGGCTGCGGGGCTGTCGCATCAGCGATTGGACTTCTGCGATAAGAGGGAGAGACCTGCGAAGGCAGCGGAACCAGATATAGGAAAAATCGGAGGACTGGAATCTGGATTTGATATTTTCTCCAGCGAAAGGCTGCGGGTCAGTGAAGGATAGATACCATAATAATAATGTTGGGGTTTTCTACTCAAATTTATAAACGAAATATTTGACCAAAGCTGTGTGATCCCTCTCGTTACCCAGGAATTAAATAAATTTATTAATAATTTAATAATTTTAAACGATATTACACGGAGACCTAACAATTTTAGTTTATGCTGGCTGTCCAACAGGTTAATCAAGATTTTCTAAATCTTACAAATGAACATGTTACTCAAAACCCCCCAGAAAACTGACAAAGAGATTCCAGCTAAAAATCAATATCAATAGGAAAAAAAGAAAAGAAATGTAACACACACACACACACATTGTGCACTATACTTAAAATACTTTCTCCTATTCCATCCAAGAATGAAAAGCAAAGGAGTGTACCATAAAATTTCTAATTTTTGGGAGTCCATATCCATTAAACTAATAAAAGTTGGATAAATTTTTGATTTTATGAGTGTACCTAGAGGTCCAAGGAAAAATATAAGTTTAAAATTTTATATATACCTACAAATGAGTTCAATATTTGTTACGATAAGGATTAAAGTATACAATAATTGATGAACAACCGATCTTTGTTAAATTTTTACAAACGAATTTCTCGTGTTCATTACATAATTCAACTGATTCACAGCGGTATGGAGTATATATACTTTGATGCAATTTAACCAAAAAAAAAAATGAATATCTTTACTAATATTTTTTACTTTAGAAATCTGAGAGAGAGATCAAAATAGAGAAAAATCTAGCCCATTGATTATTTATTTACGTCGCATTTGTGTGGAAATTGCACGAAGACCGCGGACCTCATGAACTGCGGTCAAGTGGCAAAGATGACTTCTGAGTTGGTATCCCATTTGAAAATATTGGAAGAGCAACACTTATTTTTCATTTCTTTCGACATTTACTCTGCAGAGATTTATTAATGATGTAAAATTGGCTCAAAATTATGCTACCTGACATTTTACAAATAGAAAAAATTCATCAACTTTTTTTCACTGGACAGAAGTGAAATCCTTCTGGCCCCGCTTTGAAGCTACACGACAATTATTAGTAAAGAATTTCTTCAATTTGAACTACACCCCAGAGATCGGGTCCCACTCTTCAAAACTTCCAGACCCCATCAACGTGAACCTCAACAGAATTAATTGAGCATCAACACTTTTCTACCAGGTATAAAGACTTGACAGAAACAAGTTAGGACCATGACCCCTTGACGAATGTGAGCATCTTCTGGTCCAACTAAACGAATTGAAATGTGGAAAATGATGAAATACTATCGGACCTGTTTTTGTGCAGTCTTTTTTTATACGATTTTATTTTTGTGTGATTTAATTCTTTTATGCTGTATAGGAGTTTCAACGGCTATGGCGCCATTGTAATGTTTTCTATCAATACACTTCAAGACGCTCTGTTCATTGATCGCTAGAATCAGTCTCCGGATTCAGTTGCTTTCTCTCAACGCGCTTGATTGCAGACGAAACATTCAATGACAGTGACATTATCAAGCATTGGACAGATTATGAAGACGGACAGGAGGAACCGAATTTCTTAAGAGCAGTTAAACTTCATCTGCAGGAATACTGCTTCACAACAAAAGCATTTTCTTAAAAGAGATACCAATTCCAAAAGAAACTTCAATCTGCCTACCTGGTTATCGTGACGTTCACACGCAACTGACCAGCCACCCTTCTTCGCTAAAACTTATCACTTACTTTATGCCGCCAAGAAATATATCAATTCAAATTGTATCTTCAAGTTCCGAAAGCGATTTTGAGTTAATTCATCACAGGAAGATGCGTGCTTTGGATTACGATGAGTAGCAGTGAATTATGTAGGTGCATTTTGAAAACTTTTCCATGTATACAATGCGAAACTAAATATTTCCATTTGTAATTTATTTATTTAGTTTGGAAGTTTTTAAATTTCTTAAGTAATTGACGTATTTTCTTAGTGTGACTTTTTTTATGCGGTCTCTCAATTATGCCGCATAAAAAAAAATTCTGTTGTGTGCCAACGAGGTTGTTTATTATATGTGAGAATTTCTGAAAATTTCGAATATTTTTTCCGTTTGACTTCTTATGCTGTCCCTATCTACCACACAAAAACAGGTTTTACTGTACACAATTGGTCCCTTTAGAAATTTAGACATGGATATCAGTAAATGTATAGTGCCTTTGCGGCATGAAGGTACTCTAAACAGCCATCGAGCCGCAAGTCGTCTCGTGAGGTTGGTGGACGGGGAAGAGAGGTGAGAGGCCCCTGACCCTTCCTCATGGTGTTCTCCCTCAACATTGGGGGGAAACCGAGCTAAAATCGTACTGTCACCTGTAAGGTGCTCAAGGCTACGGTCAACGACAGGTGTACATCTAGCCCCTTGCCATGATGAATTTCGTGGCCCTGGATCTGATGCAGTCGAGATCTAGTGACATAAGAAACAACAGAAATGTATGCAGTGAAAAAGTTGAAGAATAATGTTTCCATATTAAACACACACGAAAATAAAATACTGCACACATTCAGAAGATAATAAAATTTTAACTCACTTTTGTAGTCATTTTGTGTTGACAAAAACAAGAGAAATGTTTACCCCCTGATTTTATTACAAAGTTATTTTGCCTACTCCTTCAATTCTTTTTACCCAGAATGGCTTCCGCAAAGGAAGATCTACTCTCGACAGTATTATTTTGTTGGAAAGCAAAATTAGAAACCGGTGAGTGAGTGAATATTAACGTTGCACTGTACAGCTACCCGAAGGCTTTTAGCGACGGACATCGTAATTTTGAACCATGGTCACGCTTTTGTCCGGAGGAATTACTTTGTTTCTATTTAATTTGACATCTAAAAGGCATATGGTCGCACTATGAAATTCTTCGCACTCTATATAATTATAGGCCTTTGAGGCAATTCGCCTCGATTTATACGGAACTTTTTAGCTGTCCGCACTTTTAAAGTTCGTTTAAGTGGCACTTTACTTCTTTCATTTAAGCTGAGGTAGTTGTTTTGAGTGTCATCTGTCACCCATTTCGTGACAACTTAGCCCTTTATATAGGCAACACTCTATGTAGATTATATTCATATATGTTGTGATCAGTGCCGATTTAAGCTCATTTCGGGCCCTGAGTGCAGAAAGATTTATAAGTACTGGTACTGGAGGATCGAAATTTATAACCAGAAAATCTGTTTAAATCTAGCTTATCCGGGCCCTTTTGGGTTCCTCCAGGCACCTGGGCGCCCAATAGATAAACCGGCACTGGTTGTGATTGAACGGCAGCAACTTGCAGTGAACAAACTAGTCCAATGGTGTGACGACTGGAACGGTCGCAGTATTTTTGCTACTAAGAGTTCCTGCGTACACTTCTGCCGGAAACGGGGTCTTCACCTCAGCCCTGAAATTCCTGTCGTTTACGAAGTACAATTCCTCGGAGTAATATTCGACCGCCGACTCACTTTCCTTCCGCATATTTTACATTTTCGGAAGAAGTTCCTCAACCTCCTGAGGGTGTTATCGAACGTTACTACGATTATATCAATCCATCCCGGATCAAACACAGTTCTGTCATAAATGGATCTGGGTGCAACTCTACCCTGAAAAAATATGACTATGTAGCATACCGCATTGAGAATCTGCTCTGGGTGCGTTTCACGCATTACCGGCGCAGAGTCTCAATATGGAATTTAACCAACTACCTTTGGACTTTCAGTGTTCTTATTATTTCTGGCTCTTTTACGCGCCTTCACATCCTTTGATGAACATGTATCTGAGCCCTAACATACAAAGAATTTGTAATGCATGCCCCTCTAAAGTTTTCCCTTTTCTCGAGAGGTTAAAAAAATCTCATTCAAGATCTTAATCTACCCCCCGCGTTCATCAAACGGAGTTTTTTCAATTTTCACCCTGAAAAATTCCTCCTTTTAAATATCTGAACCCTTTCGCAAGTCCGCCATGACACTTATCATTTTCCAACGACTTTTCTCTTTCCATCGCAGTAAGAATAGAGACTACATCCCGATTTATACAGATGGCTCAAAAACAACAGGATACTTGGTTGTGGAGTCTTCTTTCTAATGATATAACGTACGGTAACCGGCTAGGCATTGTCGCTCTTTCACTGATAGGCCCTAATAAATACTGCCTCTGTAGCATGGGTGTCTTGGAGATCAGTGTCACCCTGACATAGCACAGGGCTCGATATTCAATTTTGTTGGTATTTTAGACAATGAACGAGCGGACTGTACTGCTCGATCCAATTACAGCTGTCAATCCCCCTTTCTGATTCTAAAAAACATATTTCAAGTACCATTAAGCATTTTTGATTGAAAGAGGAAACTATTTTTTACTTTCACTGCCAACGTCAAAAGAAAACGCTCCTTTAAGAATCCAAATAAATTTAATGATTCTTTTTGTCACAAGCTTCCAACCAAGCGACTCCCATTCAAGCTTTTCGCAACCAAAAGGCGCCTGCAGCGCCACCGCTTGAAGGAACTGATGTAATTAAATATCTAAATAGACACGTGGAAGAAGCGCCCAGGCAAGCAGAGAAACTACGTGATATCTTGTACAAGTTGTTATTGATAGAAATGTTATTTGTCTAGTGTGAGCTGCGTTAATTTGTGTGTAAAGTCTAATGTATTATGTGTGTGGTAGCCATTAAACTTTTTAGAAGTTCACAAGCTTTGTTTTATTTGGACTTTGTTTTCTTCAATACGTGGCAGCCCTCACAATTGACAAGGTAAGCCTTTCACCTTGATCTTGTTTTCATTTTTTAACAACAAAAAGTGAAACTTTTATAAATTTACCACAATATCTGAATTGAAAACATGGTACGCCTATTTGTTGTGATATCTTTACTTGCGAAAGGGGACGGACCACATGTAATCAAGAGATTAAAATCATCCGCTGAAAGAATGATTAATAAATTATTCATTTTTTTCGAGGCTAAATAAATTAGTAAGCCGAAACTTCATTAAAGATATTCTTAAGATATCCGACTACGTTCGGAACCGTGATTTTGCAAAAGCGCACAAATGAATAATTGTTATGATATTTAGTGTCACTTAGATTAGAATATATCCAAAACATTGTTTTAAGGAGATTTTGACAAAAAAAAATTTATTTAAATATAATATTTTGGCAAAAAATTAACTTGGAATAATCTTTTTTCCAAATGTTCTCCTTTTGTGAAAAATGCTTCTATTATAATAATATTTTGCCTGTATTTAGCTTAGACCTCTCTACAGAGACTCAACTAGAATTTTAGAAATATATAACTTAGAAGTGGGTTTATTCATATTTTACGACAACAGAGGGGAGCATTTTTAAGAAAAAAACGCCAATAATTGTTTCAATTGGTGGTAATTCTGAAAATATAATGTGAATTTTTCAAAAATTCTAATTGAGCCTCAGTAGAGAGGTCTGAGCTATATACAGGCAAAATATTATTATAATAGAACCATTTTTTACAAAAGAAGAATATTTAGAAAAAAGATTATTCTAAGTTAATTTTTTGCCAAAATATTATATTTAAATAAATTTTTTTTTGTCAAAATGTCCTTAAAACAATTTTATGCATGTATTTGAATCTTAGTGACACTAAATATCATAAAAATTATCATTTATGCGGTTTTTTAAAATCACGGTTCCGAACGTAGTCGGATACCTTAAAACAATCGAAAAAACCCTTAAACAAAACGATACGATAATTCGTAAAAAAAAGTCGATCGGTGAGGTTTCCAGGAAGCCTCCTAATCAAAACCCGACGGCAGTGTCAAAAATTCTTTGAGCCGATTTTGAGGACTGAAATTTCTTTTAAATCCTCTTCGATGAAAATTAATTATTTTTTAACTATAATTATAAAGCAAATTACAATGGGAAAAAGGAAAGAATGTTACTTGTTATAAATTTGTATACTAAATAACATTTATAGTTACCAACTTAGATGGGAAAACTTAAGCGTTGCTAGAATAATTTTTTGGATGCGATTTTCATTAATATAAAAATGCAGAGTACAGCTCTAAAAAAACATTGATACTTTTTAAATTTTGCTTTTCTACACTCATGTCCATAAATTAAGGATAATTCAGAATCACACAGGAATTGAACTCTAAAATAAAAATTTCACCTGTAGAATTATCATACACATCTTGAAAAAGAATATGCAAATTACAGGAAACCACCAGATGGCGCGGATAGTACTTCACAATGACGAGAGTGTAAGAGAGGGGTATATAAGGAATGGTGGCAAAGAAGTAAAATTGTTCACAAGCGCTTTAAAAGCCTTTCAGTGCAATAACCGCATAGTTATGGCCCAAAGGAAGCATTTGGATGATTTTTTACGAGGTAGAATTATTGGACGACTGGAATGTGGACGTACCCAGCTGGAAGTATCCGAGGAACTTGGAATCTCTCAGAGTGTCATCTCCAGGCTTTGACAACGATTCCAAGATTATGGTAATGTGAGTAGATGTTACAGTACAGGTCGCCCCCGAGTTACAACGCCGAATGAAGACCGGTATAATTGGCAGTTACTGCCAAAAGAAACAGACGCAGAACAGCATCAGACCTGTCTCATCAGCTCTCTTCAGCTACCGGTACGACAGTTTCAAAACAGACCGTGTACAGACACTTACCGCAACTCACTGTCGCCTGCGATTAACCTGGAATAGAGAGCATACATTAAGAACACCACAATAGTGGTCTTGTGTGATGTTTTCTCTCTCCGACGAGTCCAGGTTTAGTTTGCAGTCTGATTCTCGCCGGACTTTAATATGGAGAGCGCCAGGTACCCGTTACCACCAAGAGAACACAATTGAACGACACCGTTACGGTGGTGCAGGATGGCTCGCGTTTGGGGAGGAATCATTCTTGGTTCCAGAGTGAGTGAGTGAATGTCGAGTTTAATGGCGCAAGGGCCAACTTTGGCCAAGCTGCTAAAAGTAAAAAAGTCATTTTTTAAAAATTATATATATATATATATATATATATATATATATATATATATATATATATATATATATATATATATATAAAGTATATGCACACATGTATATGCATGCATGCATACATACATATAATATATTAAAAATCCAAAGAAACACACAAATCAAATCATATGTAAAAATCCAATTTTTAAAAGGAAGGCAAAAAGGTTTTGGTGGGGGGATTCCCCCACCAAGTCACTTAAGGTTAAAACAGATGTATGAAAGAAGGTGATGCGATGATGGTTAAAAAAGGAACAATCTATTAAAATGTGATAAACAGAATATGGGACTTTACAGGAAGGACATTCTGGGGCATTTTCGCCTAACAGAAGGTGCCTGTGCGTGAAAGGAGTGTGACCAATGCGAAGTCGAGTCAAGCGGACATCATGTCTTCGCACTGGTAGTGCTGCCCAATGAGAAGTGGAAGGATGAATGTTATGTAGTTTGTTGAGGATCTGTTGATCCCAAGTCTCTTGCCATACACGATAGATATAGTTCTGTGTAGAAGTCTTTAAATCTCGGTAACAGACAGGCCGCAGCATGTGATCAGACATGGATCGTGCAGCGGTATCAGCATGTTCATTACCAAGTATACCCACGTGTCCAGGTACCCAAGAAAAAATTATATTAAAACCCTTTCTTTCCAATTTTCGCAGAAGAATAAGTATTTCGATCACAGTGGGGTGTCTATGCTCTGTTAAAAAGTGTAAGGACTCTAGAGCACTCATGCTGTCTGTGTACAGACAAAAATGACGGTGGTTGGAAATTAATATATGTTGAAGTGCGACAAGGATGGCAGTCAATTCAGCACTAAAGACAAACATGAAATTGTGTAAAGACAAACTAAGAATGGTATTGTTAAAATCAACACCACACCCAACATGTCCTACAGTCTTCCATCCGTCCGTGTAGACTGGTATGTATTTAGAATACTCTTACTGCGATGAAAAGAAAAGAGTTGCTGATAAATAATAGCAGCAGTGCCTGCTTTGTCATAGCCCGAAAAGGGGTTATAGTTAAAAATTCGGATGTCCCAGGATGGAAAAGCAAGGATATTATTTTCCTGGATATTTATATTATTTAAATGGGTGTCATTTAGAACAGCCTTTGCTCTTTCTGAAAAAGGTTTGATGTTAAATGAACGGGCTTCATACAGTCGGGTGAGACCAATGGCAAGAGCAAAGGGTTTTAATTGATGAGAAGCAACAGACATGGCACGAATAAAATAATTGGCACTTAATTGCCTCCGCCTTAGTTCTAAAGGTGGTTGATGGCATACCACATATAAGCTGGTAACAGGCGAAATTCTGAAGGCACCAAGGCAGATTCTCAGAGCAGAATGATGTACTGTGTCCAGTCGTTTTAACACAGATGCACGAGCAGAACCGTACACTACACAACCATAGTCCAAACGTGAAAGGATTAGTGCTTGATATACTCGGAGTAACGAGACTCTATAGGCACCCCATAAGGTGTTTGATAGTACTTTTAAGATGTTGAGGGATCGTTCACACTTCTTCCTCAAGTAAAGGACATGCGGAAGGAAAGTCAATTTCGAGTCAAAGATTACTCCGAGGAAGCACACCTCATTGACTACAGGTATTTGAAAATTTCTTATATGTATAGAAGGACCTGGGTGTAGGTTACGTTTTCTGCAAAAATGGACACAGCTGCTCTTGGAAGGAGATCGTGTGTCCATTCTGTTCGCACCACTTAACTAATCGATTGACAGTTGTTTGCAGCTGTCACTCAATTAGTCGCATATCTGAACCTTGACAAGATACTTGCAGATCGTCAACATAAAGCATTCCTCGCACTGAAGGTGGAAGGTGATTAAGTATGCTACTCATACGAATATTAAAAAGGGTAACGCTTAAAACGCTACCCTGAGGAACACCTTGATCTTGCATGAATTAATGAGAAGATGAGTGACCAATGCGTACATAAAAATAACGAACAGCTAAAAAGTTAAAAATAAAAATGGGAAGATTTCCCCTTAAGCCAAAATCATGCATATTACGGAGAATCCCATAACGCCAAGTTCGGTCGTATGCTTTCTCTATGTCAAAGAAAAGAGAAACCAAATGGTTTCTCCTAACAAAGGCATCCCTGATTTGGGATTCTAAGAAAACAAGGTTATCAAGAGTGGATCGGCCCCTTGCGGAATCCACTTTACACTTTTCTTTCTCCAAAACATATACCAAACGAGTATTTATCATGCGTTCAAAAGTCTTGCAGAAGCAGCTCGTCAGAGCAATGGGACGGTAACTCAGAGGATCTGTTGCCACCTTGCCTGGCTTAAGGATTGGAATCACAATGGCTTCTCTCCAGATGGAGGGAAAGCAAAGCTCCTTCCAAACTCTGTTGAATAAAAAAAGAATGTTGGCCAGAGAGTTAGGATTTAAATGACGGAGCATCGTGTAAGTGATTACATCTGGCCCAGGGCTTGTGTTGTGCGCTTGTAAAGTGCCTTTTGTAACTCAGTCATCGTAAAATCACAGTTATATGGAAAAAAGGAACGAGTGGAAAAATTAATCGGGGTACGCTCTGCTTGCCTCTTAATCTCGAAAAAACGAGAATTATAAGAGGCTGCACTCGATACACTCTGAAAAGTTTCACCCAGAATATTAGCTATTTCGTCTGGGGAAGAAAAGACAGAGTCTGAGGTTTGTAAAATAGAGAAGGAAAATTCCCGATACATCCCGTTTGCTGCCTTAACCTTTTTCCATAACTGTTTACTGGAAGTTGACGAAGTGAGTGAGGACACATATCGGATCCAGGATTGCCTCTGACTCTGACGCCTTACTCTGCGAGCATTTGCTTTTGCCTTTTTGAACGCCAAGAGATTCTTCGTAGTGGGATATCTACGAAAGATTCCCCATAACTTCCGCTGGTTCTTAAACGCTGTCTGACAATCAGCATTCCACCAAGGTTTGTAATGTTGGAATGAATGACTTGAACTCTTTGGTATTGATAAATCAGCAGCAGCAATTAAAACATTGGTGACTTCTTGTACAGCAGTATCAACACTTTCTGTCTTGACCATTGCATCAGGTATCACAGCCAACTGTGTGAAAAGGGCCCAGTCTGCACGACTATAAGAATACGTAGGTGGGAAGGTTTTTCCACCCGTATCAGAATCGTGAGAAAGGATAACAGGGAAGTGGTCACTATTATACAGGTCCTTCTCAACAGACAAATTAAAATTAGGGAAGAGTGACGGTGAGCAGATGGCCAAATCTAATGTGTGAAAGGATCGTGTGGGTTCGTGAAAGTACGTTGGTTCCTCGTGATTGAGCAGGCAGAGACAGTGATCAGAAAGTACCTGTTCGATCTGTCTGCCACGATGGTTCGTCTTCACACTACCCCACAAAGTGCTATGTCCATTAAAATCACCAAGTATGATAAAGGGTGCTGCTAATTGATCAACCAGGTTGTTCAAGTCATGTTGGTGGATAACAGTATTTGGTGGCAAGTAAAGACTGCAGACTATGATTAGGCTCGTGGAGTGGATTCTCACGGCTACAGCCTGCAACGAGGTATGGAGTGGCAGAGCACTAAATGGAACATCGAGGGATGTAAAAATACATACGCCTCCGGACACAGAGGGTCCCTCCGTGTCTTTCCGCACACAACCATACCGAGATACTTTGTTGTCGACCATACAAACACAACCATACTTTGTTGTGTGAAAAGACTTCAAGAAAGTCTCTTGAAGTGCTACGCATACTGGATGGTACTGACGTATAATTTCTTTTACGTCATCTGTATGCGATCTATATAGCCACGACAGTTCCAAGAAACCAGGGAAGTTATTTTTTGGGCGAACTTGGTGAAAGGGGCACTGTCAAGGGATTATCTGCCACTTTTTTAAAATCAGCCTCTAAAAGGCTCTCATCTTCTTCGGATGCCAGACCTATGACGTAATCCGAGTCAGAAGGATTAGCGTCTGTGTCCGTGGCATCCGAGGTTTTAAAAGTTTTCCGTCTCCGAGATTTTTTGGAGACGGGAGATGTTTCATTGGGGGAATCTTGTTCCCTCGCAATCTTTACAGATGTGTTTTTGGCAGGATTTTTCTTTAAATTTGTTGTAGGTTTTATACTCAATAAGTTTATTTTTTTGCCATCTTTTCGGGGACGATGTAATTGAGATGGTTGTTCTTTAATTTTCCCTTTTATCTCAGACATGGGAGTTGGTGGCTGAGGATCCGATGTTGTAGATATTTTGAAGAGATGGAAGGCAAGAGTTGCGTTTGGGCTGAGGATGATGTGGTAACAGCAGTATGAATATTTGTTCTTTGTTTGGATGATAGTGGTGCAAGTAATTTTATAAAGGTGGACATTTTATTTTAGTTATATTTTCATCTGTTTGGGTAGAATTATTTAAAGTAGAGGATTTGGCAGCTTGAGCGTATGTTTGAGATAACTGTGGGACTATTAATTTACGTGCTTCTGGGTAAGAAATATTTTTAGTTGTTTTTATTTCCTGTATTTGTTTTTCTATTTTCCATTTAGGGCATATTTTTTAATCTGAAGGATGAGGTTGTGGGCAGTTTATACATTTTGGCTCTAGAATGCAGTCAGTAGAAGAATGTCCAGCTGACGCACATCTAGAGCATGTCTGTTGACCGCGGCAGGATGTTTGCGAATGTCCGAACCTCTGGCACTTGAAACAGCGCAGAGGATTCGGAATGTACGGGCGAATTCTGCAGTTAAGGTAGCCGGCTTTTATTGTTATCGGTAATTTGGGTCTATTAAAAGTTAAAATGATATGCTTGCTTGGGATTATTAATGTATCTCTTTTTATTGTTATTCTTCTGACCTGGATTACACCTTGACCCGAGAATCCTTCAAGGATTTCGGTATCAGTAGTGGTCAACAGGTCAGGTTCAGAAATGATACCGCAGCAAGAGTTAAGGGTTTTATGTGGATATATATTGACAGGTGAATTCAAAAATGTTTTTGCTTGGAAAAAAGACTTGGTTTGTACAGCTGAGAGTGTTTCAATCAGTAGATCACCGGATCGCGATCTTTTAATCGACTTGGGTTCACCACCAATTACTATCAGAGCCTTTTGTATGACAAAAGGCGATATGGATGACATTCCATTGCTTGGGAGCGAAATAATAAAAAATCTTGTATTCGAGGAAATCTGCTCAATGTTTAGGTTGGGTAATACGAGATCTTTACTCGGGCTTGGATTTAAAGAAGCCATGGGCTGAGCAGCATGAGTTGGGTCGAGTGTGGGTTGGGGGTTTTAATAGATGCGTTTTGAGTTTTGTCATTATTTTGACTTATTTTGATTTTTTTTTTTGAGAAAGGAGGAGGAAAATTCCTTGTGATTTTCAGAGGACCAGTTTGGCAGGGCTAGTCCTAGATTCAGCAACCAGTAGTGGCCTTGGGAGAGCCCCCGCTCTGCAATGCAGGACCCCATCCAGGCACCACCTGGAACTACAGGACAGGCGGGATTATACACCAGCTGATAGAGCAGCCAGGACATGCTGGTTAGGCTGCCCCGGGCTCCTGTACTATCTGGGCGGCCTGAGACGCAAAACTCAGCTTTTCTCCGGTACCCTCTACATGGCCGCTTCCTCCAAGACCCCACCTCACTAGTCCAAAGGTCATCAAAAGTTCAAAACCCCGCTCCAAGTGCCAGTTTTCCCAGGGAGCAGTCCGTTGTGTCGTCATACCAATAGTGAAAACCCATCAGACACAACTTCATTCCACTCAGTCCTGGTCTGCCACAGGACTTCGTGGCAGAAAAAGAAAAGATAATAAGTAAAGAAAAGCATTGTCAATTGAACACAAATAAAACAACAAAATCAATAATCGAACATAAAAGAAGCAACAAAATCAAAATATTGAAAGAAATTTAAGCAAATCAAATGAAAAGAACGTAATATAAAATATAAACCATAATACGGTAGTAAAAAATATCAAATTTTTTACCAGAAAAAAACAAAGTTCATTGTCCAATGTGGGTCTGTGGTCTGGACGTGAAAAGAAGAAAAGGGAAATTGGAATGGCAAGAAAAAGGGCCGAAAATAGAGAAGGATCACTAGGGTTCCCCGGGTTCGTGAAGCCCGTGTTTACCAATGACAGTAAACCCCTAGGGAGAAGGAAAAGATCACTAGGGCACCTCGGGAGCGTGAAACCCGTACTCGCCTAAAGAAGGTGAGCCCCCTGAGGGGCTCTTGGTTCCAGAACTGACCTGCATGTTCAGAGTGTAACGATGACAGGCCACATCTATCGGGATGTCATTCTGGAACAACATGTACGTTTGTTTCGGGGCACCATGGGTGCTGAATTTCTGTTTATGGATGACAACGCCCGTCCTCACCGTGCAAACATTGTATACGAATGCCTTCAATCGGAGGATATCACCTGTATGGATTGGCCAGCATACTCACCGGACTTTAATCCAATAGAGCATGTGTGGGATATGCTAGGCCGACGAATTGCAGCCCGTCAACCCCCTCCCACCTGTCTACCAGAACTTCGGAGGGCATTGCTTGATGAGTGGTATAATATTCCCCAAGATCAGATTGATAATTTGATACTCAGCATGCCTAGGCGTTGTAAGGCCTGTATTGCATCGTCCGGGAGACATACTCCGTATTAACCATCATACTAACCATGTTATACTGTTTTTTTTTTGTAAATAGGTTCTTTTTTGAAATTAGCTCCAGGGAATAAAAATCGCAATTTTTATTAATTATGTCAAACGTATAGCATTTTTTTTTTTTTTGCTCTTTACCTTTTGTTTAATAAATAGATTTTACAAATAAGTCAAATTTGTTTAACTTCTGTCTCTTTCTTTGCCTCAACTTCATTATTCTTAATTTATGGACATGAGTGTATCTCGCAGAGATGGCGCAATAAATACTTTACTGTATAATCGCAGATACTTAGCTAAGGCGAGTAAATAGCATTTTTCATTTGAATATTCATTTGTCTTCACTTAACAAGACAATTACATAGATATATCTGCTTGTGAATTGGATGGTCGGAGAGGTGACGTGTGTTTTGAAATATCGAGATTGTTGCTTCTGACTTGAATTTTGGCTGTTTTTTTTTACAGTGAATTAATATATTTTGGTATACCTCTAAGAAAGAGATTTTATATATTTATTTCCGTTTTTTTCTGGACTTTGGTAAGTTAACCAATTTCTTCTCCCCCATTTTTGCTTGAAGGGGACTCAAGCTGAGTCACTCAACATTCCGGATTACGGAATCCGATGAAGCAAAAATGACTGATAACATGAAGGAAGATACAGACTATAAATACTTTAAATCTACCCAGACTGCCCAAGAATTCTGAGAATTGACAATAAAAGCTTTAATGAAATTACAATTTTACTTGAACTTTCAGAAAAAACCGGAAACATCCCTAAATCGAACCCCCCACTGAACTTACACGCTGAATTAAAGAACAAAATACCAAAGCATCACCAAAATAACGCATATGTACTTCACTCGAAGTGAAAAAATAAAATAAGCACCTCGGATTGTATATGCGCTGTTCAGATAACAGCTATTGAGCAAATTCTAAATATTCCAGTAAAAGCCAACATAATATGGGAATCACTTCGTGATTCCTACTTTTTGACATCCCAACTAATGTACATTTGGCAGATGTGGCAACTGAATTAAAAAACTCAAATGATATTGAAATTGTTGAAATCCATAGATTCATCAAGAAAAAAGTCGTCAAGAAGCTTCTCCTGTCTTAATTACTATTCTGGGCATTAATACACCAGTAAAACTTTGTGTAACAAAAAAACTTTTAACCCTTTTTGTAAAACTTTTTGTGTAAAATTTTGGTTTTTTAATCATAGAACTCATTTATTCATAGACAAACCCCGGCAATGTAACAATTGTTAGTTTCACGCACTCATCACGTTTTTGTTCGATGTATTAATTGTGGAGGATCCTATTCTGGACAATGTACATACCCTTCAAATTGCACAAACTGTAAAGGGAACCATCCAGCAAACTCCCCTAATTGTCCCTCTTTCATAAAAGAAAAAAAAATTCTCGAATTCAAATGTGCTAAGCACTTAACTTTGGGAGATGCTCGACGAAAATTTAAGGAAACTCACTCCGCAAATTACGCTATAGCAGTAACCAGGACCAAATATACAAAAATTTAAGGAAAAATTAGGAAACAGTAGAAAATTTTCAAGCAGCTCTCGAAAAACAAACTACAGCCATAATGAACTCGATGCAAATAATGATCGAATCAATGTTTAAACATTTGATAGGAATAATAGAAATTAGTAAGCAACCATCATCGCCTATTAGAAAAAAAAGATAAGTCTACCGCAACAAAACATTGAAATATCCATACCAAATACATCTAACAATATGAATAATACATAAAAAAATATTGAAATTGGATAATTTTAAAGTTTTAAATTGCAGATATTTTTCGCGAATTCTGAGTTTTGGTTTTCTTTCTTAAAAATATAGATAATCTATCTATATCTGTAAATACACTGGTGTGCAAAAATTAAGGACGAGACGGTTTTTTCAATATAACTTTGTACAAAAGCTTTCCAAATCAACACATTTAATACCGTAAGATCCCCAATACGTAAGGACATGTGTAATGTAAGCAAAACTTACTAAAAGAAAAATCAGAGGGATAAAAAGAAGCTTGATTGAAAAAGTAGCATGGAGCGCAATGCGACCGAAGGCCGAAACATCCCTGTGATGGGTGTCCAGCAAGAAACATCCGGTCTTTAGTAGGGGATATGATCTCCCCTGACTGCTAGGCAGGTTTCAAAGCGTCTGCCCATGCTGAGAATGAGGGTATCAATGAGTTGTTGAGGCATTGCTGCCCATTCGTCTTGCAGCGCCAATCTAAGCTACTGAATCGTTACTGGTGGTAAGGTACGAGCTGCCAAGCGTCTGCCTAGAAAATCCCATACATGCTCGATGGGATTGAGATCCGGAGATCGTGCCGGCCAATCCATACGTTCAATATCCTCACTCTCTAAGAGCTGTTCGGCAGCTACTGTGCGATGACATGGTGCATTGTCGTCCATGAAAAGGAACTGCAGACCCATAGCGCCTCTAAAAAGACGCACATATGGAAGAAGAATCTCGTTACAATAACGGGTCCCGTTGACTGAACCTGCGTCGAAGATGTGAAGGTCTGTACGACTACCAAGCATGATGCCTCCCCAAACGAGAACACCGCGACCTCCATACCTGTCCCTTTCAATGATGTTCGAGGGATGATTGCGGCTTCCCCGCTCTCTCCAGATGAGTATGCGATGAGAATCGCTACTCAAACTGAATCTGCTCTCATCTGTAAAGAGTACTCGTCCCCATTTATTGTCTCTCCAATTCCGGTGTTCCCGGCACCACAGAGAACGCCTTCTCCGATGGGCAGGCGTTAAAGGTACACACCGTACAGGGCGTCGTGCAAACCACCAACGTGCAGTCTTCTGGCCACGGTAAAACGCAATATCGGTCGTCCAGTCGCCTGTGTCGTGTGTCTAGCGATTTCTCCCGCTGTCTGCCGCCTGTTTCTTCTGGCCTGTAAGACAATGTACCGGTCATCTGCGGGTGTGGTTCCTCGTGGACGACCACTTCTGAACCTCCGGATAGCTGTTCCTGTAGTTTGAAATTGTCTCCAAAGTCGTGAAACGATGCTGTGAGCAATTCCGAACTCTGCAGCCCCACTTGTCACACTGCGGCCTTCCTCCAACTTCCCAATGATTCGACCTCGGGTAAAAGCATCCAGATGTCGCTAACAGACTAATTATTCGCCATTTCTCGCTGAGGCAGCAACTCGGTGTGATTTTAACTGCTATACGGCGTGCAATCTCTTTGCCAGAAATACTGATCTTACACCGACAACATGCTTTATACTACTCAGACACTCCCCCATTACGTCTACCTGCATATCTGCGCATGTGCTACCGTACATCACCTTACTTAATCTCCTGATTGGTCTTTCTGTCCACTCTGCCTCTTCGTTCAGCTGATATGCTAATTTTTCGACTTCGTCCTTAACTTTTGCACACCAGTGTATATTTCATTTCCTCAAGCGGAGGATTAAAAAAAAAATTTTTTTTGATATTTTATTTTTTCTAGTATATTTTTTTTATGCGTTTTCTACAATGGAATTGTAGAAGTTTAAAAAACAAACTTATTTGGTTAAAAATTCCTCCCTTTTCACAATCGGATGTTTTGGTATTTCAAGAGACTTTTTTAAAACCTAACGAAAATTTGCCAATCCCAGGTAAAATCATTTTCAGACAAGACAGACCAGGAGGAGGGCTGCTGCTAGCACTACCATCCAATATTTCTGCCAGACAACTATCTTTTAACAATAAGTCATCTTCAGACTAAGGAATTTTAATACTGCAAATTATAATTAATGCTACTTCCTTTCATCTGATAATTTTATATGCATCTCGAGGACTTAATATTACATAACATAAATCTTTTCTCGATTCCTTAGTGGACCCAGTTTTTATTTTTGGAGATTTTAATTTGCATCACCCAATGTGGGGCTCAAAACATACTTCTCAATGCACTGAAATCTTTGTGGATTGGGTAACAAATTCTAATTTCATTATTCAAAATACTGATGTTCCAACGCATAGAAGCAATATTAGCTCTAGGGCCCTTCTGGATTTTACTTTATGCCCTTCAAGTCTCATCGGATACAGCAATACTTTTGTGTGTGTGTGTTTTAAACAGCTCCTACAATAGTGACCATTGTCCTGTTATCACAGATTTTAATTTTCATAACTCGATTAAACGAACTATAAAAAAAGTGGATTGGCCCTCAGTAATAAAACAAGCAAAATCAACAGTTTTTAAGATAGACGACTACAATCATAATCTATCTGACAATATAGCTAAAATAATTTAAAATAATACTATAAATATAAAAATCTCTAATAGTTTCTTCCCTCCCTGGTGGAATAATGCTCGTCACAATCTATACAAACTTAAGAAATACTTCAGAAAAAAAACCATTCTGGAAATCTCCCCAAAATTGTGGATTCGATATAAGCAATATTCCAGTTCGGCTTCGATTTTATATCAAAAAATCCAAAAAGAAATAAAGGGATACAGTATGCAGTAATGTTCCTAACACACAAAAATATTCTATAACATCCTTAAGAAATCGCAATGAATAATAATCCTTAATCAACACTGAATTTCCTTCAAATAAATAACAAAATAATATATCATCCACAGATTCAAACAACACTCTTTGCAAAAAACTTCGCATCCAATAATATTTTCCATGAGCCACTCCCTTTCGATTTTTTTGCCCAAGATAATTGTTTAATCAACAAACCCTTTCACATATCTGAATTGAATAGAGCAATAAAATCTGCTAAGAACACAACCCCAGGTGTGCAGATCAGATCCCGGCTAAATTCTTGAAACTATTGAATCATAGTGAACGAACAATAATCTTAAATTTCTTTCAACAAATATTTGATAAGGCAATTGTCCCAAAAAAATGAAAGCATGCTGTAATTCTACCAATTCCCAAATCATGCAAAGATAAAACTAAAATCTCTCTCTCTCCTCACATAGACCTATCGCTTTAACCTCAGTTTTTTCTGAGACATTTGAAAGAATTTTAGCCAATCGAATTGCCTACTTCCTGGTAACAGAACAAAAACTACATCAACATTATGGATTTATTCCTTTTAAAGGTAACAGAACAGCAACTTATATAATTTACAAAGCAATTACAGACGCAAAGATGGAAAAAAATATTTCATGGGGATTAGCTTAGATATAAAGAGTGCTTATGACTCCGTATATATTGACGGTCTCATTTACAAATGTTTAGAAATAGGTATAACTGGGAAAATAGCGCTTTGGATGCATGAATTCTTATCTTACAGATCGCTGCAAATTCGATGGAGGGGATGTCTTTCATCCAAAAAAACACTGCTCAAGGGACTCCTCCAAGGTAGTGTACTGTCTCCATTACTATACACTATCTATATGTATGACTTTTTTGAAACATTGGAGACGAGTCGAGTGTGCCATATATGCTGACGACATTTTTATCTATTCATCACATCAATCGCTCGATATCATCTTTTGTAAATTACAAAATACCTTAGAAAGAATAAGTCAATGGTGTAACTATTGAAAATTGAGTTTAAGCCCAGACAAAAGTACAATAGCTGAACTTTCGAACACAAAAGAATTCACTCATTTTCTAATATATTACTAGCTGGGACCCCTCTACCCTGGCAAACTTCTATTAAATATTTAGGAGTATATTTTTCGAAACGGAATCAAAATACCAATATCACGCATCGAATGAAAAATAATGCAATGAAAAAACTCAATGCTCTTAAATGTATGGCTTATAAACATTATGTGGTCCCAGAGCTGCAAATCTTATCCAATTGATTAATAATAGCATCTGTAGCACCTTTTTTTACACATGTCATATAATAAATAAATGGTATGACAATCAGCTGAAACCAAAGCTCTCAGAATTGCACTAGGTCTCCCACAATGGGCACCAAGTATTGTATTAATGAAACTGGCTGGACAAGAAATTCTCTCGGACAAAATCAGAAGACTGGCAAAAATAAATTTTTTCTTTCTCAAATCTCCAATCAAACTTTTTCTCCATATATAGCAATAATCCTGATGATCTGAATTTAAAAATTATAAAGAAGGATAAAAACAATATTGTCAGCATACTACAATCCTTAAATGCTAATAGTAACCAAATCATTACAATCCCCAGAATATCATCCTTTTCATTTCTCCCATGTAAAATATATACCAATAACTTCCAATTTCAGGAGAAAAAGTTACCAATTCAAGCTATAAGGGGTATATTTGAAGAAACAGTTGAGCATGATTTTCAGAACTTCCACATAATAGTTACCGAAGCATCGAAAAATGATCAAACATCCGTAGCTGGTATCAAAGAAAATCTCTCATTTGCTTACGGAATAAATCACAATAACTCTATTTTTTCTGCTGGAGCTTTGGCTATTTGCCAAGCTTTAGATGATCTGACTGTTCCAAACAAAAATCTGCTAATCTTATCTGATAGTCTATGTTCTCTCTCTCCATGCTCTTCAAAATTATACTATTACATCACATAGTGCGATTCACAGACGAGCTCGTAAAATTTACATATAATCATATTATACCAATAAATTCTGAGCTTAAATCGCACTGTCACCTGTATGATGCTCAAGGCCAACGACAGGCGTACCTCTTGCCCTTGCCACGATGAATTTCGTGGGCCTCGTTCTGACTACGTCAGACAGGTGGCATTAGCCACAACAACAACAACATACCAATAAACTGATATTACTTTGGACTCTGGGGCACTCTAATATAATATGGAATGAGCAGGCGGATTATCTCGCAAGAGATCTGTCACGGAGTCTGATGTTTATATTGATTGGGTTGCTTCAGAAGATATCAGTAAAAAAATATATCAAGAAAGATTAAAAAAAAACCAATAATAATTTTTATTTAAGCAAGTATTTTGAAAATTTGGTCATTATTATTAACATTGGCATCATCTTCTAAATGGACAAATAATAGAAGAGAAGAAATTTTATGCACTCGAATCTTTAGCAAAATGATCATTTTTTACCCCAGGACTTGTTCAAAAATTAAATTTAACGGATAATGCAATGTATAGTTCTTGTAATCGTTTAAATGACTTGGAGCATATTCTGCGATGGATATCTGGAGATGCGATATATATACTCATCCTCGAAATCACCTTTAAGTTTTTCTCAAAATTGATCCTGGTTGCAATATCACCTTTAAAAAGTTACTGGAGAAAGCCATATCAAACAGATCAACATTCAGGTCTTTTATTCAGAAGATGAAATATTTTGACATTAACTAACATATTGACACTTGATGGTTTTGTATGGGATAATAGACTTTGTTGCTCTAAATCCCTAAAAGAGATATTAACTAAATATCTGCTTGTTCTCTAGAAATGATTATTTCTCAACTCATTTGATGTATATTCAATTTCAGAATATACATCAATTTTGTAAAAATTAAAACATATCTTAAGAGTAAATTATATAAAGGGTGTTTTTTTGAGAGGTATAGAACTTTAAATTGCAATAAAACAACGATGTATTATTCGATTGACATGAATTTTTTTTTCGAAAGATAATCTTGTGGCATTATATTTTAAATATGATTTCTGGCATAGGACTGCCACGGCTGGCTCGGATGTAGTCCAATCTGGACGTCCAATTTTCGATGACTTTTTCCAACATTTGTGGCCGTATATCGGCAATAACACGGCGAATGTTGTCTTCCAAATGGTCAAGCGTTTGTGGCTTATCCGCATAGACCAATGACTTTACATAGCCCCACAGAAAATAGTCTAGCGGTGTTAAATCACAAGATCTTGGAGGTCAATTCACAGGTCCAAAACGTGAAATTAGGCGGTCACCAAACGTGTCTTTCAATAAATCGATTGTGGCACGAGCTGTGTGACATGTTGCGCCGTCTTGTTGGAACCACAGCTCCTGGACATCATGATTGTTCAATTCAGGAATGAAAAAGTTAGTAATCATGGCTCTACGGATCACCATTGACTGTAACGTTGTGGCCTTCATCGTTTTTGGATTCCACCAGCCCATAAAGCGCACCAAACAGTCAGTTTTTCTGGATGTAACGGTGTTTCGACATACACTTGTGGATTAGCTTCACTCCAAATGCGGCAGGTTTGTTTGTTGACGTAGCCATTCAACCAGAAGTGCGCTTCATCGCTAAACAAAATTCGCTTATGAAAATCGCGCGCGCGCGACCATTATTTTCGAAATAAAATTGCACAATTTGAAAGCGTTGCTCAGGCGTGAGTCTATTCATGATGAATTGCCGAACCCAACTGAGAATAAATCACTCGACAGCTGTTAATCTTGGAAAGTAATGCCACCTCAAACCTGGAAAAGAAACACTCTGTATGTCGGCCCATAACGCACACTCTCCTTTTTTACATGCCATCCAATGCGATGTATAACGCGCACTTTTAACACCAAAAATAAAACCGAAATATACGGATGTGCGTTATACGCCGAGTGTAAAAATGAAAAAGAGATGAGCATTAAAAAAATGAGACAACTACACGTATTGAAATACCGCTCATTTAAAAGGAATGACACATCTTATAAACTAAAATAGTTGTAGTTCTAGGACTACACTATATTTTTCAAAAGCCTGGGGGACTACCTTGAAAATATAAGAGTACACGTACATTGCGCGTTATACGGCGAACATATCTAAAAATAAAAAAAAATGCGGCTTGAAAATATAGGAGCGCGTTACACACCAGATTTTACGGAAAACAAGGTGTGACACACAGAAAAAAAAACGATACTGTGTAGCTTGAAAAAAGAGTGGAGTTGGCAACAACTGTTTTGATCACGTCGTCCTCTATCTGTGTGGCCAGTTTCGAAGAAATCTATCACGCCATTTGGGAATACTGCATCATTCAGTGAACACGTGCAACTGCCCCGAAAAATGTCGAATCAACATCAAGTTTCTTGTGCAACTTAAAAAATCAGCCACGAAAACATTAACGGAAGCTTATGAAGATGAAACTGTCTCGTGCAATGTGTTTGAATGGTGTCTCCAGGAGGAAGGATTCGAGTGGAAGATGACCCAAGGTCAGCGATCACAGACCAAAACGTAGCTGCAATTCGTGCATTAATCAACATCACTCCATCGAAGTAGTAAAAGGACTTTTTAGGGAGGGAGGGCTGCTGCACCCGCTCAAGCAGTTTTGGACCGGCAAAAACATTACTTTGACTCCTCATTCACTTGATTTGGCCCATGCGACATTTTTTCCCCACAGTTTGCTTCTACCTCAGTTGAAGAGGCAAAAACGAACCTCGTTCCATCAATGGCAGCACCGAATGCTGAAGGTGATAAGGTCACGGAGAACTGATTCTGTAAGTACACTGATTTATTGAAGCAGTCTCCCCTACGTCACACCTCGTATGCGCTCCTTCCCCCTTTTTTGGACAAACCTACAAAAAACATCATCTTATCGTTTCAAGTCATTTATTTGAAGTATTATACCAGGTTTTTGAACAATGGCATACTTCTAGAACTACTATTCTAAAGTGCAATAAATGAGGAAGACGAAACCGGCGCCGTGGTGCATGATTTTTATAGTCTCCGTTTACCCTTTCATGTGACATACGATTTATCCTGGAACAAATCAGAACGGGCCTCAAACTTTTTTTGCTTTCAGTAGCATATTCTCTCAATACAGTTCCCAATGTTCCTCTCAATAATAAACATGGGTCCTGAGAAGCGATGTGCAGATTTCAAAATCCAACTTATAAGCGAAAATGGAAATCGGGTTGCAGCAGGCATCATTGACATGCCAAGGAAAGGATGTGCTTCGAGCAAAGGAGAAGGAACTGTGTACATTTATTCGCCTTTAAGTTGACAAAAAATAGTGCAAATGAAATGGAAAATTTTAAAGCAATTTTGAATGGTGTAGTCAATTTATGGCACACGGAATAATTCAGTTCGTCAAGAAAAACGAAAGTTTCTCAAATGCCTCCTAAAGATTTGGACAACAAACTGATGAATTTCCAGAGGTATGTACCTTCATGGGTCAATACCCATGAAGGAGGGGGAGAGAGAGAGATTGTCACAACTCCAGTAATGTTTGTCACGATGAGAAATGAATGGTTCATATTAAAACAACAGGTTATGAAAACTCTCGCTTCACCAAGTGTGGATGGTACAAAACTTAATTGATCTCATTTTTTATGTTAAAAAATGTGCATTATATAAAGGTTCTAGTTTTTATTCACACACTGCCACGTGTTGCTGTGGCTCAGTGTGGTTAAAAAGAAAGAGAAGAGAAAGCACATATTTTTTGTATGTTTTAAACATTTTGCATTTGAGGGTTTTTTTATAATAAAAAAATCATAAATGCCCTTGTAGTTTCTAATGCCACTTGCCTGACAGTGTCAGATCGCGGCATAGGGCTAAGATGTATGCCTGTTGTTAGCTGTAGCTTTGAGCATCATGCAGGTGACAATACAATTTGGCTTGGTTCCACCCCAATTTCAGAGAGAACATCCGGAGGTGGTCAGAGGCCTCCCAACTCTCTTCCCCTTCCACCAACCTCACGAGAGAACTTGCAGCTCGATGGCTATTCAGAGTACCCCATGCCACAACGGCACTATACATTTACAAACATCCATGCTTTCTCCAGGATTTGAACCCAGGCCCTACAACACAGCGTCACTAACTACTATACCAGATGTGCAGCAAAATATATGTACAAAAAAATTTTCTTAACTGATTTCCTTTGTAACTTGATAACCAAATATTTCAAGTTATTATGGCTTATTTTCATCCTTATGTTATGAGCCAAAAATTATTTACATTGTCTGCATAGTGGAGACCTCAAGCTCGAGGATAATTTTTAAATGGCTCTCCTCTAGATTCCTCAAGGGCAAAGGATTAGTTTAGAAACATGAATTGTACTTCTCAATGCTATAGGAAATGTTTTGATTCTGCATTATATCTGGCAAGCAAAGTTATTAATGGCTCTGGTGGTTCTCCAAGTGGTGGCAGTTTAATTTTTCCAGTGGAGCAAAACATTCCTTTTGTTTCTCCCTTAAAAATTTCAGAGTCTTGCAATAATGACACATTTCAGTAATTGCGCTGATGAGAACATGCTGGCTCAACCAATAATCTTCTGCTGGGTTGCACTGGAATGCAATGTGACTGTTATCGTGTGATTACTTACCACCAAGTCATGTTTGATGATGAAATGCTGTTTCTCGTTGATATCTTTCAGCCATTTGTAACCTATTGTATTCCTTTTGTCAAGAACAGAGCAGACCTGATGTTGTAAAAAGCAAATGATGTGCTCGCAAACATGCATCTTCAAGTCTGGTTGCATATTACTTTGCTGCGTCCTCAGCATGTGTCTTTGTATGTTTTTCTCATTTGCTATGCAATTACTCATTGCACTACTTTTGCCTAGCGAATACGACAACCTAAATTTGATTTCCTACAAAGCATTATTTTTATGTACTGAAGCCAATTGACTGTACTTAAAAAGAAAAAAAAAAGTTAAAACAAAACCATAAAATTTCAAAATATTGAAAAAGAAATCAGGAACAAAAAAATTAAAAATACTCTCTGTAATGAAATATTTATCTTCAAATGTACATCAATCAACACAGCTCAATTCTAAAACAATGATAAACAAAATATTTCATTCCACTCCAACAAATCCCTCTGAAAAGGTCAATTTTACTATATAATTTGAATTCAAATGAAAATTAATAAACAGAACTCAATTCCTGCCAACAGCTCTGAGAAATGAAGAGGAAAAAAAAATAAATGAAAAACAACGGAGGGAAATTTAACTATACTCATATAAAATCAACTCTATAGTAAAAGACATCTTAATACCAATGCAATGTAGAAAAAAATAATTAAGGTGACTGCCTATGTTAAAAATGTCATTAACACTGGGAAATATCATCAATGACATGAGCAACATGTGACAACAAAATCAAATTTGTGCATTGTTTGCAATCATATATTGAATGAGACTGCTTTCCTTCATCTCCAACAAAGTTAGGGGAGAAATATAAATCATATACATGTGTGTGGGGCTGAAGATATTTTCAGTAGAATACACAGGTAAATTTCAAATATTAACTTGGATTTCTTAGCAAAAAATGTAAGATAAAGTGTTGATAATGATTGTTAATTCTTGTGATTCATGATTCAAATAGCATTATCAACAAATTTAAGGGCCTATCTTTATACTAGAGTGGCTTATATCTAGACACAGTCTGCTTTTCACATGGACAATTATTTGTTGTGTGGGTACTTGCGTATATTAGCATCACCGCAGCCAAATTGACACCATGAGAATCACACTATTTTTCACCCAAATCTGACTGATTGGTACTTTTCCATATAAAAAATGTTAGAATCTTTATTGCTTTGATATCAAGGTGTGATTTGCATGCCACCAATCTTGTTACGGCGATGCTAATATACAAATACCTTTGTGTGTTCTAGAGCAACAGTCACAAATTGATGGTACGTAAGAAATTTTGCATGATCCACAAAAAAATTGGAACATTTGTACTTTTATGATATACTCACACCCAGTAGCGCACACAAGGAGGGGGGTCCGGATCCCCCCCAAAGCCCTTGATTTTCCCCCCGATTGATTATAATTCTAAGTATATAGCACGTAAAATTTAATTACTTGTTATTAATGATTAATTTTATTAATTAATGCTAATTATTCATTCAAAAATTAGTTTTTATTGTGTTTTGTTCCCGTAAATTGACAAAATCAAAAGAAGCATGATACAAGAATGGTGAACTTTCGACTCCGGACCCCCTCTCCTTGAAAAATTCCTGTGTGCGTTACTGCTCACACCATCGCACACACAATAGCAATGCAATTTATCAAAAAATAATTAAGGTGACTGCCTACATTCAAAATGTAACAGACACTGGAAGCTGATTGACTTAAAAATACGAAGGTTAAATTTAAAACATATAAGATTGCAAAACATTAAAAAAGGGGAAAAAATAAAAATACTAACAAAATATTTAACTTCAAATACAAATCAATCAACATAGCTCTACTCTGATGCAATGGGAAATGTAATATTTCATTCCACTTGAACAAATCACTCCAAAGAAGTCAATTTCCCTGATTTCAAATGAAAATTAATTGACAGAACAGAATTTTCACCAATTGCACTGAGAAATAAGAAAAACAATTAAAAACCAAATGTAGCACTATTGGAAAAGACACAGCTCAATAGCAATGTGATACATCACAAAATAATTGTAAAATTAAACATTTGCCCTCATGGACTCCAGAGTAGAGCCATTTCATCAAATTTGGACATATTTCATTTGCTTAAGAAAGCTTTTTGATTCAAATTAATGTAGTAATTCTTTTTCAGTAAAGACTGCCCCTCAATAATATGTTTTTGATTATTTTATGAACTTATTTTTATGTACTTTGAAATTATTTTGGTGCTTGCATATTATTGCAACCTATTGGTGACATATGAAATGAAGCACCTACTTTCCGATTCAGCATGTACGACATATAAAAATCAAGGGTGCCAACTTGGCGAGTTATTAATAGAGTTGGTGATTATTGCAATAATACGTAAGTACCTTTTCTTTTATATGTTTTAATTCTTGTGTATTATTACTTTAGTAAGCCTCATGACATACTTTATGGTGCACCAGTCTCTTAAAGCAGACTGAGACACAGCAACATTTAGCTGGGTATAGTTAGTTATAACATAAAATTAAATCTTAAAAAGATATCAAAAATAAAAGAAGGCTCAATATTTTGATTAAATCAATATAAACATTTTTGTACAAACACAATATATATATAGTAAAATATTTGTTTTGCTATTCATATTTCAAACAGACAGCAAACGAAATTTAAAAAATTGTCAAAAACAGATAAAAAAAACATATTTAAGAAAAATACCACCGATTAATTTTGCCAAAGACATCGCAATGTGTAATCATAAAAAAAAAATAATAAAAATGTAAGTACTAAAATATTAAAAAAATAATAAATTATATATTGAATTAATTAAGGATTACTGGAGAGAAAAATAAAACAGGCTAAGATAATACTCATAATATTAATTTCATATTGGTAGCTACTCGTTTTTAGCATGATTTTGAAATCATGCCAAATTGGTGTGTTGCAGCCAGTCTAATGTTATAGTAATGTACAGAATTAAAGGTACTTGCATATTATCACAACCTATTGGTGACATTATATGAAATGAAGCACATGATTGCCAATTCAATGCATACAAAATTGGGATTGCCAAAGTGGCGAGTTGTCTTGAACGTTGGCGATTGTGCAATAATACATAAGAGCTAAATAAAAAATTATCTAAAGTATATATCCTGAGCATAAAAATAAATTGAAAAATGAAGGACAATACTAACATTAACTGACATAAAAAAACTGAACTATCTTAATCAATGTAAAAGCATAATTTGAAAAATAAGGTACTTACGTATAACTGCAATCTATTGGTGGCATTATATGAAACGAAGCACATGACTGCCAATTCAGCATATACATGTCATGCGAAATCGGGGTTTCCAACTTGGAAAGTTATTTTAAACATTGGCGGTTGTTAGGATATAGTACATAAGTACTAAAAATAATTAATCTTACAACCACCTGCTTCCTCAACAGGTATTTAAGCCATTTGTCTGTTTTACTCATTCTCTGATGCCTATTCCAGTTTGATATGTAATTACTACCAACACTACTTTTGCTTGGGCAGCATAATTACCCAAGTTTGATTTTCTGCAAGGCAATTTTATGCACTGAAGCCAATAGACACTTAAAGGTTAAAATAAAGACTCATGAAATTGCAAAACAGCTCTGAGTGGGCCATGTATCAAAACACTTTAAGGGGCTGATTTCAGATATGAGCACCATATTGGTGACTGTAGTAATACGTATGGGGACCACTGTAGCTTGGGGGCCTTGTATCATTGGTACGGCTGATACAGTGGTAGCTATGTACCTAACAAAAGCAAATGGTATTTACATATTATCACAACCTATTGGCGACATTGTATGAAACGAAGCATCTGATTGCCAATTCAACACATACGACACATAGGAAATTGGGGTTGCCAACTTGGCAAGTTACAATAGAGTTGGTGGTTGCTGCAATACGCAAGTACCCTTTATTTTATTTGTATCAAATTTTGAGTATTTACTTTTGTAACCCTTTTGGCACACCAGTCTTTTTATAATCTGACTTAGCCATAGCAGCATGTGGTACAACCAGTTATAAAATATAATAAATCTTAAGAAGGTATCAAAAATAAAATAAGGCTGAATATTTTAATTAAATCAATATAAGCAGTTTTGTACAAACACAAAATATTTATTTCATATTTCAGAGGAACATATAAAATATCAAAAACAGATTAAAAAACGTATTTAAGAACAATTCCGTCAATTTTGACAAATTAAAACATCGCAAAGGGCAAGCAAAAAAAAAACATTATTATATATTGAATTAAAAAAGAATTATGGGAGAGAGAGATCGCTACTAATATTCATATTAATTTCATTCTATCTAAAACAGATAACGAAAACGGAAATACTATACTAACGTTAATTGCATTAATAAGAACTGAAATACCCTTATCAATAAGAAGTTTTGATTTGTAAAAATTATAATCTTTGCATTCTGAAGAAATAAATAAATTCTCCAAGAAAATACTGAAAATATAAATTGTAAGCAAAATCACACACATAAACATCCTGCAATAATACTATCTAAATGTTGCCAAAATAACAAAACAAAATTTTAGTTAAAAGAATAATCATTAAAAAAAATGATTTATTCGAAAAATAATCCTAATTAAATATCAAAGAATAGAAAAATTGGATAAATATTCCAACCCATAAACATAGCTATAATTAAAATATGTAATAATCTTGAAAAACTGTGTGTAAAGTATAAATTTTCCACTTAGTGCAAAAACATGACATCATATAATGTCAAAACACTGGAAAATCACTTAAAAATTAAAATTTTAAAAAATTTAGAAAGAACTATGAAATAATAAGTACTTAAGAACCAGTCCGGATTAAAATGCAATGTTATGTCAAAATTTCAGAGGAAATGGTCCAGTAGTTTCGGAGATTAGCGGCTTTGAACAAACACACATTACATTTTTATTTGTATAGATTACCAATGTTTGCCTTTCTTTGTAGAACCTATCCAAAAATCAATTTTAAAAAATGCAAATTCAGCAGAATTATACATTTTTTTTAAAATTGAAATAACAAAACTAGTCCATATATAAATATTTTCAAATTAGTTATATAAAATGTTCAAAAACGAATGCTTCTTTTACAATTTATATCGTATCTACATATTTCAAATGATTTCTATTAGTTCAAGAATAAACAACTTTAATACAGAATACATAATTACAGACTATAGATAAATACATTTAAAGCATTATTTGATCTGTTTGCCAATTTCCTGCTTCAAATAGTTGAGCCCTCTGGATGCAAGTTCTTTGCTGTCCGAAGGAAGAGATGCCAGAGCTCCGATGGTCACTGAAACACCTGTAACGAATCCTTTGTTGCTTTCAGGAATATTTTTTATACAAACAGCATTGATTGATTTAGTTTTCTTGGAAATCCATGAAATCTTGAATTTAAACGAAAGCACACTTTGAAAAATGAAATATTTACAAATTATGCCTAATGGCTTTTGGTTTAGTTGATTACTTTTAATGGTGCCATATATTGTGAAACTGAGACAAATATTCGTCTAATCAAATAAATAACCATTACTAAAGTCTAAGACGTAAGGAAGATGGGGGCAAGTATCTTCCAACTAACAGAGAAAACATATCTTAAGAGTAGTAGTGTTGTTGTCGAGATGTCCGATAAGATTCAGGAGATTTTTAACTCTTAAGAAACTCCAGCACAAGAAGGGGATCGAAACAAATAACTTTTCTATAAAGGTAGTTTGCCTTTTGACTGAGGTATTTAGAACAGATATGGCGAACCTTTTTTGCCTCGTGAGGAAGAGGCACTCAATGAGACCCTAGCACGAGGAGAAAAAGTTTTTTCTATCCCAATCAAAAGAGTCCTGAACCTGGTCAGCGACGAGTGGGGAATCCTTTACCAAGATGTTGCAGTGGCTGATAAACAAAAATTTCTCTGAGAGGATATATATATATAGTCTCAATTCCCCTGTCAATGTACACCTAAATACAAAACAAAAGTTCAGATTTCATAGATTTAGGGATAAATTTCCATATTAATGCCATTAATTTCACTACTATCAATAGACATCTTTACGACACTGTTAAGAAATATTAAGATCCCCAAGATTATTCGTCTAAAGTTAACTGCAACAAAAATTCTTATTTTATTTATAAGAGAACAATGATCCTTGAGAGATCCTCCTAAGGATTTAAGAAGCATTTTAGAGAAAAATGAAAGTTCTGTGATTCAACTCAACTCTGAATTGGTTACTTTTCTTTCTGCACAAATAGAGATTCTATTATGTTAACCATATTTATAGAAATTGTTATAGTATTTTACAAGGCCAGCTTGTCTTCTGAATTTGTAGTGGCTTTTTAAATTAGTTATGGGTTGGAAAGAGATAACTGTTTTTTAGGTAGAAATATAGTTGTGTAATTACACATTTCTGCAAGAATTCACTTAATCAATTTGCTGCGTGTGACAATAAAGTTTTCTTTTTTTTTTATGCTGTGTGCTTTTTGTTAACACATTTAGTAATATTTATCTTTGCATATACAATGAACTGTGATGCCTCAAAATTCATACCACAGGTAACAACAAAGTGGTATCAGAAAGTGTGGATGGTTGACAGTGTGTATTGTAAAAATATTACCATGAAAAAGATCAATGTACTTGAGCTTAATGGAAGTAATGATTTTATTTAGGTGCTAAAAATGAAAACTCCATTGAGTCTAAGAAGGTTTGACAGGCAGAAAGGATTTGGGAACAAAAGAATTCCAACACAGTGGTGTATATCATGTTACTGCTTGCAGAATAACAAACATTACAGTTCACAGAAAGGGAGCCTTAAGTATTGAGGAGAAAAACTAAAGGAACATCAATGTGGGACAAGCTGAAGATGGCAAAATTAATGCAGGCAATGAATTTAAAAATCTTGAATTAAACAAAAAATAAAACAGCCAATGACTATACTGCCAGAGCAAGAGATATTTTAACTAAATATATATATGTCTCTTGGATTCATTGCTTCACTTAGGGAGGAGGTTTATCATACTTTTCGAGAAATAAAGCAAAATTTTTCCAAAAAAAGCTCAAGAAATACTAAAAACTCATGAGTCAGAAATCAATGATTATAAAATTTTATAAATACTATGTGAAGAAGCATCCTCTAATTCACAGACAAAAGATTGTGTTGAAGGAATTAATGCTGAAGCATTTTATTCTAGAAAAAACAAATAAGACTTTGTTATAATTGCAGACATCAAAATCATACAGTGAGATCGTTTTTATAGAAACAAAAGTATAAGAAATAATTCATCAAATAGAAAGAAAATTGACCAGTGAAACACATAAATTATTTATCTAAGGGACAAGTTACTTTGAACTTTGTGTTCACAGCCTCATCATAAAAAAAAACAATGTGTAAACAGTTGGATACTAAACAGTGAAGCATCCTGCCATATGTGGACAATGCACAATTTAAAGAAGAAACTCCTGAAATAAAAATACATTTAATATGCAGGTAGTGTCAAAAGTCAGGTGTAAAGGGATAAGAGAAATGTAGCTACAAAAATTGTCAGTACAATTTTTAATTTTACAAATCTTAACTATTAACAATATTAATTATACTCTTCAACTAAGATATAACATGTTTAATGGATAAGGGTTGTAAGAATAAATGAATAGTAACTGTGTATTGATATTTGATAAAAGTAATAAGTCAGTTACCGAAGCATTTAAAGGTAACAGTAGATTGAAAACGAATTCAGCATCACTGTATAATTATGAGATTTGGTATAACATGCTATGTCATTTAAATTCTATGTATATGCTTCAAATGAAAGGTTATATTGATGTTGATAATGTAAATTATTTTAGATGTGGAAACTTGTGAAGTAAGCAAAATAACCATAAAAACTCTTTTTAGTAATGATTTAAATCAAAGTTTAGAAATTCTCGAGTCACTCTAGGTCTATTCAAATTGAATCATATGGGGGAGCAAAGCATTTTATAATAATTGTGGATGATTTTTCTGGCACGTATTTTACTTATTTCTTAAAAAATAATAATGAAGTGTTTGATTTCTTTTCTTATTTCAAAGCTATGTATGACAATTTAATTGATAAAAGGATTTAGAAAATGAGGACTGGCAATGGTTTAGAATTCATGAATAATCATTAAGATATTTATTTATCTTGCTAGTTCGGGAATAAGATTTCATTGAAAAACTATTCAATGCAACAGTAAAAGTAATGGTAAAGCAGAAAGAGCCAACCATATTTTTCTAAAAAGGGTCATATCTTTATTACATAAAAGTGAACTTTGACTAAAATTTTGGGTTGAAGCTATTAATTGTAGTAATCTGGTACCTAATATAACACCACATAAAAGGAAATGAAAAAATTCCATTAGCAATCTGGACGAGCAGTAAACCATAATTAACTTCTTTAAAAATTTGGTTGTGTAGCTTATTTTTCCATTCTGAAAATAATGAGAAGTAAATATGAAGTTCTAGGAAGACTTGGAATAATGTTAGGATATGCCACACAGAAAGAAGGCATTATCATACAGGTATTTAAATCAATATGATACTGCAAAGCAATTGAAGAAAGATCAGTTAAATTCAATGAATCTTTGTTGGGAAAGGCTCAAATCTAAATAGATATCGCCTCATTTAACAGACAATGTGCTATACTCTTAATTTGAGGCAAATTATAGTGCTAATTGGCAGAACTGGGGATTAGCAACGGAGAATGACTGAGATTTATTAAATAAACATAATTTGGAAAATAGTACAAAAGCATGCAAAATAAAAATTAAATAGGTACATAGTTTAAAACAAGATGTTGGGGGGGATACAAAATACAGAGAGAAGCTTGTAACAGCTGATTTTAATTAAATAAAAAATACATCATTCAGTCATATTTACCAGTTTAAATATAGAATCTTTTTATTATTAATTGAACTTGCAGCTAAATTAAAACTTCTTTGATATTAAAACTGCATACTTAAAAAGTGATTTAGGGGAAATTGTAAGTGTTACCTCTTCTTGGTTATAAGAAATTAATTGGAGATGACACCGTTTATAAGTTGCAAAAAAGCATTTGTGGTTTGCCAAAATCAGGTAGAAATTGGTATATAAGAAAAAGTGTGGATTAGAAAAATTTGAATTTAAACAGCTTTTGAAAATTATGTGTTTATTAAAACTGATAATCAAAATATTCTTGTGTATGTATGAAGAGGATTTCGCTATTTTTTGGTAATAGTGATAAAATGCATCAAGATATTGCAACAAGCAATTAAAAATGTATTTGAAGTGCTTGAGAACATAATAAATTTTTACACATGGAAAATGAAAAACATGAAAATGGTATTAGTCTAGCACAGTCTGAATACATTAAATTGTGACGGGCTCACGCGTCTTTTCTTTAACATGTCCTTTGGGCCAGAATTAATGGCAACTCTTTTCCAACCAAATCCAAGAAGTGAAGTGTGAATGAAAGATGCAAATAAACAAGCTTTTAAATATCAGAACTTAGAGTAAACGAGATGGCAATGTATGGCAATTTGTGATAGTGGATGGAAATTGGCAGGTAGTGGATGTTCAATAGAGGAATCATGGTTCAAGTCTGAATGAGCTTCACGTGACTGTGATTAGAAATTATAACTGATCGAATATATTTAATTCAAGTTGCACACCAGTGCATACAAGTAAAGAAGATTGAACATAAGCCAATACACAGTGAAAAAAAAAGAAAACTTCAATTTATTCTCCAAGCTGTAATAAGGTAGGATTGACTATTTAATATTAGAATAAGTGATTAGGCGGCTCAGTTATTAAAAGTGGTCTGAATTAGATTAAGTCTTATTAGCTAATATATTGTGTGTTGCGTATTTTGCCATAGTAGAGAGATTCTCTCATATTAATTATTATTTAATTTGTTAAAGGTTTAAGTTGAATATCTTAAAAAAGTCATTAAAATAATGATTCCTTCTAGTTCTTTCGTTAATCCTATACATTTAGCTCACGCTGATACTTCAAGAGGTGTTCTCCCACGAGGAGGAACATCACAAAATCATTATTGGTTAAGCATAATTTAGAGCAATTCAAAAAGGACAACAGCAATTGTTAAAAGAAGAGTTTTCCCTCTTATAAATGAACTGATTGACATTATACTGTATCTGGAATCAATCCTAGAATTTTTATATTTAGCTAATGGAGCTAGTCGATATATAATTTGTAACATCACAACTTAATCATAAAACAAAAAGGTATACAATTTAGCTAAAAGGGTATAAAGGTAATTGATGGGTACAAGAGATAAATTGCTTTATAACAAGAAATTGAGAATTCTAAATGCTGGTTGGGGAAATACAGAAAATGGAAATTCGTTTTCTTGCAGTGCAGTTTTATTAGGTGTGACAAATCTATACAGAACTTTATCACTAACCTTCTGAGACGTCTTTTTTTAGGGAAATTTAATTCCCTACCTATTTCCAATCAACTCCAAAAAGAGGACAGGGATTCCTTATTATATATATGCAGATTAGATAAAGTATTTAAGTCAAACGGAATAGTAAAGTGAGAGGCAGTAGAAGAGAGAGATTGAAGCAGGAAGTTATAATAGTGAAGTTAGAGATTTATTATTGAAGATTTCTAGGTGGATAAATTAGGCTCAGGAAGAGCTGAGATTCAGTGTGGTAAATATTGATTTATAATTAAAGTCTCATTAAAGTTTTATATTAGGAGTGAGATTAAAGTTAAATGTTCAGTAGGAACATTATTGAATATAATTCTGGGATCTCTTATTGCGGTAATCTCTGCGTGATCGATATTCTAATTGTTAATTAATTGGATCATTAAATATTTAAGTTAATATAAAGGAAAGTCCCTTTTAAACCTCATAAAACTATTTTGATTTATTTGTTATTAAAAGTCTTTGATTCTATTTGGGAAAGATAACCAAATAAAGAAAGTTATTTATAAAAATGGCTACTGGTTCTTCTTTGACTCAAAATTATTCTCGTTCTCAAAGTGAGATCCAAGGGGATCTTCACATAGGTAATTCATTAATTCTATGGAAATGCCATAAACAGAAAGTGTTAGTGAGAGAAATAAGAGTTATTTTCTATATCTGAAATTCGTAAAGATATTATTTGGGCTATAAATTTATCACCTGAATTACAATGTAAAAAATTTATTAGTGATGTAACTTTAAATTCAGAGCTGTGAAACAATTCAGAGGGTGTGCCTGTTCAAATAAATTAAAGCATATGAATTTAGGTTTTCATGTTGTAAAAGTTTTAAAGGAAAATTATGTTATTAAGTCAGAATGCATTCTAACAGAAATTTTAATAAAAGTTATGAATGAAAAAAAGTCAAAATATTCGGGTTTCTATAAACTCTTAATTTTGAGTCACTGTATTCATTATTATATTTTGTATGTGCAGTGTATATTTTTGTTAAAGCAGCATTGTTTGAGAAAAAAAATTGCATCGCTCACAGAAAGGATATGTTGGGTTGGAGTGAGAGAACTAGTTTTTTTTTTTTTTAAGCAGAAGGATAGTTATGTGAACACATGTGTTCCTCTGCTTCATCTGATGCACTCCTTCTATGGAACCATGCCCATGTGCAATATTGGAATTCTTATTTATAAGCTGTGTATTCCTTATTAATCATATTTTTAGTGATATTTATGTTTCTGCTTAAGTATCCATGTGAAATCTGTCTAAATATCCATGGTGAAGAATTTATTCCCCCTTCCCCAAATTTTTCTCTCAGAAAGCTATTTTTGAAGGACATCTCCATCTTACACTAGTAATAATACTCTACTTAAAGATAAGCTCTAGAAAGGGATGTCTAAAGAAGGAAACATTTTATCATTACCATAAATAAACAGATATTTTTTAAATCTAGTTGGAAGGAATCTTCCTTTGAATAAATCACTAAATGACTGAAGTATTAAAAAATATCATGTGTAATTTTAAATATAATACAACAAGCGAATGTTCTTTGGTAAGGTTAAAACCAGATATGTGTTTAGCAAAGCATTAAGATTATGATATGTAATATGATTATAAATAATACTGGATGGATTAATTGTAATTCAAGTTAATTATGTGCTTAAAATTTTACAACAGCCCCAGGTTAACCTGAACATAATTAAACAGCAGAAATGAAAGGCAAATAATCTTACTTTGTAATAAGAGAAATCATTTTAATTCCAGACATTTTAGATTAACTTCAGAAATGCTGCTTTGTAATATGTACAAAACATATTCAAAAGACATCACATTCTGATTTCTCTTTAGTAAAGACAAGAAGATTCCTCTAAAACTTACAAATCATGCAGATTCTTTGGATGTTACAATGACAATCTACATGCTAAGCTTTAAAAAAATTGTTACAAAGTCTAATGTTAATATGCCCCTACACTGAATAAGAAAGGAGATTTAAAAAAAAACACCCAGATTTAAATAGAAACATTTTGCAGATTTTTCATCCCTCTGTAGCATTGTACAGACTGTGGGCAACAAACCCTTAAACCATCTGCCTAATTCGTAGAATTGATTTTTTAACATAATCATGAACTGTAGCCCATGATCACTCTGAGCTAATGAACTTGAGTACCAAAGAAAATTGGATGATGCTACAAGGGCAATGAAATACAAAAAAAATATATCAGAACTACAGGATGTAGCAAATTTCCAAAGTGTGCTGGATTTACCCATTATGTATGTGAAAAATGCAGGATTGCCTCATGCTACACAGAGCCAAGAAATGCTTCAAAAGCTTCCATTTTTTGTAACATGGGCTCTCACACTGTACACTTGGAACCTTTTAACTCAGTGTTCCCTTAAAGCAATACTGCCCGTTTTTGTTATTTTCTTCATAAATGATAAAAAAATTTTTAATCCAGAAATATGTGTTTTATTTTTTGTAAACTCAGATAAATCTGAGCTTATGAGTGAAAGAGAATTAAA
This sequence comes from Trichonephila clavipes, assembly GCA_019973935.1. Lineage (NCBI taxonomy): Eukaryota > Metazoa > Arthropoda > Arachnida > Araneae > Nephilidae > Trichonephila > Trichonephila clavipes. Next base: position 1,261,231 of record BMAU01017646.1, on the reverse strand, counting down.
CAAAAATGAAAACAAAATTAAATATGAGTCTAAAGATAAATATTGAAACTTATGAAATAAAAAGGAAAGGGGACATTGTCATCCATAAAGAGAATTCTTATAAACTTGGCCCATTGTGGTTCCACATTGGGCATGGCGAATTGGAAGAGAACCTAAAACCAAAGTCTCATAATAGAGGCACTCAATGACTTTTTCTTTGCTGTTAGAGGTCCCTGATACTCTCCACATGAGACATTAACCAATTCTCTGCACCAGAAAATCCAGCAATGGCAGCTAACCAACATAAATTAAATATATCTGACAGGTAAGTATGCTATATAATCCAAATCAGTACAAAGCATGTCACAAAACTGTGGTACCAGATGATGTCAGCAGCAACTGGAAAAAGCCATTTGGGGGGGTAGTTAATGCCTAATACCATTGCCCTGATGCATTGTAACTTGGAAACAACTCTCATATCCATTTTCTCCATCTTTTTTAAGAACTGTTTCCACAATTTAAATACTCTGCACGATTCCCGATTCTTGGAACACTGAGATGAAACCATACTGATAAAGCATTTATAGAGTAAAAACAACATCACCCACCCCCCACACACACTTCTAAAGAATTTCAATCAAAATAACAAATTTATAAGAGTTTGAAAAAAAAACCCATTAATTTTCCCCAAGTCAAAAGATATCTATGAGGCAAATTTCTCATGAGTACTTGCAAAGATATAGATTAGCTTAAAAAGTATTGAAAGACTACAGCTAAAACACAAATTAGAATACTGATTCCCCGACAGATTTCAAAGGAAGCAGCCATTATGTGTGAAAAAAGTGTCAGTTTTATATACTAAGACACACCAGTACAACATCTAAGAAACAATTCTTATATACCTCTGTAATGAAGGGTTGCTAAAAATAATATGCAAAAATAATTCAAGTTTATCTCAATTTTAAAAGATAAAATTAAAGCTATTTGTTCAATGGGGTTATATGAAGAAAATTAAATAGCTGGGATTATAATATAATTTAATTTCATTAACAAGATATTGATATTGTTTGTATGACATACCTGTATTCCAATAATCAACAAAATCTCGTTTGGAAAGTCCAACAGGAATCTAAAAAATTAGAAAATTGCATCACAAACTATTTTACGAAATCTACAATTCATTAAAATTTGTACACATTTTCAAACAAATCCTTAGATGTTAATGGTAGAATAAAACTTTATACAAATTTCCCACAGATATAGCATTAAAAGATCAACATGTTATAATTAAATGCTAAAAAGACCTTGCAATTTTCCTAATTTTTGAAGCTCTTTTAAAGTAATGTATGTTTATGAAAATTTTCATTGTTTGTGGAAAAAAATGCCTCTTTTCTCTATCTATATGTGCATAGACGGGTTTTAAAAATTAAATTGCTTGAATGTTTCAATTTGAGAACAATTCAATTTTCTCATTGTATTCTGAAGTAATCAAGACCTAATGTATCCACAAAGTATATACTGTTTTTCAGATCAAGATGCATTTTCAATGTATTGAATAAGAAAATAATTTCAAATATAATGATGCTAACTAATTGAAAATTTCAAAATATTAGACAATAGCAGAATTTTTTAAAATTATTTTTTGCAAAAATCTGGAATTTTTTCATCATGCTACAAAAAAAAAAAAAAAAAAAAAGGAAAATTAATAAGTTGCATTATTAAACTACATGAGTAACTGACCAAGTGATTTTGAACCATGATCAAGGGAGGATTTCAATTGTGTATGTGAGCTGCACCTTACACTTCAAACTTCTGTAACATGGCAGTGTAGGGACTTTTCACAAATCTATATACATCAGCCCCTCTATACAGTAGGTCTTCAGAGACACTAGGATTAGAATCAACAACTTGACAGATAAAATGCTAGCCATGAGTTCTTGAAACAACGACCAATTAACTACCATGGCCAAAAATTATTGAAGGGAAAAGAACCATTACATTAATCAGTGTTCACTCAAGATTTTTTTTAAAAAAGGTCTGAGTCAAAAGTTTAACAATAGGCAATTTTTTAAGTAAAAAAGGCATAGCATTGCCAAAAGGTGAAGTTAGAAATAAAAGTAATTCACTTTGTGTTGCAAAAGTAATTTTTTCTTCATAAAATAATAATTTGAAATACAAAAAAAGATCTTGGGTAAATCAGCAACGATATTTTACACACTTATTTCTTTTTTACTCTCCTCCCTACTTTGATTCTGAAAAAGCAGCTTTACCAAAATTCATTTATAACATATTTTCAAAGAAAAATTTATTAGTTTCTACAACAAATCAAAAACTATTTTCTATGCAGCAGGTTTAAGATTTTAGTACAAAACATATATATATATACTAGCCGTTACCCACCCGCTTCACTGGGTACTTCACGATGTTGTATATATGTATACTGTTTACATATATATTAATTATTGATATCTAGCATTAAGAATTCGATTGTATTGAAAAATATATTTATAGCTGTTACACTCTCGCCCCTTGATATAAAAAGAACATAAATTATATCTGATTTCTATTTATATCTAAAATACAGGGAGAAAGATTTTTTTCTCTCACACTTAACCTAATAATCAAGTGGATTTCCACCAAAGCAACTTTCAGTGGATCTCTACTCCATAAAATAAACATGCGTGCTAAATTTCAAGTGTAAATCTAACAAAGCAAAAACGGAATTTTTATCATCAATACCTCGTTGAGAGCACTCTTAGCGGATTCCAATTCAATAAAAGAAGTATGCAAATCAAATTTTATTATTGTAGTCTTAGCAGTTCGAAAACGGGAATTTTGTCTATTAATACGCCCCAATAACTCTCCCCGCTTCCCCCTGGAGTTGATTTCCGTACAATCCATTCTTAGGGGAACTCTATTCAACTAATGAAAAAAGTGCTCAACAAATTTCAAGTAAATGAGTTAAATTCAAAAACAGGAATTTTTCTATAACACGTCTTAATCCCTCGCAACCCCACGCCTTTGGGGGTCCGTTTTCGCAAAAATCTTTGTAAAAGGAAATTTATTCCATGAACGGAACATACCTTCAAATTTTCAAGCAGGTGTTTCTATTAGTTGAAAAGCGGAAATATTTATCTATTACGCCCCTTAATCCCCTCAGTGGCCCTTGGGGATCAAATTTCCCCAAAACTATTTTGTAGCGGATCTCTACACCATGAAAGGAATTCGCTTACCAAATTTTAAGACTGTACGTCTAATAGTTTAAAAATGGAAATAATTATCTATAACGCCCCTTAAGCCACTAATTAAACGATACTCACAAAACCCATCTTACGGCATATCTCTACTCAGTGAATGGAATCAGCTTACTAAATTTCGAGAGTTTACGTCTAATAGTTTAAAAAAGGAGTTAATTGCCTATAACGCCCCTTAATTCTCCACAACGCCACTTGGGGTCGATTTTCAAAAAACCCATTTTGCACCGGATCTGTACTCTATGAAAGGAATCCGCTTACCAAATTTCAAGACTGTACGTCTAATAGTTTATAAATAGAAATAATTATCTATAACGCCCCTTAAGCCCCGCAACGCCACTTAGGAAACGATTTTCACAAAATCCATCTTACGGCATATCTGTACTCAGTGAATGGAATCTGCTTACTAAATTTCGAGATTTTACGTCTAATAGTTTAAAAAAGGAGTTAATTGCCTATATAACGCCCCTTAATTCTCCACAACGCCACTTGGGAGTCGATTTTGACAAAACCCATTTTTCAGCGGATCTGTATTCTATGAAAGGAATCCGATTACTAAATTTCAAGACTGTACGTCTAATAGTTTAAAAATGGAAATAATTATGTATAACGCCCCTTAAGCCACTTAGGAAACGATTTTCACAAAGCCCATTTTATGACAGATCTCTACTCAGTGAAAGGAATCTGCTTACTGAATTTCGAGATTTTACGTCTAATAGTTTAAAAAATGAGTTAATTGCCTATAACGCCCCTTAATTCTCCACAACGCCACTTGGGGTCGATTTTCACAAAACCCATTTTGCAGCGGATCTGCACTCTATAAGAGGAATCCGCTTACCAAATTTTAAGACTGTATGTCTAATAGTTTAAAAATGAAAATAATTATGTATAACGCCCCTTAAGCCCCGCAACGACACTTAGGAAACGATTTTCACAAAACCCATCTTATAGCGGATCTCTACTCGATGAATGGAATCTCCTTACTGAATTTTGAGATTTTGCGTCTAATAGTTTAAAAAAGGAGTTAATTGCCTATAACGCCACTTAATTCCTACAACGCCACTTGGGATTCGATTTTCACAAAACCCATTCTGTAGGGAATCTGTACTTTATGAAAGGAATCCGCTTACCAAATTTCAAGACTGTACGTCTAATAGGTTAAAAATGGAAATATGTCTGCTAAATTATGTATAACGCCCCTTAAGCGCCCTCCATGCCCCTTGGAGGTCGATTTTCGTAAAACTCATTATGTAGGGAATCTCTACTTTATGAAAGAAATCTGTGTACCAAGTTTCACGACTGTACATCTAATAGTTTAGTAATGCAAATAATTATCTATAACGCACCTTAAACCCCCGTAACGCCCCTTGGGGTTCGAACTTTGCAAAATCCGTTCTTAGCTGACGTCTACTCCATGAAGGGAACCTACCTACCAAATTTCAAGTCTGTAGGTTTAATAGTTCCGGAGATATCGTGATTAGTCAGTCAGTCAGTGAGTCGCTTTTCTCCTTTATATATATACTAGCTGGTATACCCGTTCTTCGCACGGGTGAACTGAAAGGTTAAACAACACAGATTGAAGGATAAAGAAGTTTTTAATGAGTTAATTTTAAGTGAATTGCAAATTAAACAAAAAAAGCTTTTCACATATCTCAGCTGAAGAAAAAAAAAAGAAAAATACCTTTGTTAAATTTTAAGTCTGTAGATCTAATAGCTGATAAAAAGGATTTTTTTTATATTTATAACTCCCCGTAAAACTCTTGAGGGTTGATTTTTGAAAATACCTCCCTAAGCTGATCTCTGCTCAGCAAAAGTAACACATTGTTAAAAGTTTTCTGACGCTTAAAATATTGTAAATAATTTATAACTGAAAGTGTCATACATTAATATAAATTTCTGTTGAATTTATTTTATGTGAAAATTGTAATACTCGCAAGCAACACCGTTTCCTAAATAACAATGGCGATTCAATGGAAAAAATAGCGAAATGTTGACAATAGAGTCAAGTTGGCAAATGTCTAGCTACTTTCATAGCTCAAACTTTATTAGAGCTTTGTAAGACCCGCCGTGTAGGAGAGCGTGCACGTTAATGCTTTATCTACCGCATTATGATCTACAGAAATTTTTTCATGCAATATTTTTTTAGGTCACTACATTGAAAATTAAAGGGACATACATAAACAAAATACTCCACTTAGGGAAATTTAATCGGTTAGAGCTAATAAATTAATTAAATATATTCCACTGTAAAATTAATTATATACACCATTCACTTAAAATAAATAGTCAAATCGTTTTCTAAGGTCTCCATAAACATAAGACACTTAAATTTTGACATTAACTATTTTTGGGGCACAAAATGATAATCTTTTGCAATCTGCTGAAAACGCTCGCAGCTGAAAATGTAATATCTGCTACAAAACTATTTGCCTTCCCGTTAAAATACTCATCATAGAACCCGTGCCATCATATATCTTGGAAGAGTGGATTTCAAAGAATATTCCAGCTAAGTATTGGTAGAATATTCCTGCTAAATTGGTGTGGCATGGTAGTTAGGAGAAGGGGGTGCCAGCTCAGGTGTCGTCCACGTCACTTGACGATGGTTCAAAATTATATGGTCCGTCGCCAAAAGCCCTCATGTAGCTGAACAGTGCAACGTTAATATTCACTCACTGAAAAAATACAGTACAGTAGTTATAACTATTTTTATACATAAAAATGCAATATCTGCTTATTCAATTAAAATTATAGCATTATAATTAATTACTAACCACACAAACAAATTTTGAAAATTTATCCAAATGATGTAGTGTGAAAGAGAAAGTTTATTCAGACAGACAACAAATGTGTCTTATATGCATATAGATTTGTTTGAATTCTTGTGTATTATTACTTTTGTAAGCTTCATGACATACTTTATGGTGTACCAGTATTTTAAAGCTGACTGAGCAACAGCAACATTTAGCTGGGTATAGCTAGTTATAACATAAAATTAAATCTTAAAAAGATATCAAAAATAAAAGACGACTCAATATTTTGAATAAATCAGTATAAACATTTTCATACAAACACAATATATATATATATATATATATTGTAAAATATTTATTTTGCTATTTGCATTTCAGACAGACATCAAACAAAATTTTAAAAATTGTCAAAAACAGAAAAACAGATAAAAAAAACATATTTAAGAAAAATACCACTGATTAATTTTGCCAAAGACATCGCAATGTGCAAAAAAATATTTGTAGTACATAATAACCAAAAAAAAAATGTAAGTACTAAAATATTAAAAAAAAACAAAATTTATATATTGAATTAATTAAGGATTACTTTGGAGGGAAAGATAAAACAGGCTAAGATAATACTCATAATATTAATTTCATATTGGTTAACTACTCATTTTTGGCATGATTTTGAAATCATGCCAAATTGGTATGTTGCGGCCAGTCTAATGTTATAGTAATGCACAGAATTAAAGGTACTTACGTATTATTGCAACCTATTGGTGACATTATACAAAATGAAGCACATGATTGCCAATTCAACGCATACAAAGTTGGGATTGCCAAAGTGGCGAGTTTTTTGAACGTTGGCGACTGTGCAAAAATACCCAAGTACTAAAAAAATTATCAAAGTATATATATATATATCCCGAGCATAAAAATAAATTGAAAAATGAAGTACAATACTAACATTAACTGACATAAAAAGAACTGAACTAACTTTATCAATGCAAAAGCATAATTTGAAAAAATAAGGTATTTACTTATAACCCCAACCTTTTGGCGACATTATATGAAACAAAGCACATGACTCGCAATTCAGCATATATATGACGTGCGAAATCAGGGTTGCCAACTTGGTAAGTTATTTTGAATGTTGGCGATTGTTAGGATAGCACATAGGTGCCAAAATAATTTATCTTACCACTACCTGCTTCCTCAACATACTCATTTTTGGCATGATTCTGAAATCACGCCAAATTGGTATGTTGCGGCCAGTCTAATGTTATAGTAATGTACAGAATTAGAGGTACTTATGTATTATTGCAAACTATTGGTGACATTATACAAAATGAAGCACATGATTGCTAATTCAACTCACACAAAGTTGGAATTGCCAAAGTGGCGAGTTTTTAACATTGGCGACTGTGCAAAATACCCAAGTACTAAAAAATTATCAAAGTATATATATATATATATATCCCGAGCATAAAAATATATTGAAAAATGAAGTACATTACTAACATTAACCGACATAAAAGAACTGAACTAACTTTATCAATGCAAAAGCATAATTTGAAAAAATAAGGTACTTACATATAACCGCAACTTATTGGCGATATATGAAACGAAGCACGACTCAAAATTCAACATATATATATGACATGTAAAATCGGGTTGCCAACTTGGCAAGTTATTTTGAATGTTGGCGTTTGTTAGGATAGCACATAGGTGCCAAAATAATTTATCTTACCACTACCTGCTTCCTCAACATACTCATTTTTGGCATGATTCTGAAATCACGCCAAATTGGTATGTTGCGGCCAGTCTAATGTTATAGTAATGTACAGAATTAGAGGTACTTATGTATTATTGCAAACTATTGGTGACATTATACAAAATGAAGCACATGATTGCTAATTCAACTCGCACAAAGTTGGAATTGCCAAAGTGGCGAGTTGTCTTGAACGTTGGCGATTGTGCAATAATACGCAAGTACTACAAAAATTATCCAAAGTATATATACATCCCGAGCATAAAAATAAATTGAAAAAATGAAGTACAATACTAACATTAACCGACATAAAAAGAACTGAACTAACTTTATCAATGCAAAAGCATAATTTGAAAAAATAAGGTACTTACATATAACCGCAACTTATTGGCGATATATGAAACGAAGCACGACTCAAAATTCAACATATATATGACATGTAAAATCGGGGTTGCCAACTTGGCAAGTTATTTTGAATGTTGGCGATAGCCAGGATAGTACATAAGTTCCAAAAATAATTTATCTTATGACCACCTGCTTCCTCAAAAGGTATTTAAGCCATTTGTCTGTTTTGCTCATTCTCTGATGCCTATTCCAGTTTGATATGTAATTACTACCAGCACTGCTTTTGCTTGGGCAGTATGATTTTCTGCATGGCAATTTTATGCACTGAAGCCAGTAGTATTATACCCTTAAAGGTTAAAATAAAGACACATGAAATTGCAAAGAACCATATTATTGGATCAAGTGTAGTATAGGGGGCTACTTGGCGCAGTCCTTCATTTTGGTTACTAAAAGTGGTCCCCAAGGTACTTTTTTCGGTATTATTTATTTTAGAATGAATTCGATATCTCACCATGACATTTAGATAAAAATCCGAAGAAAAATCGCCAAATCCAAAGTGCCCCCCCCTATACTACATTTGAACCGAACTGAAATATAACCCTTATCAATGAGAAGTTTTAGTTTGTCAAAATTATAATCTTCGCATTCTAAAGAAATAAATAAATAAGTTATACTTTGCAAGCAAAATCACGCACATAAACATCCCGCGATAATACCTAAATGTTGCCAAAACAACAAAACAAAGTTTTAGTTGTTGAAAGAATTATCCTTAAAAAAATTATTTATTCGAAAAATAATCCTAATTAAATATCAAAGAATAGAAAAATTGAATAAATATTCCAACCTATAAACAAAGCTACAGTAAAAATATGTAATAATCTTGAAAAAATGCATGTAAAGTATAAATTGTCCACTTAGTGAGAAACGTGACTACATATGACGTCATAACACTGGAAAATCACTTAAAAATTAAAATTTAAAAAATTTGGAAGGAATTATGAACGCCAAACCTATTTAAGAACCTTTCTGGTGTAATTTTGTGTACGTGTACCAAGTTTCACGTTATTTGGGTGTCTGGATCTCGAGTTATGAGGGAACAGACAAACAGACAACAAATGCGTCTTATATATATATATATATATATATATATATATATATATATATATATATATATATATATATGTATGTATATATATATATAGATAGATAGATAGATAGATAGATAGATAGATTTATTTTGAAAAAAATAATTGAAAAATTAGAATTTTAGGTTATACAAAACAAAATAAGCCCATTATAAACCATTGCACTTCTCTGAAAATGATTCATTAATTATAACTTCAAACACATTTATCTTTTTACCTGTTGCATTTTTTAACATCTGTTGAACTTTTGTAAATACCATGTTTTGCACTTCATAAAGGAGAGCTAATTTTTAATCAACTGCAGGGAGAAATTACAATTTTCCCTTATTTTTTCCTAAAAACCTAATTTTAAAATCAATGTTAAACAGTCCACAAATGAGCCCTATCTAAAAATGAATTCAAAACTTTAATGTGATACAGTGTTTGATTTTGGAGGACAAATATTCTTTTTATCTAATATGTCTGCTAAAATTACATTTGTTTCCAATATTATACTATACTTTATTATATTACATATTCAAGCAATAAATTTTTACAATTCTATTTGAATTTTCAAAATGAATATTTACTCTGATACATAAGCCATTCAATATTAAAAATAATTGTGCAAGTTTTCAAGTGCAAAGCACATTTTAATTTTAATTTATATTGTTTTGTAAGACTTCAAACAAAAATAAGAATTTTTATGTTAATTATTCTCTCATTTTTGAAAAAAAAAACATTTAGTTCAAAACAAAAATCAAATTCACAATCAATACAAAAATAACAAAAATTACCATACACTTCAGTAGAAGTAGACATGAAAGTTGCAATTTTATTAATGGCATAATTATTTATAATAAGACATATTAAAGTATATTGGAATATGTAATATATTCCAAATTGAATTCTCAGTTTTTTTAAATAATTTATGAAATTATAAGAATGATTGAGAATATAAAAATGTATATGCAATATAAAAAATAATCCATAAAATTTTATAATGTGCAAAGAAATACATAAAAAGGAACTTTAAAGTGTTTATAAAATGCAATTAATTAAATACAACAGACAGGTCAAATATTTGACACATAGTTTTATTTCACTGTAAAATTATTGATGAACAGGAAATTTAGAACATAAAATCTTCGAGTCAAAGTTTTTCTCTGTATAAACATTTTAAGAAACAAGAAATAAAGTCCATTTTATTAAATATGCAAAATTTGGAAAGGGAAATCGCAAGATGAAATCCATGTTTTCATTAAATGAGAGAAAACTGAATTAGTTACCGATATTCCTGCCTTCTGCACGAACCATTCCTATTTAGCCTATAATTGTTCCTAAATGGTTGAAACTCCATTATTTTTGTTTAAAATTCTACATTTGGCATCCCCTTTTATAAGATAAAGTTTGCATTTTTTTTTACATTATTTATAAAAATTTGACAAATTTTTAATATGAAATATTTTAAAATATATAATTAAATTTTATACAAATAAATAAATTTTCTATGATACAAAAATCCTTTCATTTCTCAAAAATCAACAAATTATAGCAATTTATGAAACAACTACATTTTCATTTGCTTTCTCATATAAACAGAAACCACCACAATCGGCCACACAACCACAGAAACCACATCAATTTAATTTCTAAACTTGCACCCAATTTTTTAAATTCTTTTTCTTACTCCTATATCATATGTTTTAGAGAAAAATTAAAAAGAACTTGCCTGCTTAACTGAATATCAACTGTATATCAAATTACTTAAATTTACCTACATATTTATAATCTTCATTCAGATTAACATGCAAGGTTCAAAGCAAATTTGTATTTAAAACAGAAGGTCTTTAAGATTTTTCTAACACTTATTTTGTGAATTTTAATTTATAAAAAAAATGTCATTTAACACAATATAACTAAAAAATACATTTCAAATACAAGAACTAGTTTGATATCCCAGTGCTATGCGCCAAGTAGCACTTGTTGTCGAGTTACATGGAATCCAAGAGAGCGGTCTAGCAGTAACAAATTGTCAGGAAAATAATTTGAAAGAACTGTTTAGAAATAGATTTCAAACAAATAATCTAGGAATAGATTGAAAATAAACAATATCAATCATTAATCAATATAATATAATAATTATATTAGGTAATATATAATAATCCTATAATATAATTTAATAATAAGGTGCAATGATGAATAAGAACCAGTAATTATATAGAATAATCACATGTAATATAATATAATATTAATTATCATAAATAATAATAATTGTTTTTAAAATTATATTATATTATACATAAATTAATTACATAATATACATTACAACTAATCAATAATGAATATCAGTTAATACTTGCAATATTCTAAAAACTGTGAGTTCCTTCAATAAACTTCATCGAACAAGGAATGTTTAAAAATGCCTTATTTAAAAGTAAAATAAAGAGAAAATGTGCAATAATTAAAAACACAATTCTCATATTCTTTAAAAATAAATAAACTGGTACTCAACAATGGTATTAGAAGTACCCATATTCGAAAATAGCACAAAATACAACAGAAGCAGCAGAATGTTTGCAATGAAAATGGTTAAATTTTTAAAGAAATCGAATTAAAATCGTCTGAAATTAATAGAGTTACAGCATATAAAAAAAACAACAACAAAAATTAACTAAAATATAAGTCATCCCCATGGCAACCACATTACCCCATGATAAAAATATAAAGGTAACCATATTGTAATGCCATAATAATTATCCATTTTGGCAATCATAAACAACTTGGCGCGAAGCACTCGGATATCAAATGAGCACCATTACATTTAAAGTATTGAGTTAATTTTATATTTTACTATGGATTATTGTTACTTAATAAAGGATTGAAAATTTTATCCTTAAAAGTATTTTTCAATGTACAGTTTTAACAAAATATAGATTTTAAGATGAACTTTTTCAAACAAAAATAATTTTTCCTTCAAGTTATACCATCAAGGCCGGATATACGTATGGGCTGCAACCCAGGGCCCCCATTCCCCTTTGAAAATAATAAACAGAAAAAGATGCTTACATTCAAAATAGTAACCAAATAATAAAGCAGTAAAAAAACCAAAATAAAATACCCAAAATACTATATGAAATTTATTTTTATTTTTGAGTGCAAGAGCAATTTACTTTTGTCCTTTCGCTCTACCACCGAATACGCGAAAATTAATAACTAACAGACATAGGCACTATCATAGAGTGGCGCGGAGAAATATCGAGTATTTATACAAACGTATTGGCACTATTTCTGCAGCCATTCACTTTTGTGCAATAATAATTGTAAGTTAAAAATAATATACTGATTTGTTGCTGTGACCTGTGCATAATACCTGAAATTAAAAGGTACCTGTTTATTCAAGTAAAAAGTAAGTACCAATACACATATCTAAGTTATTTAAGTAGGAAGATATTGAAGTTATGATTAAGTATTTTCAATTTTTCAAAGATTGAAAGCATCAGAATTTTCCATAAGTATGTATTTTATCTTAAAATTTGGGGTGAGTAAATTAATTACTTCTATAGAATGGAAAAAATAACACTCATTTTATGCGGATTACAGAGATTTCCTGCGAATATTATGGATAAAAGTAAAGTGGTCTTGATTTTCATAATAAATTGGGTTTTTTAAGTATAGGTAGCAACACAGCAAATAACGGATGACAACGGAAAAATAATGTTTATTTAAAGTCGGGCAAATAACTCTTAAGTTTATTTTTATAAAAACCCCTTTAAATGGATGGGCCAAAAAAGTTTTAAGTTTTAGCGAGTATAGACAAAGAGATTTTTTTTAAAAATAAACTAGGTATTTTTTTAATTATCTCAGAAATATACTATATTTTTTTGTAAAAATTTATTAGAATATTTTTATTTTATTAAGAACAGTTGGTTGTGTTATCATAATTTTATGACCTAAACTTTTAAATTTATTTTCAAGAAAACTAAGTTCTTAGTATACAATATAAAAATGTCTGATAAAAAATATATAAGTGGAGCAGAAAAACGAAAATTATTGTTAATTCGAGAAAAAGAAAAAATTAAATGCGTCAAAATTTTGACCTTTTTTTACAGTGGAACAAAGTAACAAGAATATAATAAATGCCGACACATTAATAAGTGTAAGGAAAAAAAACTTAGCCAAAGAAAACGGAGAAACACAAGCAAATATTAATGATGAAAATATGCAAGATCTAGATCAGTGATTCGCAACCCCCGGTCCGTGGATCAAATGGTGCTGGGCTACCTAAAGAACATTAAACACTATTGCCATTTTATTTAAAGTGGTGCATTTTTCTCGGATTTGCGCAACTTTCCATGGAAATCACTCTATAATCCATGTTAAATCACTTTTATTCATTTTTGGTGTAACTATATTTTATTCTGAAGGCATATTTAAATGTAACTAAATTAAAATTGTTAAATCAAAACAATCTAAAATATAAACAATCAACGTGTCCTACCCTCAGCGGGCCGCTGCAAAATTATCAAACGTTGACCGGTCCGCAGCGATAAGAAGGTTGCAGAGCACTGATCTAGATGACCAGCAGCCTTCTGAAAAAGATATTGTTCAGCCAGAGGACATCAGTAATGCCCTGATTGAAAAGTGTTAAAAAAAATTTTAGTTTGAGAAATACATTGACGTGGGTTCAGAGGCTAATCGATACGTAATAATTTTATTGATTATATCTTTCCACATGAAATGAGTTATTTTCAAAATAAAGATCCGGAAGATGATTTATATTCTGTTTCGGTAAGAGAATACAAAGAACTAAAGAGATCCTTTTCGAATAATCATTTCATTAAAAAAACTTAAAAATGGCCAATTGATGGAAATATCTTAGCTATGTTATTCAATTAGTATTGGTAGTGTTTTTTGTTTGACGTACAAAATTTTTTCAAGATAAATTCTCAACCGGCTTATCTGATTGGAAACAATTAACAAGTTGTTTAAAAAATCATGAAAATTCTATTGAACACAAAAATTTAATGTTAGTTTGGTTGATACGAAAAGAAAATAAGTCTGTTTTAGATAAACAGTTACTACAGGACCAACTAAAAAGATACAGAATATTAACACAATGTCATCAAACGTGTTATTGCGGTAGTAAAGTATTTGGCTATAAAAGGCTTAGCATTTAGGAAGTTTTTGGTTTTCCTCATAATGGTAACTTTATGAGTGCCCTGGAACTACAAACAGAGTTCAACCCATTCCTTCATGAACACAAAGAATGGCGAGAACTGCAACCACAATCATTAATATCGTACTTATCAAAAACAATATATGAGCAAATAATTGAGATCATTGGCAAGCAAATCATTAAGGCAATTACAACTCAAGCAAATAACGATGACATAAAGTACCATTCAATTGTGATGGATTCAACACCAGATTTGGCCCACAATGACCAAGTTGCTATTGTACTACGATATTGTTGTGGGGAAAAGTGTATGAAAGATGTGTCTCCTTAATTAGATTAGTAGTCACATTGACTTATACTTATTTTATTATTATAAAGTTTAAAAATGGATGTCAGCAATTTTGGCTTTAAAAAGTTAACGCCTGCTATTTATTTCGAATTATGGAGTATTTAATTGCTTTTCCTAGTGAAAAGGAGTTTCAGTGTGGTTGCTAAACTCTAATATAAAAGAAAGAAAAGGACTGGACACTACTAACAGAGGAGATTTCGGGTTATATCTGATGAGATTGATGCCAAAAGATGAAAATTAGTTATTGAACCACCAGGTTCATCCTTCCCTTTACAAAAATTTGTTCAATTTGTATCAATTAAATTTTAATTTACTTAACGTGTGTTTCTTAAGTTTTAAACACTACACTTCGCTACATTTAGACATTTAAATCTTTTAGTTAAGTATCTTAAAAAGTAAGTACTTCTATAACAGCAGTCAAAAAGACATTTAAGTTGATAACTCACAAAAATTCTACATTAGGTAAGAAGGGTGACCCCAAAACCGAAAAACATGGTAAGGAGTCTAAGAGATGAAAAGTTTGAGAACATCTGGTTTATTGCAACAAATATATGTTTTCTTTTCTGCTTTGACCCATAGATGATAACTTCTAAAACGTGAAATTAAACTGAAATTTACCTTAAAGTTTAAGTCAGACCAGATGGTCTTGTTTTTGTGACGCTGCTGAAGCCTTAAAAGATAATTATGGTAATATCATGAATATTCTTAAGACATTTAGTGACAATGAAATGAGAAAATTGATTTTATAAAAGAGGCAGTAAATTTATTTAATAAATTAACAAAACTTGAAACTGCCATTTTAAAATTATATTTTGGGAAGAAATTTTACAAAGATTTAATTCAGTTAACAAAAAAAATTACAGGCCCCTGGTTTGTATATCTGTGAAGGGAATAACTTAATTACGTAATTTAAAAAACTTTTATAAGCAATGTATGACATGAAACATATCAGAAACTAAAGGAGTATCAAGATGCAGCCAAAAAATTAAGTCCTAGTATAGAAACCGAACATAGCGATGTGAACAAGAGATGGGTTGCTTCAAAATGTGCAGATAAATCCACAGAAAAAGCTGTGTATGGAAGAGAAAAATTTAAAAGAGACACGCTCATTGTGTGTGTGTTGCGTTAGGCAAGCTAATCATTGATTTAAATAGAAGAATAAAGTAAGAAATTAAAATTTTTGATGGATTTGCAAGATCAAAAAGTAAGAAGAACCTCAGCCTGTAGAATACACACGCTATCATTGTTTACTTATCAGATGACGTAGACCAACATTTGGTAAATGAAGGTGTTCAATTCAAAACTTATCTAAAACAAACTGAGCTAGAGTCCTCTACTTGTAGGGATATGTTCAATGTAATTTTTGAAAAGAAACTTGTTGACATTTTTCCAAATTTGTTTACCATTTTAAAGGTTTTTCTAACGCTCCCTATTACTAGTTGTGAAGCGGAACGTGCGTTTTCTAAAATGTCCTATATAGAAAACAAATATAGAACAATGACAAATACTAGACTTAGTTATTTATTACTTCTTTGTATTAATACTGATCTCCCCACAGACTTAAAATGTGATGGGCAAATAAAAAGAATTTGCAGCACAAAAGTTTAAAAAAGTTTTTTTGTAAATTATGTTGTTTATAACATATTTAAATTGTTTGAAATAAAAAGAAAACCTTAAATTTTGTATATTTTAAATTTTCCCACACAAATTTTTTTTTGGAAAATGGCAAAAACTTTAATTATTTATGGGGCCCCTTAGATATTGTTAGCCCAGGGCCCCCAAAAGTCACGGTCCGGCCCTGTATACCATCATTTGTTATACAAATTACCATATAATTAAATACTTGATTTTCAGTTCTTAGGAATACTTAGAATTAAAAAGTTTTTTTCATCTTACTCTGGGGATCTTCTTAACCCCTTATGCGCTGTGGACATGTATACACGTCCAGCTCAGCTGGTGCATTTGATGCCCTGGACGTGTATACTCGTCCTTCCAAAGAATGACTTTTTACATTGTACTGCTCTGTTTAAAACTAGTCCCATGGCTTTGGAATACAATAAAATGACATTGACAGTGTTTGCAAAGAATTTACTTATTTCGGTGAAGAGGTGGGGAAGAGAAATTTGTACGAATATATTCCAGGAAGGATGAAATTCAATGCTGATTTAAGCTCATTTCAGGCCCTGAAGATCTACAGGCCTCCTTGGCACTGGAGGATCAAAATTTATAACCAGAAATGTGGTAAAGTCCAGCTTATCCGGGCCCCGCCCCAAGCACCCAATGGATAAACCAGCACTGATGAAATTCATAGCTAAGCAGTGCTTCTTGTTTTCTTGCTTGAGTGTGCTCTTTTCTATCCTCTATTTGCTCTCACTTTTGCTTATTGTATTGTGTTTGTGCAAGGAAAAATATATTAGCCGTGAATCTTGCTATCTATCAGTGCACTGAATGTGATGCTGATTTATGTGTTCAACCATGTTTCAGGATGTGTCATACAAAACATTATAATTTTTATTTTTATTCTATTGTAACTCTAGACATTATACATTTTAAATTTTCCTTTTTTTATTTTATCCTTTTCTTTCTTAAAGTGAAAGTAAACAATTTTTAGGTTGAAAAATGTCTCCTCTTTTCTCCCAATTTACTATATAACAATGTACGCTTGCGTAAAAAATGGTGGTACTGGGAGGGAGGTGAATTTTGCAGCTTTTCCTTGGCAATTAAGGCACTAATACCATAAGACAAAATACAAATCAATCATAGATAAAATAATGAAAACATCAACTTAATCCCATAAGTGCCACCAGCATATATATCTGTCTTGCTCAATTGGAGCATTAAGTGCCCAGGACATAAATATCTGTCCTGCAGAAGTGCGATTATTTTCTTTGCACTGCTATCAGTAAAACTATTCCGAAGGCTTTGGAATGCAATAAAATGACTTTGACAATGTTTTCAAAAGACTTACTTATTTCAAAGAAAAATTTACTTAGTTGTGCCTTTTCTTTTCTCCCCCAATACACTACATAGGTGTGCCTATGTGAAAAACAGTGGCACGGGGAGCGAAGCACATAACTTTTAATCATCAGTTAAGAGATTAAGACCAAATTACGAATATTTAGCTATTTAAATTTTAAAAATTAAGAAATGTGTATGCTGTTTTGATGGATTATTGAATGTTAGCATGCAGAAAATTAAAAATATATTGAAATTAAAAAATAGATTTTTAAATTTCTCTCATTAAAATTTTACTATCTTACCAAGTAATAAGATGTAGAAATTTAAAAATATACATTGGGGTCAATTCTAAATAAAAATATGCTTTTTGCATAGTTTTTTTAAGTTCAGGAGAAACTGACGAATACTAAAGATTTTAAAAAATATACACCTTTACTCTGCCAAAGTAGGAATCTAAACCAGGCAAAGAGTTGGAGATCTGCTTTGAAGCCTCAATTGTTTCCTTTTGGCTGATGCTGAAAACCCCTTGATTGGCAACAACATAGACTGCACCTCCAGACAATCCCATCTTCAGAAGAGGACTGAGAAGGAGAATATCAATTATATTTGTGCAGTACACTAAAAATCTTATTTAAAAAAATATTTAGAATTTTTTATACAATACACACATGCATAACTAAAGTCCCAGTCTTTAACTTGAGATTTAAATACTATTATTCAAATGTCAAAATGCTCTAGCATATTTTAAGTATTTATTTTAACTTGGGTATTATTTTTAATGAAATTGCTCTGAACTTTAACAATTATTGACTCATAATCAACAGCCAATACATAATGAGGGCAAAGAAATTCTTTTTTCAAATAAAATGAATTCTTCCATTATAAAAGCTAAATCAGTACTTATGCATTATAAAATTGACCAATTTTGTGAAATCTAAAGATGTCAACAAATGCTGTCATCATTAATATTATGTTCAATCATGTACAGCAGGGGTGTCCAACACGCGGCCCACCAGTAAGTAAGTTGTGGCCTGCCGACTCTTTTTAAAAAAATTTTAAATGTCAGATTTTTAAAGTTTTTTCATTTTGAAATTTATTTGAGGGGAAATTTATATATGGTATATTTATATACAGGGAGACCTGTGTACCTAGGGCCACCCCATTTTTAAAAATTTTTTTTTAGTAATATTTAGTTCTAAGTTTTATAACTCAGTTGGGTGAGTGACAACACCGATCCCTACTTTGGCATTCTTTCTGAAATTTTATAAAAGAAAGCTATAGCAAGTTATAAATGAAAAACAGTTTTACATGGTCTAAAGAAAAATTTTGCAGTTTATCTCTTTTTATTGTTGTACAAAGATAAGTCAAATATTTTTCTTTGAATTCTAGTACATAATTTTGTTTGTAACTTTAAGTACTAAATTAGATTTTAAATAAATCCCCTCTCTATCTGGGTTTTTCTACAGAAGACATTTTGTATGAAATTACCTAATCTTGTACCTAGGGCCACATAGTTGCCTTGTACCTAGGGCCACATAGTTGCCTTGTACCTAGGGCCATGGCCCTACGTACAATTGCAATTAATATTCTTTGTTATTTTATTAAAAAAGTTTTTATAATATAAGGAGGTAATTAATTATCTGAACCATTTTGATTTAGTCAAATTTTTAATTATAATTGGAAGTTATTTAAATGAGAGGAGTGTGTATGTTCTAAAACTTTCAATATGCTTGATTTATAAAAAAAAATGTTTGCTACCATTATTGTTATTATTCAGAATTTTAATTTTGTTTTTACACAAACATAAAAATTCATTTAATAAAATAAAATTCTTTATGCTTATAAAAACAGAAGCTTGATTCTAAATAATTTCTAATAAGCATACTTCTCGAAGTAAATCCAACAGAGGTGGCCAAAAATCAGGGAGAGGTAGAATCTTGACTGACACTCCAGAAAAGGAAGAAATCAAAAATATCATGCAATTAAAATGCCCCCCCCCCCAAAAAAAGAAAACTTGTGAAAAAACTTGAATTTGAGAGAGAAATTAAGGCAACTTCATCCAAAAAATTATCAGATATTGAAGATTCTCATTCTCCTGATGCAAATTCTACAGTAGCTCATGTAAGAAATACTATTGAAAAGGGGGGGCTTTTTGTTTAACAAAAATACAAGGCAAAAAAACTGAAAATTTTTATGTGGCAGAAATAATAGATGTTAAAGAACACTATAGTGTTAAATTTATGAAGAATATTGCTCATTCAAATAAGTTTCTTTATGATAAAGAAGAAACTTTTGAAATTGAAAACAGAAATACTGTGTTCAAATTGCCCAAACCACAATCTGTTGGTGCTTCAGAGCGACAATGTATACAGCTCACTTTTGTAACCAGTTTTTTAAATTATAATGTTGAATAAAAATACATGTAATTCGTTAATAAGTTGGCGCATTGCAAATTAAATAGATGCATAATAAATCAAAGTTAGCTAATATTGATTCTTTTATTAAATTCATGTGTGTATGTTTGTTTTCTAATGATTACAGAGCAAAACCTAAGTTCCAGGAAAATGCTCTTGGTACAATGACATCATTGTACCTAGGGCCATTTTTGAATTTTTTAAGAAACCTTTTATTTCACAGAATTTATTATTTGAAGTACTTATATTAACTCCTATTTGATGGTAGTTAGTATAATGATGAATGCATATCAGTTTCACATTTTTAAGGAGGCCAATGGCTCTGATTTTGTGCATTGAAAAAAAGTGTGTGGTCCTAGGTACACAAGTCTCCTATATATCTACAATATATTTGTCTATTACCTGTTCTTGTTTTAAAATAAATCCTTTTTAATAATAGAACCGTCCTTTAGATTAAAATAGATTTATATTTTATCAAACAGTTACATTTGATTTAAATATAGTAAATTACTTTTTTAATAAATTTCAAATTGCATTATGCATATCCTTTACTATGAATGGTACATGATTCTCCGAGTGTGAGAATTTTGTTTCTCGTCCTTTTCTGTTTGGAGTGCCTAAAAGCCAAGAGGCGGTCTCAGAAATGTTTTTTAAAGTTTAAAAAATATTCAGGATGGTAAAGATAAAGGACAATGTATACTTAATCATTTGCGAATGACAGCACTATTAAATTTCAACAATGAGTAACGAAACATCAATTCAAATGGAACTCCGTAATTTTTAAGAAAATGGCAACTGTAATATTTTAAACATTATTTGATCATTGCATTTGTATACACGAAAAATAATGAAAATAATAATAAGAATTCATTTTGTTTTAAATTTTCACTCCAATAAATGTTTTTTTGTTTTCAAATCTGATATAAAGGTACATATTTTTATGTGCAGCCCGTGAGATTGTTTTTCCGAAAGTGGCCCACAAGGTCATTTGGGTTGGACACCCCTGATGTACAGGAATGGCCCCTGCTATTGGTTCTATATTGCAGCATTTGGGGATGTCTTTTGATTCGGTCAACAGTATAATACATAAGTACAACTAAATCTTATATACAGGCAACTTTTCACAATAAAGTTACACTAGAAACAAGAACATTTACAAGTAATGCTATTATAAATCTCAACTTGTATAGATATTTCAACAATAAAATAAAGAGCACTTTTTCCAGAAGAGGAGAGGGGAAGGAAACAGGGGGATGACAGTCTGCAGGGTTACAGAGCTTAGCAAATTTCTCGCCAATATCGGCGCTTGCTTTGAATACGATGCCAATCATTCATTTTCGCATTAGACGTGGACCTGTTCACACGGTGAAAGCAGTATTCTTATCGAAAGCATAAAAAAAAAATATCTAACCATCTTTCGAAATAGCAAGTTTAAATACATGGAACAAATTTATTTTAAATGAAATTAAATATTTGTTCATTATTTTTTGAATAAAGTTTAATTATGTAATTGCAGTGGTAAGTAATACACAAGTGCGAGCAGAAAGCGCTTACATTATTGTTTTTTGAAACTCCGCGTTTTTAACGAAACGATACTGGATTAATTTAGATAATACGATTACTCATGGCACGGAAATTCAAAAAAGAAGCAGCTCCTCTGTTGAACATTTTGTACATGTTACGAATAAGTATTTTAAATATAACCAATAAGTGATTTTATCGGATCTTTTACAAATGTTATTACTATAAATCGAAAGGGTAAGTTTTTTGATACAGAATAAAAAGCGTTTACTAAAGTGATTTGAAAAGCTTATTTTCGTATTTAATTCTCTATTCTACAAAATATAATGTTTATTTATAATTTTAGATAGCTTGTGCACTGAATATTCATTGATAGATTTTTATTAAATCGGTTATTTGTTTTTCGCTCATTCTGTGGGTCATCAAATTACATTTTGATCGCTACGTAATCGTAAATACTTGTTTTATTAATAACAATTCAATATGTATATATATTCATAATGATACAAGTTGAATGACGGATTGACCGAAAGCTATGGTTTTCACTCTGACAATGAATCGAGTTTCTCTAATATTTTTGTTTAATATAAACGGAAAATTTTTAAAAGCTTAATATTTTATCACTTTATATCAAACTCTCTCTCTGTAAAAATAAAAAAGCAGACTTCCAAAATTAACTAGAAACAATTTTTTTTTCTCATACTTTCAAGCTAGATCAGATTTTAAATTAAACTCATTTTCAAACGGAAATTAGTATATATCCTTCCATAGTATAATCATATATCTACACACATAATGCATAAACTCGACTCAATTTGTTACTAAATTTATGCCAAATAGAATAATGAAAAAGTGGATTTCAATTATATGTTACCGCTAAAGTAATTATTCATATATAAATACATATTTGTGAAAGCAATTCTTTTTTTTTGTACCTAATGAAATTCGAGTTCGAACAAGACAAAAATTGAATTACATACTGCCTGTGTTATAGTTTTTAATTAAATGGTATGAAAAGCCTAAATTCTCTCTACACGCTATGCTTAATGTACACGCAATAAGTTTTCTTATAAAGAGAAAGTTAAAAATTCACAAATTTAAAATGCAAGAATTCTTGTTCCGTAAGAAACCATAGGATACTCTCTTATGGTTTCCTCTTCTAAAATAACTATACTAAACGCCGAATTAAAAATAAATTCCCTTATTTAAATGCCTACAAAATGAACGAAAAGGTTTATTGAAATATTTTTTACCTTAGCAATAATAGAAACCACAATTGTTTCTTTACAGTAAATTATTTTAAATACAAGGGATGCATTTTCTACTATGTTAAAAATCATACGGCCAATTATTGACAAATTACTAAAAAAGAGCACTTCTAAATTTATATTAATTTAAGTATACAAAGCATGTTTTAATTTTTTTTTTTTTTATGAAAAGTGATTAGAATTTTTTACGAGATTTTCCGGCCGTAATTTTATACCCTTGCTAATTTTAAATAATTTAAATAGAGTTTTTCCATAGAAATGTATCTAATTATAAAAATAAAATTTTATTTCTAAGAATGTCCCTAAAATTTTAAGACACGTTTACCTATATAATGGACATCATACTTAAATTCCTGTTTAATTTAATTATTGAGTTCCAACCCTCCTCCCAAACTTTTTAGACAGTCATAAAAGCGTGATTCTTGCTGATTAGTGTCTGGGGGGGGTAAGGATGATAATCTTATTTTTTCTGCTTTTTAACTCTTCAAAACATGCATATACTCTGAAAATAGTTTATTTATTCAACCATATAATAGTATTACTTCTATTTGTTATTCTTCCGTGCTCTTTTTGATAAATACTGAAGTGGGAAAAAAATTACTTTTGAGTCAAAGATAATATTCACAGTCCTCTAGTGTAAATCAATTGCTTTTCATGTAATGTTAAATACAGTAAATTATGCCAATCCTAGATCATAATGACGTATAAAAATTTAATCACGCAAAGTGATAAAGAATATGGTGAAGCATTGAATATCGCAAAATGGGTGATGACACAGATAATTTTTATCAAATTGCAACTGTAGCATTTTTTTCTGAAATAAAAGGCCATTTAATTTCATAAATAATTGCATTATATATATATATATATATATATATATAGTGGCGCACACACAAGGGGGGTCCGCCCCCAAAGCCCTTGATTTTTTTTTCCTATTGATTATAATTCTAAGTATATAGTACGTAAAATTTAATTAAGTATTTGTTATTAATGATTAATTTTATTAATTAATGCTAATTATTTATTCAATAATTAGTTTTTTACTGTGTTTTGCTCGCAAAAATCGACAAAATCAAAAGGAGCCTGATACAAGAATGGTGAACTTTCGACCCCGGACCCCCTTGAAAAATTCCTGTGTGCGCTACTGTACATATATATATATATATATATATATATATATATATATATATATATATATATATATAACTTTTTAAAGAAGCGTGCAAATAACCAAATATCATACAAAAAGAGGATAAGCTACATGAAATTGGGACTTGTAAGACACATGACTTTTAACAAATTTGGTAAATTCAATGCAAAAACTACATTATTTTTTTTTTAAAACACATTTAATACAACTGATCACATACGTGAGTACATTTGTTATTTTGATAAATAGTTTTGGAATATATATATATATATATATACAATCTAAAAAACATAGTTTAAAATTAGAATATAATACATTGTTGACTAATTGTGATATTGGTTGCTAAATAACACGGAAACATTAGATTTGTGGTGCCTCAATTTCAATAGTATGCGACTGCATTAAATTTGGTAAAACACCATTTTCAATAATTTTATCGAAAATGCCGAAGTTTACTTTGCTTTTTTATTTCAACTTTTGCATAGTATTCTGTTCTCTGTATTTTAATGTTGGATGATATCTGCAAGCCACTGTATTATTGGCTGAGATTTATTTTTGTGATAATTTAGTTAAGAAAGAAAAAATACAGCATTATGTAACAAAATTTGTTTCAAACGTATAGAGAATGTATTTGATATAGCATGACTACGATAAACCTGGGTCCCGATTTAATTAGTTATAATTGTAAGGGGTATATCACAGTGTAAGAAAAAAAAAGTAAAAACAAATATTTCTTTATAGCCTGTGTGACGTATATTCAATGACACTACGAATAACCAAAGACCTCCCTCACTCTGTTGGCAGAAATTTAGGGGCCATAAAAGAGATAGACATCTGCTTCCCTTTGCTTCTAGGGGAAGGGACAAGAGACGGCCAACGCATTCTTGAGGAAGTTCCGACTCCACCCATTTCCTTTAGACCGGATATGCCAAAATTTTTATTTCCTAAGATCCGAAAAATATATATAACTATAATGCTAATCAACCTTAAATGCAATTTAGTTTATCTTTATTTTCTTACGAATTGGTTAAGAAAAATTTACATTTCCTTTTTAAACTTCATTGATATCAATCCTAATTAGTGATATTCTAAAGTAATATTGTTTTTAATTTTTCATGTCTGTAATACTTGTTTATGATTACATTTAAATCAGCTAATATACCTCCTTTTCATTTTTTAATCGATGTAATTTCTTTGCTCAAACGTGAATGGGATTTTTTAAGCGCTATTTTTTAAAAATTAGCTTATTTTTATATACATAAGGAACTGAGGAAAAATATTTGAAATTATAGTATGATCATGGAATGTACATTGAAAAACTATTTAAGTTTCCAATAAGTAACAAGTTTTATTATTAACTGTAGTAATAAATTTTTTTGGAGGGGTGGGTGAGTTTGTACGGAATTAATGATTTCTAATATGCAATAACGCATGCTCTTTTGATTGGATTATTTTCGAATGCGAAAGTTATTCCTTGGCATTAAGTCATCGTAATACAACCTAATTGGAAAACAAAAGAGATGCTGACATTGAGTTTCAGGATTTTAAAAATTAAAATTTGTTGGATTGAAGGAAATTTGTTTTAAGATGCAAAAATTTCTTTATATGGCAAAGAAAAAAATTATAACTGATAATATTCACTTAACTTATTCTTAAGATTTTAAAGACTGTGTAAACATTTACCACTTTGTAATAGAAAAAGGTAAAATTAAGAGAAATTTTTTATATAAGTATTAACATTGATTCTCTGATGCTATAAAATGTAATAAAAACTTTATAAATTTTATAGATGGCATACAGATTTTGAACAAAACGTTAGTTTTCAAACTCGTTGAATCTCACTCAAAGTAAAACATTTTAAAGATTTTACAATGTTGATAAAAAGTATAAGCTGATCACACATATACACAGAAAATACTATATTATTTTAGGAATAATATTGAAGCTGAGTAGTCGTGCATCACGCTTCCACACCACATGTGCGAGTTTCAAACCCCGGGCTGGGCATGGTTGACTCAGCCTTTCATCCTTTCAGTGGGTCGATAAATGAGTGTCATGATTGCTTGGGAACTAAACACTGAGAGTTTCGCGTCATATTGACCACATGACCGAAGCATCTGCTCACGCAACTCAGCGCCCAGGATCACGTATACTGAGATGGGCACAGCAGGTCTTGGCTCTCATGGGCTGTTGCGCTACTGAGTTAAGGAATAATATTTGATTACAAAATATAAATGATCAAATTAGAAAAAGCAGTTGAAAGTACAGAATTTAATGTACAAAGAACACATATTAAGGAATAAACATTTTTTCCCCTTTAGTATGAGCAAATGATTATAATGCAAACAGATACCATTATTATATAATAAATTATTAGCTTTATACATAGAGATATTCTAAAATCGTTTATAGAATTGCAAATCGATGAAAATCTCAATAACTCGAGAGAGAGAGAGAGAGTGACAATTAATGTCGCTCTGTTCAGCTACACGAGGACTTTTGGCGACGAACCTCGTAATTTTGAACCATGATCAAGTGACGAGGACGACACCTGAGCTGGCACCCCTGTCTTAACTTCCTCACCACACCAATGAGAAGACGTTTGAGCCTCAATAGATTTAACGTGTATCAATACTTCTACATGACGGCTAATAACTAGATGATAAATATCGAATATTCTTTTTTATTTTTGGAATCTATTTCCAACTATAATCACATTTAGTTTCTATACCGGTTGAGAAAACTCTCTATCGAATTTTCAATAAATATAGTTCCATCTTTACAATTAGATTCAGCAATTAATTTTTAATTTTTTCATAATTACACGATAAATCATTTTTTTTAAAAATATTTTTTGACACAAATACAAAATTATTCATTAATAAAGAAAAAAAAGTTTTTCAAAAATGTAATAGTCTTTGAATATTTTGTTCTATATATTTCTTTAACCAGCCTATCCATTTAAATTCTAAAAAATTGGTGTAATTGGGTAAAAAAAAAAAATTCTGATATAAAATCTGAATCTCCCCACGTAACAACTCAACATTAGAATCATTGTTAAATTGAAAATCACAAACTATATCCCTGATATTGCGTCATTAAGTATAACTTTACAAGGGCAAAATTCTCATTAAAATCTTAATTTTTTTATTTAACTATATTAAAGGAATGCCTATATTTTATGTTGTTTATTTCTTATTAATTCCTACTACTAGTTCACTCTTTTTCAATCGTTAATAAAATACTTTCTATTCATCCATTGAAGTTCAAATACATCTTTTTAAACTAGCAGTGGATGACACTTGATGTTAATACCATTGTTTCTTTTTTTTTTTTTTTTATATTAATTCATTCATTATATTTAAAAAATGAATAAAAAGTAAAAAAAAATAATAGTCCAACAGCATATATAGAAAGGAAAATCGTTCGTTGTGCCCCTGTTGAGCAATAAATAGCACGTTGGACTTTTAATCCAAATGTCGTAGGTTCGAATCCCTCCTGGGATGGCCTAATTTCTGAGAATGTGATTTCTTTTTTACATTACTATTTTATAGGAATAATTAAATTCGATAAATGAATAAATAGTAACAAACAAACAAAAAATAGTCTAACACCATATATAAAAAGGAAAATGAAAAATTGCAAGGAAAATCGCTTTCTAGTTTGTCACTTAATATTGTAAGTCTGTCATATGTATATACATATTTATATTAATTGTAACTATTTAATAAAAAGTAACTAAAATAAAAGATTTTCTTTGTTGACCTAAGAAGGAATTAAATATCCTAAATATTATCCAAAGTATAATTTTTGAACACATATCCTCACTGGAAAACATTTTTCTTTTAATTAATATGTAAGAAATGAGCATTTTTTTTTTTATTGATGAGTTAGTACACTAAATAATAAGTTATGAAATAATGTTGCTCTCTCTCTGTTGTTACTAATGCCACCTATCTGACGATGTCAGATCGAGGCCCAAGAAATTCATCGCTGCAAAGGGCTACAAGTACGCTTGTCGTTAGCCGTAGCTTTGAGTACCATTCAGGTAACAGTACGTTTTGGCTGGGTTCCACCCCAATTTTGAGGGAGAACATCTTAGGGGTGATCAGGGGCCTCCCAGCTCTTGGCAGCTCTCTCTTAAAATAATTAATTAAATGGGGGAAATAAGCAATGCATATTAGAAATATTTATGATATTGATCCCGTTTCTACATCACCATGAGGTAGGAATCTCGATGCGTTTTTTAGAGGTAGAGGTATCGCCATCTTTTACTTTATAGAATAATCTGGACAAAGCCAATTTTTAATTTTTGACCCATTCTTAAAATTGACGCATTTCCAATGTTACCAGTAACTGCAATCATCACACTGAACCATATTTTTTTAAGTCGTTGCGCTTTCACAATGATTGCAACGCCAAAAGTTTTGTTTCAATGTAAATATTTTTTCTACTTCTTCCCAAGCTTGTGTAGTAAATAATTCTTGTACAGATATGTCAAATCATGATTTATAACAGAATCCGCAATTTAATTATCAGGTTTTAAATCCTGTACACTAAAAAGAAAAGTTTTAAATTTTCACTCCAATAAATGTTTTTTTGTTTCCAAATTTGATATAAAGGTACATATTTTTATGTGTGGCCCGCGAGATTATAATATTTTTCCGAAGTGGCCTGCAATTTCTTTTGGGTTGGACCCCCTGGACTAAGGGTTTAACCAAAGCGCTCTTTTGCGGTTAATGAACTTGGAAATTCCAGTTCTGGAACAAGCCTCTCAAATAAACAATCATAAACCATATCATTATTCCCCTCCACCACTAAAGAGAGCAAAAATAAAAGCTCCTTTTTCCCCGGACATCGTAAGAGAAATCCGATGACAGAACACCCCGAACCAACTCCTTTTCCTTCACTGTGAATTGCATAGAAGTCGCAAATGTTTATACTGCAACAAAGGTCATGAACTCGAGGCCTGCCATTTCTTAAGCGCTAACGAAAAGAGAGAAATTTTAAGAAAAAAGGGGATGTTATTTGAGCCTCATGCCCGGTCATAGATCAATGGAATGTGCGAAAAGAGAGTCATGTCCTATTTGTAATGGCTCCCACCATTTCACAATATGTTTTCGAAATCGGCACGGTGACGATTTCTCTCCAAAAAGTGAAACAAATAATATAGTTTCAGCAGTATTTAAAACAGAAGTAAATAGTGTATTATTACAAATATGTGCTGAGTTAATAGATGACACAAAAATGAACAAGAAGTTGTTAGATTATTCTTATTCTTAGATAATGGTTCACAAAGAAGGTTCGTTTTAAAGAGTACTTCTGAGAAATTTAACTTTCTAATTCTTAGAAAAGAAAACCTTTCCATTTGCACATTTGGTGCTAAAGAAACTGAAATAAAAACCTTAAATATAGTTAAAATAAAATTGAAAAACAGGAATGATCCAAATTTGTGTACATTGCAATGGAAGCGGTCGAGACAGAACATATTTCGATTACACATTTACCAACCCCTGATAAAAAAAAAAATTTAGATATTTAAGAAATGTACAATTAGCTGATTCTTATGAATTTAACGATAAAGAAATATCAATTCTTATTGGCGTGGACTATTATTATCAAGTAGTTATAGGTAGAATTACACGTCTAAACAAAAATCTTATAGAAATAGATACATTATTTGGGTCAGATCGGGAGGAACTTTTAACAATGAGTGTTATTGTTAATGAATCCAATACTTCGAAAAAGCTTAGCGAATTTTGGGATTTAGAGAATTTAGGAATAGAAGCAGAGCTGACATTTTGAAGCAATATTTGTTTATTGCATATCTTAGTAAAATATTTATTTACTTTAAAAATTATAGTGATAAATTTTTGTATTTAACAATACTTGTCCGCACTCTAAAATTTTGCCACCCTGCCTAAATGCGACACTGTGTGGGTGTACATAATGGATATAAATATTCTCTCTTAAAAATTATAGATGGAAAATTTATATGGACTAGCAATTTTTTATTAAGGAATATAAATTTTTTTAGTATGTAATTTTATGTCCAAATTTGTATAAAATTATAAAAGTGCAGAAAACTTTAAAAAAAACAATTAAAAACTTTAAAAATATTTTTCCTTTATTGATTTCGTTAAAATATAAAAGTTTTATGGCTTTAAAATAATAGATTTTTTTTTTTTTTTCTGAATGATCTTTTGGATTAGTTAGTTCGAATAGGAAAAATGGACTGTTAAGGTTCACTGTGAAACCGTAAATTTCTCGAAATTGGAAAATGCTAAATTCTTTTCTTTGTATATTTATGTTCATCATCATGTCTAATGGTGATATTTAAAATTATTTTGTTAAATTTTCAAAGGGAATATGTAGTGAACTTTAACCGCTTGCCTGATTATCTCGGGTTAGTATATATTACAGCTAATTATTATCCCGAGCGGAATTTGTCTGTACGATTTGTTTTATCACGGTTTTACTCGGCCTGAAAGAAATGAAAGGAAACGCTCAGCTTTGGTTGGCAGTTAGGACAATTTTTATCCCGCCCGGTTTGGCTGATACGTTGGTTAAAAGGAAGATTGATGTGAATGGAACATTTGGATTGAATAGAAGAGATTTATCTCGAGATCTAAAGACAAAGAATTTTTTTTAAAAAAAAAAGAGAAATTATTGGGTATTAGAGAGGGAAGTAACTGTAATTACATGGAAAGATAAGAAGGATGTTAGTTTAATTTCCACAATACATACAATCGAAATGCAGAATGTAACAAATGAACGGGGAGAGACAAAGTCCAAGCCTAAATGTGTAGTTGACTACAATGACCAAATGGGTGGTGCAGATAAAGTTGACCAGCATTTAGCTCCTTACTTTACATCCAGAAAAAGAGAGGAAAATACTAATATTTTCTTCCATTTATTGGATTTGGCCTTGTGAAATTCCTTCATTTTGTACTGTAAATCAGGAGGTTCATGATCACCTAAACAATTTAGAATGAAACTGACTGAAAAACTAATTTCAGAAAATCATCGTGACGAGTTTTCTGCCACATCAGGAAAACCCAGCATTAGTCCTTCACCACTCAGGTTAACCTCAATGCATTTTTCAGATGTTATTCCTGCATCTGAAAAAAAAAAATCAAATCCAACGAGACAGTGTTCCCGTGACTGTGCTCCTGTAATAGAGATTCCAGAAATAAGCCAGTAAGAAACGAGACTAGATACCAGTTTACAGAATGTCAGGTATCTCATTTTGTGTTGTCCCTTGTTTCAAAATCAATCATATTAAGACTAATATTTAACTTTTTTTTTCCATTTGCCAGATATAACTCGGGATAGTAAACTAATATTAAAACTAAATGTTTTTACGCCTGTAAAAAATTTTAAAAACTCAACTTAAAACCTACATATTTTGTTTTGTT
The DNA here is from genome assembly GCA_019973935.1 of Trichonephila clavipes. Taxonomy (NCBI): domain Eukaryota; kingdom Metazoa; phylum Arthropoda; class Arachnida; order Araneae; family Nephilidae; genus Trichonephila; species Trichonephila clavipes. Next base: position 1,229,769 of record BMAU01017646.1, on the reverse strand, counting down.
TCGTTTCATTGTATTTAATAATAAAATTAAAAAATGTGATGATTTTTTTGCAATTTTTTCAAAAAAATGTGTAAAGGAAGCGGTTAAAGGGTTCAGGAGAAGGAGAGATTTATGGTTCTAAGTAATGAGACAGGGGAAAAGTTTCTACTGTTTATCAAAAAATATATATACAGTCGAACCTCCATATAACGAACCTCTATATAGCGAATTTTTCTACGCGCATTTCAGGATTTTCTTCATAAAATAAACTTCCTATAGTGAAGTGCATTTTCTATGCAACAAACTTTTTTTTTCTTGTGATTGGATTTTTTTCTCCTTATTTTTAAAGTAGTTCCGGACATTTTAAGTTATTCTCTCTTAACACATTTTATGGTTCTCATAAATCTTGAACTGCTTTTTTTTTTTTGTTGTTTAGCGCGCTGAGAGCAATAGATTTCTGGGAGTTTCATCCCAGAAGTACTACTTTTCACTAGAAACATCTTCGATATCCTCTTTCACCCTCAGTGGAATTGCATCGTGTCTCCGTGTCCTTGAACTAATTTCCGTTCATTTGTAGTGTTGATCAGTTGTACTGGTAACTTCGTTTCTGATAGTTCGTAAGTGCTTGAGCATGAAATTTTTTTTTAATTTTTCAGGAAGTAGATAAAGGCGTCAAAAAGAGGACATGGCTTTATCATTTGGTTTTCCTCCAAACAGCTTATCAACTATTATAAGAAATCGAGATAAGCTTCGAAATTAGGATTCATTGAATTCTTGTTCAAAACGTAGAAGAACATGTGTCCATGAAGATTTCGACGAGGCAGTTATGAAGTGGATACATACAATGCAAGATAAAAATGTTCTGATCTCTGAGCCTTTCGTAATAGAGAAAGCTTTTCCATTTGTTAAGGTATTGGGATAAGACCAATTTCTACGTAGCAATGGATGACTAGAAACATTTAAGAAAAGACACGGAAAATTGCACCTGAAGGGATTTTTGGTGCATTTCAAAGATATGAAACGTATTATGAAACAAAGTATTTTTTCAAATAAAAAAACTCAAACAAAATTAACATGTTTTATGCATAATTAAATTTAAGTCTGCATGTGGTGATGTAAGTTTAAAAAGTCTTGTTATAAAATAATGTATGCTTAAAATTACTTGTATGCTTTAAATTAGAAAATGTCCTTAAAGCTCATTAATTTTAAAATAAAATTATTTTCTTTTTGTAAATACAGTGTATATTCCTCAACATTCTTTTTTTTCGATGGGTAAGATATGCTGCAACGTAAGTTAATAACAAACAAGTATATTATCTAAAAAAAATTTTAATGTACCATCTATATATAAAAAGGAGAAAAGCGACTCACTCACTGACTGACTGACTAATCCACGATATCTCCGGAACTATTAAACTTACATATTTGAAATTTGGTAGGTAGGTTCCCTTCATGGAGTAGACATCAGCTAAGAACGGATTTTGCAAAGATCTAATCCCAAGGGGCGTTACGGGGGCTTAAGGGGCGTTATAGATAATTATTTCCATTATTAATCTATTAGATGTACAGTCTTGAAACTTGGTACACAGATTTCTTTCATAAAATAGAGGTACCTTACATAATGATTTTTACGAAAATTGACCTCCAAGGGGCGTTATGCATAATTATTTCCATTTTTAAACTATTAGAAGTACAGTTTTGAAATTTGATAAGCGGACTCCTTTCATAGAGTACAGATCCGCTACAAAATGGGTTTTGTGAAAATCGACCCCAAGTTTGCGGAGAATTAAGCAGCGTTATAGGCAATTAACTCCTTTTTTAAACTATTAGACGTAAAATCTTGAAATTGAGTAAGCAGATTCCATTCATTAAGTAGAGATCTGCTATAAGATGGGTTTTGTGAAAATAGCTTCCTAAGTGGCGTTGCGGGGGCTTAAGGGGCGTTATTGATAAATATTTCCATTTCTAAACTATTAGACGTACAGTCTTAAAATTTGGTAAGCGGATTCCTTTCGTGGTGCATCTACGTGTTCCTAAAAATAAATTCTTTTAAGATTATATTTTTTTTCAACAGTATTAAATTGTTTTCATTTGTAAAAAAGAGGAAATGCTCTTGAATTTTAGAATACTTGATAGTAAAGTACAAACAATAAGCTGGTATCAAAGACAAAATATTATGACTACAAACATTTTTAATTTGCCGAGGAGCTTCATGTATCTCGGTAAACTTGTTTACATAAAAGGATTATATTCTTCTTTGTACTGAATTGTTTCTTTTGCGAGTAATGACAAAATACTGGGCTTCTTAATTTTTTTCGACTTTTGTACAAAAAGAGTTATATTCTTAGCCTTTGGATAATCCTTACTTTTCATTTAAAATTTCAAAAGAATTGCATAATGCCTAAATTCTAAGATTACTGCTCTGATTTTTGTGCGATGATGAACTGATTTTGTGCGTAAGGTAGAGCCAAAACATTCCTACGAAGACAACTGCTTCGATCAACATTCAAAACAATTACAAAAACATTTCCTTCTCAACGCACTGACTCCGCAATCGAGTTGCAGATAACTGTGACAACAATTTTTCTTTACTTTTTTCAAAACGAAGAAAGACTTTAGCTTCAAATAACACTCCCCCCCCCTCCTCTTCGTTTGAACAGTCCCCTAAAGTGACCGGGAAAGTAGAAGAGGGCTTTGTCGGCATAGTTTCTATTTATCCTATGTCCGACAATTTAACAGAAAAGGAAATGCCCTTTCCAAAGATTTATTACGGCAATAAGAGGAAGAATAGTTTTCCGGCTACTTGAAAGAAACCTTAGAAGATTTACAAGAAGGCAGAAATGCATTTCTAGGTTTTCTTACACCAAATAGGCATATGATAATCAACAATGACCAAAAACTGAAGGATCAACAATAATCAACGGGGAGAAGCATTTTTTGTTGATATTTTTATATCAACGACTTGTTGATATTTTTATTTTACTACTTGCTTTCCATATTCATTTACATGAACCATCTTATTCTGTATTCAGAGTTTCAAATGTTCAACAGCCTTAGAGCGCCCCCGAACACTCCTTTCTTTGTACATAAAATGCGTGACTCACGAATAAATAGGCGAAAAAAAAAAAAAAAAGAGAACGAACATATTATTTTAATTTAAATGTAACTATCTGTTCGACTACGTTCAGATTATATTTATTTTTTCAGATATTTTTGGATTGGATAATTTTTTTTTAAATTATCCAATACTCTGTAGAACTTTCTAAGTTTAAAAGTCCCCATTTTCCTTTTCTTAGAGAAACTTGTGTTTGGAAATCGCCTGTGATAATTTCTACTGATTTCAGTTCAAAAGATTTCTTTTCCTTTTAAAGGAGACATTTCCTACGAATTTAAACCACATTCCACCAAGATTTCTTTTTCAGTATTATTAAAAGGCATTGAATGAAATAGTATAAAACATTGATTATATTATATAAAACACTAATCACAATGATAACTATTGCACAAAAAAGGAAACGCTTATTTCATTTCAGTCAAAGGTATAATAACCTAAAGCAAATTTAAATTAATTTATCAAGGTAAAATTTATTTATATTTTGATTTTCAGTAAATGTTGAAAATGTTATAGATTTATTTTTATTCTGTGTTAAACGCAGTAATTTCGTACATACAAACTCAAATTATCGTGTTAACTCTTAAATTAATTAATTTTGAAAAACAAATAATAATATAATTATTTGAACATTTAGATACATACAATGAATTTAAAAAATGGAAAGAAAAAGCAAAATTTTTGCCTGTCTCTCTATGTCATAATGTAAAGTCTCAAATCGATAATGGGCTATTTTATAATCATATAGTACTCTGAAGCTCTCTATCTTTTTTTATAATGGAAAATATTTGCTTTAAGACACATATATAATTCTTTAACAAATAACAAAATTACATTAACTATATGTGAGTTAAAAAAATCTTATAACTATTGAACATCTGTATACCAATAGACATGTTAATATTCAACTAAGCTATATTGTGGTTAATCAATTTATAATTGCTTCTCTGAGAATTAATTAGTTATTTATACAACACTCTGTTAAGAATTTTTGTATACTTACTTTCTTAAAAGAATAAAAACATTGATAAATGTCATTTTTTTTATTGCCTCGATAATTCATTCTGTTTTGATGCATTAGATTTCATAATAATTATTGAATCTTAAGATTAAGTTTAGATTTTTACACCAAGCATTTTTCAAGGATTAAAATTATATGATAATGTTCATCTTTGATCTAATTGTTCCTATGTATGCTGAAAATTATGATAATCGATTAACAATGACAGGTAAATGTGATAAATGGCAGGAATGTGGCGTTAACTTAATACTTTATCTCAAAATCATAAATAAATGTTACTTGTTAAACAGTATCACATTGTAGATTCCACATGTTTTTACAGCTGTGGTAGCCGAGTGATCACAATTGAGGATTCCATCATCTAGCAGGGCTCTAATACACGTTAACTTTCTAAAGGCTTAAAGTACTTTCATTGACGTCATAACATAATCGACTGGGTTCCAGGTCGGATATCATCCTCGTTACTTGATTGTTATTCAAATAATGAGGTCCGTCTCATTGCGATATCCCTCATGTTTCCTCTGAATGAGACATTAATAAACTATCGATTTATTTGCATGTTCTTAAAAATAAATCCTTTAAATACACAAGTTAATAAATGTAAAATTAAAATTTTTTCCAACTGTAATGTACTGCTTTCGTTAGCATAAAATATCAAATCCTTTGAATTTTTAGAAAAATTCTTGATTAGTAAAACGCAAACAATTAGTTGACATAAGACAAAATTATGACTACACATATCTTTAAGTCAGCAAGGAGCAAATCATTCATGTATCTTGGTAAACTTATTTATATAAGGAAAAAACTATTCTTATTCGTGTTTAATTGTTCTTTTATGACTAATTACAACACATTTATTTCTTACTTTTTCATCTTTCATATAAAAAGGTTATTTTATTAGTTTTATGGATAGAAGTTAAATTTGTTAGCTTCTTATTTTTAAGTTACAATAAATTATAATTCTTTTGATGTATCAGTTAGTATAACATTGCTGAAATTCTAAGATAAATGCTCTGATCTCTGTGTGATGAAAATAAATAAACTTCAAAAATATTTTAAGAAATATAATGCACGCGTCATTCTAATTCTAAACACAATCTTCCCTTTTAGGACGTATGGTAATACAATAGTTTCCAAATGTGCAGCTCAGAAAAAAAATTAGCCCCAGTCCAAAAATAAATCGAAAAATTCACAATAATCGAATTTTCTTTATTAACATAGCAATAAAAACCATTACATTTGAAAATCAATGTAAGATCAATCCCCTCTTCCAATAATTTACACTCAAAACGTGAAAAAGGCCTCCACAGGTATCTGCCGTTTTTTAAGTGATTGATTAGCTTGAACTTATTCACTACTGTGCAATTTTAACTGAGTTGGCCTGATTACAGTTATGTTGTAACCTTTTATATTTATATATTAAATGTGGGAGAAATTATCGCAAGTTCGACTTGCTTGCTGGTCAGGGTGCGAGGGCCCCGCTTGAGGTTGAAGGCTCTGGTGCATGGCATCGCTTAGCCCATTGGTAGGTACGCCACTGTGTTCACTAGTACTTTCTGATTCAGTTCTTGATGCACCTACTTGTAGAAATCAAATTTAATTCAGTTGAATAAACTTGCTGATGACTTTTTAAGAAAAAATAAAAAGTCTTCCAAATTTTGATAGAATTTAATTTTTGTTTACGATAGAATTATATTTGTAGTACAAATAAGAATATACGTAAAGTAAAATTATTCATTCAGATCTGAACCGAAAACCATTATTTTTGGCAGAACGGAAACCGGAAGAGAAACGATATTTTTTTTTATAGTTGAACTGGAACAAAAAAAATTACGGTTCGAAGTCCTGGCTCTATATGTTTAGAAATCACTTATTCAAAGTATTATTCCAAGAAAAAAAAATAGAAAAAAATAGTGTACTCTTCCAGATCTACATTTGATAAAGAATTTGATTTCTTTTAACTGAACAATATTTCGATATATGTAGAAGTCTAATTTTTTTTTTCCAGGAGCTTTTTTCTTATTTTTAAAGTTAACATTTTTTCCCCAGAGTATAATGCGCACTCATGAATTTCGATCTTATTTTCTGTGTTCAAATAGTGCGTTATACGCCGGCTTTTACGGTAATTAATTGTTTCTATAACTGTTACGGTTATTTTATTTCAGACATATATGTTTAGTTTGTTGGGTTATAACTGACAAATAATAATTTTTTAAAAAAAATTCTTACATTTTCGTATAATATTAGTGGTGTTTCGAAAATTTACTGAGTGCGTACTTTATACTTCCAACGCCATTGTGCTCATAAATAACGAAATAAAATGGAAAGAAAGTACAAATACATTTTAAAACGATACCAGAACACACGTGAATATAAAGATATATATTTCTCGAAAATTAAGCCCATTTCTGGATATTTTAAAATAAACTTTAAATTACTACTATATATATATATATATATATATATATATATATATATATATATATATATATATATTCTAAGAATGAAAATGTTGGAAAAAGAAATTTTTCTAAATGAGAGAGAGAGATTTCGTTAAATAATTTCTGCTACGTTTTATACTTTCTTGATTATCTCTAATTGTAACTATAAGAAAGTCAATAATTAGTGTGTGAAAATTCTTTTAAAATAATATGCAAAATCTAAATAAGTTTTTGGAAATTATAATTTAATGGCTAATTTTTATTTTTGCTCGAAAACGTATTATTTTATGTCATATTTTCGTATTAATTCTCGAGCAGTAGCTTTACAGGAGGAAACATACTTTAGGAAAGGAGAAAATTGATGTGCTTCGAGTGACACAACATCGATCAGTAAATACTTCTTAAGATGAATCCAAATTCCATTAATGACTATATCTTCATTATACTTGCCTGTTATAAAAAAAACAAACTATTCTCTATAACAAACCCCTGATGAAGGGATTCAAGTGGTACTCTATTTCAGGACTTTTGATTTAAACCCTGAATGAAGATTTGTATGTGTGAGCATGTTAGAAGAGGAAACCTCTAAAATAATTGCAAAAATTGAGAATTATGTGAATAAATGTGTTGATGATAACTTGAACGAATAATATGGATGTGATGTGGAAGTTAGAACAGTGAGGTGTTTCTTATACAATAGCCACGAATCACTTTATTTATAGTATTTTACTAAAGATAGAAAATAAAAATTTATGTATAAGTTTATTTATATAGTTAAGTTTATAATAGCTAAAATTTTTGCAGTATATTTAATTCTAAAATTTAAAAGGAAACAGAGTATTAGACGAATTTTTTTAGAAATGTGAATAAATGAGTCTTTCACACATACACAAAAAAAAAACAAATCACTAATTACAAAAATGAAATTAAGCTAATAATTTAAAATATCACTTGCCTGTACAAATTCATTCTGATATAAGAACGAATTCATTTACCTTTAAAATGTACATTAATATTACCAATAAATATATATTATAAAAAAAAACAAATTTTCTTTATTTATAAGTGACTTCTTTTTTCTTACATAAGGATAAAACTCGAAACATGTAATTCATTTTCAAAGTATTATTAATCACAGTAAATGGATTATTAAAAATTATATAACAATTTTTTTTATTTGTAATTGAGTTCCTCATTTACTAAGCTCAAATATATATTTCTTCTACAAAATTGAATCCATTAAAAATATTTTGATTTACGTGAATGAAAAAAAAAAAAGAACCGATTGTTATTTTTACAGTGAAAATTTCATACGCAAGGGAATTTAGCTATTATACTCAAGACACGGAAGAAAAAACTGCCTGAAAAACAATCTCCCAAATTGGGACAAAACTTTTATGTTTCAATGAACCACTACGGCATAGAAAAATGCTATAACGCCAAACCAGGCAACCCAGAATAATGACGTCATTGCACATCTACCAATGACAAGCAACCTCTTTTCCTTTGACCGTGCCGAAGAGGAATGCCCGAGGGTGTGAGGAACTCAAAAGTGCTCTTTATTTAACGCTACTCGTTTTTACATGACTCTTGTCCCTGTTCACCCTTTTTACTCCAACGTTGTATTTATAGTCCAAAAGGACGCGGCTCAGTTTTTGAGCACCGTGCCTTTCGATGTCGACCTTTTTTGAAACCATCTCGTTTTAAACGAAAACCAACGTTGTATTTTTGTTTTATTCCAAAAACGGACTTTTTTATATGACTATTGTCCATTTTTCACCTACTTTTTATCCAAAACGTTGTTTTTAGGTCTCAATCAAAGTAAAGTTAAAACGTAACCCTTTTGTATGACTATTGTTTTTCACCCAATTTTTTATCCCAAAGTTTTTTAGGGTCTCGATTCAATGTCCAAATTTCCCAGAGAGACGAGGGGTCAAATGAAATGCTGAACAGCATCAAATTTTTCAAATTTCAAATGAAAAATATTTTATCAGGGGCGAATGAAAATTTTCATTCCATCCCAGAAGAAATGACAGGAGTCATGTCAAATGAAATTCAGTCTTTTGAAGGGGTTACCTGATTCAAGGTCTAATGAAATGTTAAATGACAATCTATGAGACAAGTAATCTATATTTGATGAAAGGCCCTCCAATCTTGGTGAACAAATTGCATTCCAACTCAGGTGACAAAATATCCAAATCTTGATGCGTCTGGATGAGAAGACGACAATCTTAGGGGTCGACAATTATTCATTATTCCAATCTTGGTGTATGAATGGACCCGAAAAAAAAAGGGGACCACCCCCAATTTTCGGGTTTGAAGATTTTTGCTAAAAACATTTACCGTTAAGACTGCCAGAATTTGAGAATATTAAGCATCACTTCAAATCCTGACAGTCTTAACAAAAACATTTAGCATGATTCAAAAGCATTCTGATTTATGACTGCTGGCCTTTTATACTCTAATGAGGTCACGTGAAACGATTTCTATTGGCTGGTGCATATTGGGATCCTTCCAACGATGGCATTGTGTGTGTCTTGAAAAAAGGGGGACCGAGTCGACTCGATCCCCCTTTTTTCGGTATAATTTTTTTTACTCTCTCACTCTACTAGATGGGCCGTCTGTTTTTTGCATTAAGCCTGCAGCTTGTTAAAATGCTGCAGGTATCGCGCAAATCGGTAGGATTTCACCATGGTGCACTCGAATATATCATAGTCCTCATGCACCTGATCGTAGAGGTGGTTAGGCAGGGTGCGGTCATTAAAATCCCAGAAATGGGGCAGCATTTCCAGGTTGATTGTAAAAAATCCCAGATTTTCAAAAATTTTCCGCTGGTCCGATCCCTTGACGACGATGAGACCTCTGTTTCCTTGGGCCAGGTGACAAAACTTGCCCCTGACGCAGAAAGACAGGTATTCGAGGGGCACCGATCCGGGCAGGTGGCTTCTCAGGTTGAGCCGTTCATTGATGTACCTGTTGGCCCGGCTGTCTTTGGGGGTCGTGAGGAGGTTCGAGTGGTCCACCGTGATACAAATAACGTCTGGGTCTGTGCCATCCTCCGGAATGTTGGCAATGGACAATTCGATGGGGACAGGTTGGCCACCATGGTGAAACACGTTGGCATGGGCGAAAAGGCTAGGTGAGACATGTTTCAGAGTGAGAATGGCTGCTGGTGGATGAGCGCTCGTCTTTTATACTCTGCTGGGTCACGTGAATCGATTCCTATTGGCTGATGCTTTTCCAACCTTGAATCATTCAGCATAAATGAGAAACTTTAGTGCCAGGGGAATCTTATCTTGAATAAAGGGCATCAAACAAGTTTAGCGCAAATTAGCTGAGCACTCCAATCTTGGTATACTATTGGACAAGAAAAAGGGGGGACGACTCGACTCGATCCCCTTTTTCCGGGCCAATGTCCATTTTTTACTTACAAAATTGAAACTTTATGGCTCCATTCAGCATGCAGCTTGTTAAACTGCTGCAGGTATTTGGCAAATTGGTAAGATTTTACCATGGTGCAGTACGAAACGTCCTCGTGCACCCCTCATGCACGGGGTTGGGAAAGGTTCCGTCATAAATGTCGTTGGATTTCGGCAGGTTCTCTAGGGCCATGGCAAACACTCCCAGCTCTAGGAAAATTTTTAGTTCTTCTGTTCCTTTGACCACCATCAGGCCCCTCCTCGGGCCCATCTGGCTAAACTTACCCCTCACGCAAAATGATAGGTATTCCACGGGTACACTCTTGGTTAACGGGTGTACCAGACGAAGACGTTCGTGTTCATGGCTGTTGGATCGAAAATCTCGTGGGGCGTGGAAGTTTGCCCGACATGATTCACCGTGATGCCCAACACTTTCGGGAATCGCTGCCATCATTGGGAATCGTGGCAATGGACAATTCGATGGGCACTGGGTTGTCCTCGTGATGAAACACGTTGGCATGAGCAAAATAAACGGGTTGACTCAACATGTTGCTTTATCTGCAGAATGATTCCAGGGCAGGTGCCTTATATATGCTCGAGGAGCGTGACGTCAGAGGGCATCCCATGGGCCAAAGCTTTTCATGCGAGCGTTCCACATGTGTTTCCAAAGCCCTTTTCAAGGTTGGGGCCGCACCATGCGCCAAGGGACATGTTCGTCTCGATGCATTTCCCAATCGTCCAACCACGTCAACCATTTCACGTACACGTCCGCCAGTCGCGGGCAGTGCGTGAATCCAAACTAGGCATCCGTAGTTTGAGGCTGATACGCCTCCCAAACTCGGCGAGACGGGGAACGACCACTTGAAAGAACTTTAAGTCGACTCCTTTATCCCAGGTCAGATCCAAATGACTCGTAAACACAATGACGGTTTTTCCAAACGAACGAGGAACGTGCACGCCAAAGTTGGGTTCAAAAAAGACGGTGTAAGGATACTCTGGCTCGTAATACGTGACTCGATCCGGCCGCCGAGGCAATTTATCGTACCACCATGCCAGTCGTTTCGGATCCGTGCTCTTGTCAACCGGATTGCTTAGTGTGTGGTCGAGGAGAAGAGCCACCCCATGATTGTGCCATCCACGTTTTATTGGAATCGATGGTGTTTCAAGAACGAATGTTGCACGGCGAACCCACCGAAGCAATATTGGAGGAAATTTTACAGAGTGGAAAAGAATATTTACCCCGATCCATGACGGACCAAAATTGCGTACGTTGGCAGACAATGCACCACTATGTCTACAACATTATGGAAATTCTTCACACAGATAAATTTTTTTCTGCTGTAAAAAAAATTTGAAAACAATGTAAAAATTTTTTTTTTCTTTTTTAAGATTTATTTTTTTTTGTAAGAGAGAAAGTATAAAACCTCGACAGCCTTCAACACTCTGAGTAATCATGTGGTTCAAAATTCTTTTACCCAATCAACACCATCTTCTAGCTGCTATGGTTGGTAAAGATGGCAAAATCTACTTTAGACTTGTGGACGTTGGAACTCTTCTCGGTCGATCCAATGCTTACAAATTTACGAAACGTTTCAACACCTTTGTGATTCAAGGCAAAGATGTGTTGCCTGTCCACAAGCCTTATCCAGTCATGGCGCAAAAGTCCAAGCTCGTGTCTCCCGATGTGGTGTTTAACATTTTGAATGCCGAATTGTCGTCTTTGGCCACGAGTTTTGCCACCAGTCTCAATGCGGGCGTGGCTCTGGTGGAAGGCAACCTGTTGGTAGAGAGCTACAAATTGTCTCCCGTCTTGCATGTTCAAGATTCTCCCGTTCCCCGTTCAGTCTTGGTGAGAAAGTGGGTCCAAAACTTTATCGAAAAGGTCATGCGTCGGACCGTGGCTCTTGTGGAATGTCCTGCTGAGCCATGGAGGGATTTTTTAGTGAATGAAGTCGAGGTGTCTTCACGTATTCCTACTCCCCCCCTGATCACTCGTTGTGACAAGAGTATCCAGACGGATCCCTCCAACCTTCATTTCAAACCCATTGGAAAGACGACCACTCGGGAGAACAACATTATTTTGCTGGTGCTCAACCATCATCCTCTCCTTACATTGGGTAATGATGGATTCATCCTTCAGCCTGTAAATGGTGTAAATCAGTGCTTCTCAAACTTTCAATACTGGCGCCCCCCTTTTCAATCACAATTTTTTTCGCGCAATTTTTTTTTCACAATTTTTCCCCCTTATACATTAATAATGTACTGAATGCAATAATAATGCACTTTGACGCTAAAGCTACAATAGGCGATCTTAATTATAAACCATACAAATTAGTAACATAAGTATTAAATTTTGAAGACGACTTTTAAGCAAAATAAATAAATAAAATAATAGGATAATTATTATGTTATTTTTCCTTTCTCTAATTTTTAAATTGAACATATTGCCAAATGCGGTAGCTGCTTAGAAGACAAAATGTAGATATCTGCTAAATATAGAAAAAGAACTCAGGGGGTCATTTTCTAATCATAAGCATTCCTTATAAAAACTTTGCTTTCCAAGACAAGCTCATGGACGTCATTAATACTTATTAAACTTGTTCTTAATTTAGTATTAATTAATTAGTTATAAAATAATCTGTGCAGCACTGATAAATTAAAAGTATACCGGCTGAAGTGCCCGCTCTTTGCACGAGTTCATTTGTAAGAAAATTAAACATTATTGATATAATAGCTGAATTGTAAGGGAAGCAAAGCCAAGTGCTCGACAATGTTTACAAAAATGTTAAATGATTTTTTTTAAATGGTTGCTCAAATTATAATTAGTTTTAAGCGAATTGTAATTTTAAGCCTCACAGACATAGCATTTATAATTGATGTTAAACAGTAGCGCACACAGGAATTTTTCAAGGGGGGGTCCAGGGTCGAAAGTTCACCAATCTTATATCAGGTTCCTTTTGATTTTGTCGATTTTCGGGAACAAAACACAGTAAAAAACTAATTCTTGAATAAATAATTAGCATTAATTAATAAAATTAATCATTAATAACAAATACTTAATTAAATTTTGCGTACTATAAACTTAGAATTATAATCAATAGGAAAAAAAATCAAGGGCTTTGGGTGGTCCCTCCCCCCCTCCCCCCTTGTGTGTGCCACTGATGTCAAATAATGATTAATAATATAAAATATCGATGAAGAATAATTGAATTATTTTTAATATTTAAAGCGAAAAGACTTCAACATGTTTTCACACCCGGGAGCAGGTGCGCACTCGATACTGTCGGGGTTATTGAGTCACCCCAATCCTTTTTTTTATAATTATTTTATTGTACACGATACAAATCATGATTCCAGTGAATAATTTAATTAAGAGAAAGTTAACTTACCTACTTTCAAGGACTTTTCAATTTTTCTTTGGTAATAAATAAACAGTTTTACCAGAATTAACGATTTCGTAGTCTGTGTGTCCCGCGCGACCACTTCCGGGTAAAAAGTATATTCATTATGATAATATGTATGTTACTGCTAAAAAAATTGTGTGAAACGTTTTTCGTTATGCTTTATATGTTGAGAATATTTATAAAAATATGTCTTGGCCAAGTAATCCTTCATGTGCGTGTGTGTGTGCGTGCGTGTGTGTGTGCGTGTGTGTGTGCATGTGTGTGTGCGCGCGCGCGCTCTCCGTGGTTTTCCAAATATCATAAAACTCTTTTGCATGGAAAAAAGCGCAACAGAGAACACATAAGAGAGGGGTCATAACTAACTGTACCAATAACTTAGAAGGTCAAACAGATTACAGCTATAATGTGCAGTATTTCAAAAATAATGGCAGCGATGAATTTTTTATGTTCCTAAATTTTTTCGATTCTGGGTCTGGGATCTGTTTTTTCTCTGAAAGAGTAGTATGTTAGGTACAAAAAAAAAGCGTAATAAAAAAATCTCTCATCATGGGATTACAGCAAATAAAATAAAAGTTTTTTTATTTGGTTACAGGATCAAAGATAGCTAATTAGGTATTGAAGAAGTTTTTATTTTTTCTGACTTAATATCGCACGCGCGCCTATAAATTATATCAGAGTAAAAGTGCATTTTTTATTATGTCTGAAAGTATTTTGTTTTAATTCATTCCAGTAAACTAATTATTTTTTAAATCTTTTATTTTCGATATGCTCGCGCCCCCCTCGTAAGGTCATCGCGCCCCCCATGGGAGCGCGCCTCACAGTTTGAGAAACACTGGTGTAAATAAATAATTGTTCAACCATGTGTCTGTTTTCTTTCATACTGGGGTAGCATGAAGCCCATCAAAAGCCACTTCCTGCTTCTCTCTAGTCTAAAAGCGGGGCTCATACCAAGGGTGGGGAAGCACTTCCTGTTTCCTCTAAAAGCGGGTAGCCAATCAAAAGCCACATCCTGCTTCTCACTAGTCCAAAAGTGGGGCTCAGAAGCCAGTCACCTCATAGATATGGAGGCCGACCAAACATTTCAATCATATCTGATCAAATACCAGGGAGTCCATCTCTCTGATTTCATTACGTTTATGACACATTTTCGAATCATTGTCAACGGCTTGAAACCCCCGAGATCATTGACCTCCACACCGAAACTGAAAAGCGTATTGTGGAGCTGCTGACCAAAGTGCTCCCTCATCATCATCCTCTGGACATTCCTGGCTTTAGAGCCTTGGCTAGTTTTGAACCTAAAGACGTGCCCAGTGACTACTTGGAGCAGGAGGCTGCTAAAGGAAAAGGGGCCTTCATTCAAGCTCTGTGGACTCTGTAAACCAAATCCTAATTATACAGTTTGGCATATAAGGCTTGGAAACGACATGGTCCCCAAACCTGACCACTTGGACGCTATTAGCTCAAGCGGTGTTGGATGGATGCTATGGAGAGAAATGGCCCGATACCGTGTTTCAAGTGCCCGACGTGTGTCCCATCTGTCTGAGTCCGATGCACTGGCCAGAAAAGACACAGTGTGGCCATGTGTTTCACTTGCGATGTATGTTGCAACACCTGGACGTGAGTAATACCTGTCCCCTCTGCAGGGCACCCAACCCATTGAGAGTATCCTAGATACCGTGTTGAGCCCCAGAAAAATGGAAGAACTGGAAAAAGCATAGCTCTGGACCAGTTCCCCATTTTTTGGGCTGCTGTAGACGTCAAGGATGGGCCGCTGCAAACCTTCCAAAGCTGTGAGTTATTTTGAACCTCAAGCTTGGGAAACTCTATGGGCTGGCCAAAACGCAGTGCACAAGAGTTGTCTCGCCTCACTTGCTCAATGGGAGGACACAGCTTCCATTTTTTAACAACGTGGTGGTACATTCATGGAGCGTGAGGAAAGAGAGAATTTTAAAATGACTCTGTCAGAAAATTTAATAGATGAATGTTGGTGTCTTTCAAATGGTTTTATTTTAACAATATTTATAAAACAATATCGCTAACATTGAGCGAATGGCCCGCACAGCCTCCTTCCAATCGTTCCTTTTTTACTTCTCCCGCGTAAACAATAGTACACACCTTATAATTTAAATAGCGCCATCTAGTGGCATACATGAACTCTAACATACTCCCCCCCATCAAGAAGTTATTCTTGATGTAGAGAAAGTTTACAAAGCTTATGAATTGGTCTTTTAAATTGACCTTTAACAGTTCTAAGAGTTACTACTCTTACCACACCATCCTTACCTGGATGCGTTTCAATTACTTTACCTAAAGGCCAGGTAGCTGGAGGAATGTTATCCTCCTTAATAATTACAATTTCTCCAACCTTAAAATTATTGTTAGGAGATTTCCATTTAGTTCTGTTTTGCAAATTACTCAAATAATCAATTTTCCACTTTCTCCAAAACCCTAACTTCATTTTTTGGACAATATCCCAACGGGAGCGAAGAGAAAGTTTATCCTCATTGGTATGCTCAGGGGAAGAGGTAATAACCTCACCTATGAGAAAATGAGAAGGAGTTAAAATATTTAAACTGTCTGGATCATTGTCACAATCCAACGAGACTAGAGGTATTGAGTTCAGAATTGCCTCTACTTGTGTTAACAAAGTGCTGAACTCCTCAAAAGTTAAATTTCTGTTTCCAATGACCCTTTTTAAATGGTACTTAATACTCTTAACTCCTGCTTTCCATAATCCTCCAAAATGAGGACTCACTGGAGGGCTAAAATGCCACTCTATATTCACTTGAGATAGAAAATAGCAAAAGTGTTCATTTTCATTAAGTTTTGATACAAATTTAAATATTTCTAGCAATTTTCTTCTGGCACCAACAAAAGTGGTACCATTATCACAATAAATGTGCTTAGGTGCTCCTCTTCTAGCACAAAAGCGTTTCAAGGAGGCAATAAAAGCCTCAGAAGTGAGATCACTCACTAGTTCTAAATGTAGAGCTTTGGTAACAAAACATACAAAAAGAGCTATATATCCCTTAGTAGTCTTTGCTCCTCTACCTCTATATCTTAAAATATTGATGGGGCCAGCATAATCTACGCCACAAACAGAAAATGGCCTACTGGGAGTAACCCTATGAGTTGGTAGATCACCCATTAATTGCTTGGATGTAGTTGCTCGATACCTACAACATATTATACATTTATGAATACATTTTTTACAATATTTTTTAAACCAATAATCCAATAAGTTTGCTTAATAATACCTAATAATACAGTACATCCAGCATGCAAATATAAAATATGATACATATTTACAATTAATTTACAAATTTCATGCTGATTTGGCAAGATGATTGGGTGCTTAGCACCATATTGGAGTGTCGAATTTCGAAGTCGACCTCCTACTCGAATTAAACCGTCTTTGTCAATGAAAGGACAAAGAGCAGATAGTATACTGTTTTTTTACTACAGGCTTATTAGCTTTAATACAACTGATTTCCTCTTTAAAGAATAAATTTTGTATATACAAGAAAATTTTATTACTTGCCTGCCTCCTTTCATATGTGGTTAAAGGAGGGACATGGTATTTACCCTTGGAATCTAAATTATTCATCTTGCCAACTCTAGCTTTACAATTTGTGATGTATCTAAAACAGAATGCAAAAATATCAATTATCTTAGTAAATGAGGAAAATTTTAAAAATAAATAGTCAATAAAGTCACAGTTGACAGCCACAGGGAAGCTAAAAGCTGTTCGTTTTCTTTCCTTTGACACTGAACTAGTCTGATCATTTCTCTTGGGTTGCTTAGGCCAAGAGTCCATCTCACAGGAAAGCCATTGAGGGCCTTCCCACCATAGAACACATGTGGGAAGTTCTTTAGGTGATAAACCTCTGCATGCAATGTCAGCTGGATTCATCTTGGTGGACACGTAACGCCAACTATCTGCTGGAACCAAGTCCAAAATTTCGGATGTTCTATTGGCAATGTAAGGCTTCCAGTTCCTTGGATGAGAAGACAGCCAAGATAGAACCACTTGGGAATCAGTCCATGCATGGAAGTGAACATCATACTCCTTCAAGATGTTCTTGCAGGTTGCATAAAGGCGTGCAAGTAACAGTGCACCGTTGAGCTCCAATCTTGGAATTGATACTGACTTTAGAGGTGCCACCCTTGATTTAGCCACCAAAAGAGTCACCTTGGTATTACCATCGGCTTGCGGCTGCACAGCATAGATGACCGATGCATAGGCCAACTCAGACGCATCACAAAAACCATGCAGAGTTATTTGTTGGCTAGCAGTGTGGATCCACCTGGGAATGTGGATTGAACAAACTTGTTCAAACTCCTTCTGGAATGTTTTCCATTTCGTTGCAAGCGCTTCTGGAAGAGGACTGTCCCAATCTAATTTCAACAGCCATAACTGTTGATAAAACATCTTAATAGACACGGTACAGGGAGTCAGGAAACCGAGAGGATCGAACAATCTTGCCGATTGTGACAGGAAAGAACGTTTAGTGATATTGTCCGGAAAATTTACTTTTAAATTGAAAATGAAGATATCCTTCATAGAATTCCAGGTAAGTCCTAGGGCCTTGGAGCATTCATCAGGATGGATTTCCAAATTGGAACTATCTCCTACCCAGTTTGAGGAAATACGGGAAAGTACTTCTGATGAATTGGACCGCCACTTCCTTAAATGAAATCCTCTTGCTTCTAGTATGTTAGAAAGTGTTTTTATCAAGGAAATTGCTTCCTCACTCGAAGGGGCTCCTGCCATTAAGTCATCGATGTAGAAAGATTCCTTTATAAGGGATGAAACAGCAGGATCATCTCTTTCAAGATCTAACCCCGTTTGAAACAAGCAGCGAGTAGCTAAATACGGTGCTGATGCTGTACCGTATGTTACCGTACACAGTTTATATTCCCGTATGTGAGAGTCCTTTGATTCTCTCCACACAATGCGCTGAAAATTTTGATCTTCTTGATCAATTAGTATTTGTCTATACATCTGTTGGATGTCAGCGGAAAAAGCAATTTCATTCAATCTAAATTTCACTAAAATCGTGAAGAGGTCAGGCTGTAACATTTTACCTATTCCCAAAATTGAATTAATAGAATTTCCATTTGAAGGTTTACAAGTGCCATCAAATACAACACGTAATTTCGTTGAAACACTGTCACCTTTCATAACAGCATGATGAGGAAGAAAATAAATTTTGGGGTCCATAGATTTCTCATGGTTTTCCACGGGCATCATATGCCCCAATGATTCGTATTCTATCATAAAATTTTTATACTGCCTTTCAAAGTCCTTATCTACTTGAAATCTTCTCTCCATTGCAAGCAACCGAGAGAAATTGCTATCCCTTCAGTGTTACCCAACCGTGAGGTGTCTCTGTATATCGGTAATTTTACTACAAATCTACCCTCATCATTATATTTAAAATTTGATTTAAAATGGTTTTCACAAAATTGTTCCTCATCGGATAGAAATTGTTTTTTAACGGATAATTCCTCCGTTTCCCAAAATCTCTGAAGAAGCGAATCGGTATTTAATTCGTTTTCAGTACTTAAAAAATGAGAATATAATTCATGCGGTTCCTTATTTTTAACATTAAGTTTTCCTGCAACAACCCATCCAAACATAGTTCTTTGTGCAATGGGTTCATTTTTAGAACCAACAATTTTTCCACTGCGAAGAATATCAAAAAACAATCAGATCCTAAAATTATATCACATTCTTTAGGACTCATAAATTCCTCATCTGAAAGAGGAATCGATTTCAAGTAATCTAAATCCTTCACATCCAAAAACTCCGAAGGAATTTGTGAAGTAACTTTATTTAAAATGAAAGCGTTCACTTCCAAACGCTCATTCGAAGACTGTGATCCGATAACCAAATCAACGCAGCCTTTAGTTTGACCTGCAGTAAACCCGCGATCCCACGAAGAGAAATTTTACTGCTTTTTCTTTTTAATCCTAAAATATTTACAACTCTTTCTGAGATAAAACAACATTCAGACCCAGAATCTAATAATGCTCTGCAGATAAAAGATTCATTAGAATTATTATTATAAAATATCTTTACATTTGCTGTGGGCAGAAAAGAAAGATTTAATTCACTGTTCACCGAAGCCCCAGAATAAATCTCCGATTCTCCCGCTTGACCTTTGAACTCACTCGCTTCGTTGCGAGTCTCTGCGCTAGTTCCCTCCCTCTGTGAAGTTTCATTCCCATGTAACGAATTTGTAAACAACGCGTTTCCGTTGGGCCTTTTTTCATGTAAAAGAGTATTGTGGAACTTAGAAGAGCATAGAGAACATTTTAAATGGTTATTTGGGCAAGATTTATATTTATGATTATTTAAACATAAAAAGCACAATGAAAAACGTTTTACAAAATGTTTTCTACAATTAACATCCATGCTCTTAAACTGAATACACTTAAATAAAGGGTGTGTTCCTTTACATTTCAAACATTTTAAGACCTTATCATTTTCTATATTAGAATTTGCATAATTACTTCTTATCGGAATTTTACATTCAGATTCATTATTTGACATTAATTCTAAAGAAGAACACCTCACGTTTAGGAAATCAAGGAAAGCTTTCATGTTTGGAAATTCTTCTTCAGATGATTTAATAGCCCATAAACGTCTACTTTCTGGATCAATTTTTTGTAATAATAAATAAATTAACCAGCAGTCTTTACTAGAAGCTTGCTCACCTAAAGCATTAAGCCCTCTTAGGCATTCATCACTCGTGTCAATAATTTACGCAAATTAAAACAATTAGCTTCGGAAATAGGTTTTTGATCCAAAAACGTTTTAATTAATGACTGAACAATTTGTTTTTTGTTGTCATACCTATCTAACAATTTTTGCCAAGCTTCTTCATACGAATCATTAGATATAGGCATATGCTTAATTAACGAAGCTGGCTCATTAGTAAGTAGACCTTTCAAATACTGGAATTTTTCAACGTTCGATATTGACACTTGTGAATGCACAGTAGAAACAAATAAATCTTTAAAATTTATCCAGTCCTTAAAATGACCATTAAACTGTGGTATACTCAATTTTGGTAACCTAAAATTACTAACATTTGAGTTCGAAGTAATTGAACTCGCTACTGAATTTTGTGTTCTACCTTGATTCTGAACATTTAATTCATCTAATTTATCATTAAATTTAGCATTCAAATAAAAGTATCTCTCTTCGAACTCTTGGAGTTCAGATTCCTCTAAACTCAAATTCGAATCTAATTGTTCGAATTCTTTGAATAAGTCATCCAATCTGGATAACCGAATAGAAATTTCATTTCGAGTATTTATCTCATCAAAAGTATTTTCTAGCCTGGTCAAAGATGCCTTTACACGACCTCTGGCTGCTCGAATTTCAGCCATTTGAGCTTTCTCTGTTTCACTCATATAAAAAATTTATTCACCAAAATATCCAAATCAATAATAAAAAATATGCAGTAAAATCATGAAATCAAAAATAATTCGGTTCATTCATTCAAATTAGTTCTATGCACAATAAGTCCTAATAACAGTTTCAAATATCAAAAATATTATTCAAAATGACTTATCTCTTTGCATCTCGTCGGTGCCTCCAATTTTTATGTTGATGTCTTTCAAATGGTTTTATTTTAACAATATTTATAAAACAATATCGCTAACATTGAGCGAATGGCCCGCACAGCCTCTATCAATTTCTTGTTTTTACATTATCATAAAACATTATATATAAAAAAGTATCGCTAACATAGAGCGAATGGCCCGTACAGCCTCCCTCCAATCGTTCCTTTTTTACTTCTCCCGCGTAAACAATAGTACACACCTTATAATTTAAATAGCGCCATCTAGTGGCATACATGAACCCTAACAATGAAAGAATTCACTAAAAAAATTTTTTTTAGTAGAGTTTAAAGCTTTTACTCATCTCTGTGATTCTGACAACAATGAATTCTCTAGGGGTGTTCAATTTGTCACCCTCCACTCATGATGGGACCCTGGTTTCCTTGGAACTTGTAAAGAAGACTCAACGAGATCCCAGACGATCCAGACAATTGCCCCAAGTGTTTTTCCACACTCAAGTTTTGGCCGTGTTGTGTCTCCGAGACCATGGTTTCACGCTCACCAATGGTTTCGTCTCGTATGCCTTGGATCGTGTGTGTCCGAATCAACTCTTTCAATCTTTACATTACCTCAATGTTAGTAGCATTTGTGTTACGGATCCACGTTCCAAGGACGCATTTAAAGACACTCAAGCGAGTTGGAGCTCCTCGAGTCCTTTCAAACGGATCCCGGTCATGCTCTTGAATCCACAAGACATGGGAGAATGTCCCTTTTGCAATCAGACGCAATGTCATCGTTGGATTGCCGTGGAAGGCATGTGTGCCATTCTCCACCACCCCATCCATCCCATTTTTCACTCATGATCTACATCCTGTCTGAAAAGTATAAAAGCGAGATATGCTTTGAACACTTTTCATTCGTCATGGACCCGATTGATGCCTTCCCCGAGCATATTTCTACAGTGCCCGTGACGCTGCCCGAGAAACCCGATGCATTGGAATATGCTTCTTGGCAAGGCCAAGTCCGAGCTGGCATCATCTACCAAGAGCCCAACGCAAAACGTGTGTTTGTTTTGTTTTGTAAAGACCATTGGCATAAAAAAAGACGTGGTTGGACAATTTCAAACGGGCCGTCATGGAGGCAAAGCATGCGAATGAATTTAGACCCAACGACGTGATGTGGGAAAAAATATCGAAAGGCCTGTTGAGAAATCCAGATAGACTGCTCAAAAATACCGACAAGAGGATGATTTACATTTATGGCAACATGTTTTTTTGCCAAAAAAGACTTTACCTTTGGCGTTTGAACGGTGAAATCCGGAGAGTTTCATTTTATTCAAACGACGCCTGTGCCCATGTTGATCTATGAATTGCCAGCCTCCAGCCTCAAGTGCTGAGCCCAACCCAATGTGATTAGGAGAAGTTTTGAGCCCTATGACCAAATGCTCTACCATCGAACGATCTTGGAACCCCACATGGCGTATCCGATCCCGGCTAGAACAAATTGCATTGTGTTGACGGTTCAAAACACAGCCTTTGGTTTGGACATTATCCCCGAATCCCTTCTCCACCAGATCATTCAGAAGGGATTCCACGTGGGAGATTTACGGAAAATGAAAAAGTTTGATCAAACACCTTACAAGCTGCCTCCACTCACCCCGGCTCATGTACCGGCCGAAAAGCGACCTTTGGAGAAAAATCCCTGCCTTTCTCTAAGAGACGATCCAAAGTGCGCCTCACTCCCGTAATTAGACGTGTGTCCAGACGACCTGAGCTACCGATGGCACCTGGACAGATTCAACCTGTGCAGATTCCACATGTCCCAGAATCTGTGCAGATTCCACTTGTGCCAGAACCACCTGTGCAGATTCCAGAGTCGATTCCACCTGTGCAGATTCCAGAGCCGATTCCACCTGCGCAGATTCCAGAGCCGATTCCACCTGTGCAGATTCCAGATGTCCCAGAACCACCTGTGCAGATTCCAGAAGTTCCACAACCACTTGTGCAGATTCCAGATGTCCCACAACCAATTGTGCTGATTCCATATGTCCCACAACACCTGTGCAGATTCCCCCAGAGCTCGACACTTTGGAGCCAACAGATGCACTCGACCAGCTCATGTCGTTCGTATTTGGACCCCCAGCCCAAGAACTCCAGCTGCTTCACACAATGCCCTTTATTTTTGATGGTGATCTCATCTCATTCCTGGATGAATTTGAAAGGGAGTTGGCTATGGAGACTATGGACTTGACAATGCCCTGACTGAACCCTTGTGTAAAAAAATGTATTGGATTTAAAGCTATCCAACCCATGGATCTGTCTGTCAATAAATAATTCACCTGAAAACTAGTCTCATTTTTTTGTCAGAATGGTTTCGGTACAACATTTGTTGGACCAGTGTCGACATTGCACCACTATCGTATTTGGAAATCTGGGTCGGCGGCCTGATCGAGTCACGTATTACGAGCCAGAGTATCCTTACACCGTCTTTTTTGAACCCAACTTTGGCATGCACGTTCCTCGCTCGTTTGGAAAAACCGTCATTGTGTTTACGAGTCATTTGGATCTGACATGGGATAAAGGAGTCGACTTAAAGTTCTTTCGAGTGAGTCGTTCCCCGTCTCGCCAAGTTTGGGAGGCGTATCAGCCTCAAAATACGGAGGCCTACCCTTTGGATCTCACGCACTGCACGCGACTGGCGGACGTGTACGTAACCTGGTTGACGTGGTTGGACGATTGGGAAATGCATCGAGACGAGAACCAACCTTGGCGCATGGTGCGGCCCCAACCTTGGAAAAGGGCTTTGGAAACACATGTGGAACGCTCGCATCAGAAAGCTTTGGCCCATGGGATGCCCTCTGACGTCACGCTCCTCGAGCATATATAAGGCACGCTGCCCTTCTTTCTCAGATAAAGCAACATGTTGAGTCAACCCGTTTATTTTGCTCATGCCAACGTGTTTCATCACCAGGACAACCCAGTGCCCATCGAACTCTCCATTGCCACGATTCCCAGCGAATGCAGCGATTCCCAAGTGTTGGGCATCATGGTGAATCATGCCGGGCTCACCTCCACGCCCCACGAATTGCGATCCAACAGCCACGAACACGAACGTCTTCGTCTGGTACACTCCCCTTTACCCGTGGAATACCTATCATTTTGCGTGAGGGGCAAGTTGAGCCAGATGGGCCGAGGAGGCCTCATGGTGGTCAAAGGAACAGAAGAAATAAAAATTTTCCTAGAGCTGGGAGTGTTTGCCATGTCCCTGGAGACGCTACCCGAATTCAACGACATTTATGACGGAACCTTTCCCAACTTGCATGAGGAGGTGCACGAGGACGTTTCGTACTGCACCATGGTAAAATCTTACCAATTTGCCAAATACCTGCAGCAGTTTAACAAGCTGCAAGCGGAATGGAGCCATAAAGTTTCAATTTTGTAAAAAAAAAAAAAAAATTGGAGCCGGAAAAAGGGGGATCGAGTCGAGTCATCCCCCTTTTTTCGGGTCCAATAGTATAAGACTCCTATTTAAAAAAATTTTTTTTTTTTGCATTTTATTTTCCATAAGAAGAGAAAATGAACAATCTAGTCTATTTATAGATGGCTATAATAACTGGAGAAGCTGTCAACTGTAATTTAAGATCATGAACGTTCTATTTGTTACTTAAGTTCATTTATTGCTTGGAAAGAAATTTTAAAACTACCAAATTTATGTTTGATTATTAAAAAAATAAATTAAGTTAATATACACCCATGTCCATACTTATAAATTAATTATAGAACAAGTTCACAAAAAGAAAGAGTCAGAAGCAAAACAAAAGTGATTTGTAAAGTTTTTTTATGAAACAAAAGGTAAAGAGCAAAAAAAGATGCTATTTGTTTGTTATCCTTAACAAAAATTGTGATTTTTGCTCCCTGGAGCAAATAGCACCCCCTATTTTAAAAAACCAATATTACATACTTGGTAAGATGGTAAATACATAGTATGTCTCCCAGACGATGCAATATGGTTCATGCAATGCCTAAGCATGCCGAGTATCAAATTATCGATCTGATCTTGGGAAATATTACTCCACTCATCAAGCAATTCTCTCCGAATTCCTGGTAGACATGTAGGAGGTGATTGACGGGCTGCAACTCGTCGATCAAGCATGTCCACAACAGGCTCTAATGGATTCAAGTCCGGTAAAAATGCTGGCCAGTCCATACCGGTGATACACTGCGATGAAGGCATTCGTTTACGATGTTTGCACGTTGAGGACGGGCGTTGTCATTCATAAACACAAATTCTACACCCATGGCATCCCGAAACAAACGTACATGTTGTTCCAGAATGACGTCCCGATAGATTTGGCATGTCATGGTTCCCATTTGAACATGCAGGTCAGTTCTAGAACCCTGAATAATCTCCCCTCCCAAACGAGCAATTCTGCACCAACGGTTACCTGGCATTCTCCATATGAAAATCCGGCGAGAATCAGACTGTAAACTAAACCTGGACATGTTGGAAAACATCACACGAGCCCACTATTGCGATGCCCAAAATGCATGCTCTCTACTCCAGACTAACCACATGCGACAACGAGTTTCAGTAAGAACACATCTGAAAGGTCTACGAGTATATAGAGCAATCTGTGCTAAGCGTCTGCACACTTGAAACTGCCGTACTTGCTGAAAAAAGCTGATGAGACAGGCCTGATGCTGTGCTCCGTCTGTTTCTTTTGGCAGTAACTGCAAAATACCGGTCCTCATTCGGCATTGTAACTTGGAGACAACCTGTGCTGTAATGTCTACCCACAATATCATCATCTTGAAATCGTTGCCAAAGTTGATACTCTGGGTGATTCCAAATTCCTCGGATACTTCCAGCTGGGTCCACCCACATTCCAGACGGCTGATAATTCTAGCACGTAAAAATCAACCAAATGCGTCCTTTGTGATATAACTATGAGGTTTTTGCATAAAAGTGCTTGGGAGCAATTTTACTTCTTTGCCTGTATTCCTTATATATCCCCCTCTTACACTCCTATCATTGTGACGTACTATCGGTGTCCTCTGATGGCTTCCTGTAATTTGCATATGATTCTTGAAGATGTGTATAATTATTTTACGAGTGGTATATTTTGGAGTTCGATTTCACTTAAACTCTGAATTATCCTGAATTTATGGACATGAGTGTAAATAAGTAATAATTTTCCACTTTAGCGAACCCTTGAAATAACAGGAACGACTAATAATGACGCTGCTTAAGTTTAATCGAATTCTTACGTAACTGCCACTCTGCGCTAATGGATCATATAAATAAAACAAAAAAATTCGAAAAATGGGATTGATCAACATTTACCTTATAGATCACAAGAGCAAACTATATATTTCTGCGTTAGGGAATGAAGTACTAGACAAAATTAAAGACGATATAAGAGCACACACAAACCCTCGTACAAATAGTATGTAATTGGATTGTATTCCTCAAGATATTTCCCATGAGGAACAAACCAATCATAATGAGGTACGTAAATTTTGAAGAGAAAAGATAAAATATAAAGGAGTCATTTATAGGATTTATTGAATTGTGACCGAAATAACTCATGAGCAGTAACGTAGCTACCAATGGGCTAGGTGGTGCCGTGCACCGGGGCCCCTCAAGCTCAGAAGAGCTTTCAGACCCTGACCACCATGCAAGTCAAACTTGCGATAATTTCTCCCAAATTTAAGATATAAATATAAGATTGCAACATATATCTATAATCATCACAATTCAGTTGAAAGTAATTTCGAATGTGTAGGGCATTCCTCTGAATGCTTTCTGTTGTTTGTTTAGTGTTGTGATTTTTACTTATTGAAAAGTTTATGTTATTTTCAATTTTTTTCATTTTTCTATAAACTGTTACTTGAAAGTTCCATGAAAAATCTCACCGTACTCATTGTTACATCTTAGAAAACTTACACAAAAAGCAATTTCTTCCTAGTTACATTCTATTTTAAAATAACAATATGATTCATAGTAAGCTAGTTACCTGTTTCAATATTTCACAATCTTCTCTCGTATTTGTAATACACTGTCCCTCTTCCTCTGCTCTTTTGCAGAGGGTTTTTTTCTAAAAGTAATTATAATAGTGTTGCATTGTATTTTCTAGCTTATGCATATTGTTTGTATCATTTCCTGTTTATCTCGGTGAACTATTTTGAAGCTCTGGGCGGATGAGTTCGATCCTCCCGAATAAATAAATAAATAGCTTAGGATTTCTTAACGACGTTTTGTAGCGTAGCATTACGTTTTTTCATTCTTTCAAAGTCAAAAGATGCTCGAGCCCATACGAATTGTATTGGATAAATTATAAAACAAAAATTACTGATTCAAAAGGAACCAAGCGATGCCATTAAGCGCAAATAAAGCCAAGAGTAAATAAAAATTGTAGCTTTGTGTGTATATTTAAAATACACACAATTGTGTGTATATTTAAAATACTTCTTTACTTAATAAAATCCAATCAAGATAGGGCCCTCAATTTTTTTGCACTGGGGCCTTGGCATACCCAGCTACGCCACTGCTCATGAGGACTAACAAGATCTCTGTTGAGTAGATTGAGCTTGATTTAGATATAAATTGTAGAGGGCAAGCATAGGACAACGTTCGTGCAACATGAAAGGGAAATATAAAGGTGTACATATTTTTTTTTTATTTCTGATGTGCTGCGAATTGGTGATTAATCATTGCAGACCTAGTACATCCCCCATCCTTTTTAGTGAGAAGCCCTATAGGCGGATACCAATCGCCGCAGGTAATTTTGACGCCCAGTTTCCTCTCTAGAGGGATGCACCTGAGCTCTGACGATGCGAACCTGTACCAAGATTTAATTTTGCCGAGAGTATCCAAGTCAAACAGACACTCTAGGGATCTTTTACATGCCGCATAATCATACGACATGGCCGCTGTCAATTTTCTGCACCATGAAAATCCACCAACATCGGCCGGGGTCGAACCCACAACTTTGTGAGCAGAAGGCCAGCGACAAACCAAACACGCCACCCAGCCGGTGTCGTGGTAAGACCATTCCTTTGTTTTATGCAGGTGGTAGTGGAGTATTGCGAAAAAAAAGGGTGCACATAGACGTATATATACACTATAAAGCTACGAACTTTGTCAGTGCTGAAAGATCAGCGGTAATTTTGAATGGCAAACAAGACAAATTTCTTCCAAACTTATGACGTGAGAATATCACTGATGAACATTCTCGTTCACTAATTGTATAATGGCATTCTGCGGAGTTCGATGTGCAAGATGCATAGGCAATTGCATAACACACGGTCCCACCGAACTTCCATAAATAAATGAAATTTTTCGAAAAAGACAGGCAGTTTCAATACTGGCACTTACCTTAACTGAAGTTTCATATCGTCAAAAGTTTCTTTTGTACTTTCTCCGACAAAGCAAAATGAACATTCTTGTGTTTCAGCATATAGAGGAGTCCGAACGATTGTGCGTGATTCTGTGTGTGTCATCCCCGTCAATTGACCATGATTCAAAAATACGAGGTCCATCACCAAAAGTGCCGGAGTAGCTGAACAGTGCGATGTTAATATTTACTCACTAAGCTGTTACGACTGATATACATTTCATTTATAAAAAAAATATTTAACATAAACTCGGGGAGATGTAAAGCTTCGCTCCAGTATCCCAAAATGCTTTAATAAAAATATTGTAATATTTTTGGCACATGTAATATCATGAAATAGGGATGATTTTGTGAATCATCTTGCAATTAAATACCTCCTTTCCTTCGATTGCCTACCAGTTTAACTGGTTTTGAATCGAATTGGTGCGTTACCTGTTAAACGGGTTCAATTTACCACCATTTCTATCAGGCACATATCCGATTCTGTGTGGTCTGACCTTTATTCTGATAAATTCGGTGGTTCGTTAAATTTTCTTCAAAGATTTTCACCTCTCGAATTCGAGTTTATACCCTGATTATAGGAATTAAACAAGGAACTTGTTGATGTGATGCAGAGAATTGCTACAGTGTCGACTTTCATATCTCCAACGACTCAATTTTAATTTTAGGCATTCAGATTTCTGAATAATCGATGAGATCCTATTGCATCATTTGAACAATACACTGGACTACTGTTTCCTCTAATTGAACCAAATTTAACACGTTTAAACTTCCGGTACACAAAATCTACAGATTAGCTCGGAAGTAATTCCTTTATGGTTTGAAAATGGTAAAACTGCGTAAAAATCAATAAATTACTTTTTTATTTACAAGGCATAACTGCCGTTTCAGTAAAAAACGTTGCAAGTCAGGAATGTCAACAATTTGGCAAAGCAAAAAAGTTACAAAAATTGTTTCTAGATTTAAAAAGTTAGCAAATATGAATTTAAAAATTAACAAAATAATATTTACAGTTATAAAAATATTCAAAAATTACTCTTCGTAATCTAGCGATTCGCGGGCATTCTTTCGTATTATAATCGAACGATCACTGATGGAGCTCATTTGAATGTAAATTGGTTGTGTCGTAAAATATATTTTTTCATATAAGAATTTGTTTGCATGAAGTAACAGACTCGTCGCTAAACCTTGGTGTAACTGGAAACCCTGTAGCTGTTTGGATTATTTAAAACTTCATTTCGAAAACAGTAATCTTTTTCTACAAATACACAGTTTTCCTATGCATTAATTATTTTACTTAAAAAAAAATCCTACTTTTTCATTTGTAAGTAAAGATGCAATAACCCCTTATCAGCCAAAGTTGTCTTCCATCCTAAATCTTCTACTGCGCATCTCAACTGTTACAACAAAGGGGGAAAAAAGACGTCACTGAGTGTATAATAACCCTTTTATTGAAACATTTTGCATATTAAAATACAATGACAAGACTGTGAAAAATCTCT
Organism: Trichonephila clavipes; assembly: GCA_019973935.1. NCBI lineage: Eukaryota > Metazoa > Arthropoda > Arachnida > Araneae > Nephilidae > Trichonephila > Trichonephila clavipes. Next base: position 1,199,920 of record BMAU01017646.1, on the reverse strand, counting down.
CTAGAAACTATGAAACTTTGTTCAGCTCCAACATCTGTACTGATATGTTTCTTCAGAACTGGCATTGCAAAGCGCCTGTGCACTCGCATTTGAAATGTCCCTTTTCAAAAGAATTACTGATCAGTCTGTGAAAGAAGTTGAAGCCAACTGAAAAGAAGCAATTTATGATGTGAAACAAACACCACATATTCTTTTCTTCATGTGATGCTTTCAAGAATGAGAGGTAATGGTGTGTGCTTTGAAATCAAAAAAGGGCATTAAGTGCTAAAAATAGGAATAAAAATAGTTTGGTTGAAAAAGCAGTCAAGGGATATTTAAACTGCTTTCTGAACAAAGATAGCTCATACATTGCAGATTAAGTCTTCATTATATCAAATGTATGTTTATTAGGTCATGATTCTACTATTTAATCATTTTCTCAAGAAATTTACTTATGTTTATGAAATGTTTTGGCTCTTCATTTAAGAGATAAATGGATTTTAAAACTTGCACAAGTTTTTTCAAAGTATTCTGATTGCTTATGTCAGGAAATAAAAATTTGATATAAAAGTATTAATGGATTTATTTATACGTTACTTTTAGGTTAAAACTTTTTTGAGGGAAGGGGTGAATATATGAATTCAAACTATATTTTGAAGATTATTATTATTCATACCCAACTTATACAACAAGAATTATCTCTTCAAACACGTTTCCATTTACAGTAATGAATATTAGGACTGCAAAATAGAATCTGAAAAATAAAATCAAGAGACTGCTGAAAAGTTTACATAAAAACACAGCGGCCTATGTATTCTTGGTGTAAGTAATGCACAGTGCACAGGACTTTGAATGCTAACATTAAAAGTACTAATTACGCACAATGTGTGTAAAAACATTCTAAAAGAAGGAAGGATATATTTTTTGACGCCACGCTGACTCCTTTTTTTTGTACATTTTCCTTCCTTCTTTTTTTCCCTCCATCTACATTTAACAACACTTGAACATTAGAGAGGAAAAAAATCAACAAAACAATAAATTCCATTTAATCATAAAAAAATAACAAAAATAACTTGACTAAAATGACACAGAAATGATGTCTGGTATACAAATATGCTTTGGTAAAGGACAACAGTTTAAAATAATACAATATAACTATCAGCTCTTGTCAGTGTTTTCCAGCTAAAAGAAAATGATTCTTGGGTGAAAAGCATTCTTTCAAATGGTACAACAGCGAAATTTCTAGAACAATGCAGCCCACAACAAAATGTAGTTTGAACTTACACTCATTTGCTAGTGGACTAAATGCACTGGGTCACAGAAGAATCAGCAAATTGATTGGCGGATTTAAATTAAGTATTATGGCAAAATATCTTAATTTATACATAAACTACTGCAATAATTCACACATGTTATAAAATTTATTTTCTATGCTTACAGAAAATTAAACATGAACAAAAAGAAAAATTCTAAAAATATTTTTAACAAATATTGTTCTCTTTATTTGTACTCATTTCTAGGAAAGCGCAAGCCTTTCTCTGTACTAAAGATTATAGTGAGGAAACAGACTAGAAGGAAAAGAAAACAATTCTTTACATTTCAGTATCACTTTTTCACTGATTCTTTTTCATGTATGAAGTTTAATTGACTAGTTACTATTTTTTATACTATGTGTGTGTGAATGTTCAATACCTTCTCTTTTAAATTACATGAGTGACAAAACACAAATTAAAACTTGCAGCTCTCAAATGGCTTCAATGGCGTTCAATCCCTTTAAATTTTAACAAGACTAAATGATTGTTTCTTGCAAAGATCAACTTCATAATGTAATCTTTTTTAAAGAATTGGTAACAAGTGATTCTACATCATGAATGATGGGAGTGATTCAAAGCTGCCAAACTGACAAGAGCTGCTTCTGGCACAACAGATAAACTATCATAAATTCTACAATGCAACAAGGGACCATCTACATGGAGAACACAGTTTACCAGTACTGACCACAAACGAAATTTTCATGACTTTGAGCATTTTCCAAAACTGGAAAATTCTGATAATTTTATTGTTTAGGTTTAACAGAAAAGCCTTTGAGTTTTTCTAATTAGTATATGTTCAAAGAATATTACAATATTATATCAAGATTTTTTTAAAATTCTTATCAAGACAGCAAGATAAAACTGCATTCTCCTATAAAGCAAGTGCTCCCTTTAACTAATACTTCACTTAATAAAAACCGATCTAGTGATATATATATATATATAAAGAAATTAAATACACATAAATTTCTCTCATACAATAAAACCATACAGAATGAGCTTTTGTTGTCAAAAGACAAGATTACTTGATAAAGATATGCAAAGTTACTCTTTTTTTTTTTAAAAAAAAGACTGTATATATATGTTAGGGAATTATAAATTATTAAGATAAACTTCCAATAAATTCTGAATCTAACTTAGAATATAGCTAACCTAAAATTGACAGTGAAAAAAAGTTTTCTTTGTAATGGGTGGAAGGAAATTGTTTGGTGCATCATTTATATGAAATTCATTTAAATCATGTCTCAAGATATTTTTAAAGCAAACCATAGTATAATGGGAATGAAGCAGAAAAGAAAAATAGGACCCAATAGCTGCCTCTCCATGCTAAATTAGGACAAAAATGTAAGTAAACGCAAAAGAAATATTTTCTTTGGCGAGCATTCTGCTGAGGAACAAATGAAAGCAGAGAATCATTAAGTTTCTAAAACTTATTAACTATTTCAGAAATTCATTGAAGGAAAAAAAATTAGAACAGTTCACTTATTGTGAATACAATTAATATTGAAAATTCATAACAAGTTATCTCTTTCAGCTTTTTCTCTATTGCTTGCATCTCTTTCCTTGAGAGTATTTAATATCTAAAATATAGAAACAATTTTAAGACATGAATATGTACTAATAAAAAATAATATTCAGCTTTCAGAAGAAAAAACATATTATATTGCCCATACGGAGAGAAAATTAACAATAGAAATAACACTTTGCATGTAAATGTTCCTGTCCACACAACAAATGTACATTCGATTTTTTTTTCATTAAATGATTTTTTTTCCAATCAGTTCAACCAAAAAAAAAGGGTGTATTTTCAAAAGTTTGCTCATTTTAAAATATATAATTGACTCTCTAAATAAAATTATGTAAAACATTTCAACAAAATAGTGTATGAAGATGAAATAGAAGACATTACAAATGAATGAAACACATCTAGAAAATAATTATCATGATCAACAAAAATTAACCAAAAATAAAATTTTGTTTTAACTTAAAAATTTCTAAAGTATAAAAGTTAACATCAAAACTGAACTAGACACATAAAAGTTTGGAAGATTAAGTACAAATACAATTTTACAAAAGGTGATAACTAGTTTCTATGAAAATAGATTTTGCAAAAGACAAATTCATTAAATACACATGTGAAAGAATTTTTTTTTTCCTTTTCCAAATGCAACAAGTGTAAAAATGGTCACATGTGTTCATTGATTGCTGTGAGAAGCAAGTAATATCATTGAATTTCTTTCAAATTGTATTAGAATGATTAAGACTGCAAAACAGAATTTTGCTAATCAATGTTGTTTTTATGACAATATGGTGCATAAGATTAAAAATATTTTATATGTCCATATTCCACTACCAAATAATGCATTTTAACAATTTATTAATCACAACACTTTGATTCCATGTTAAGCAACATTTTTAAATAAGACCAATTAACATTTATACATGATAATTTCAGTATTTTCATAAAATTGAGCAATTAAATGATTCAGATTCCGAGGAAAAAATAATTGGCTGTTCCTCAAGTCTTCAGAAATCGAGGTAGAACTCTCGAGATAATTGACTTAATAAGCTAGACATTTTCTTCGCTCAATTTCTGCAATTCAGTTAGATGTGATAAAAAGAAATTCTTGAAAAAGTACAAAATTGCTTGCACCAAAATGCTCATTATCACATTATTTTTTACAAATTACAATAGTTTTGGTAATTTTAAAAAAATTAAATACAGTCAATTAAAATCAAATGTTTATGTAACTTAAAAAACACTAAATTCTGACCACAAATGCATTTTCATAGATAAAAATTTTCATTTGCAAATTACACTACATTTTGCACACAAAAATTTATCTGAATTGCACATAAAACTGTTGAAAAACACTTTAAAACATCACATTACACTTGAGCAAAAAACCTGGTTCTACAGTAGTTCTAATTAGCTTAGTGATTTAAAGTAAATAGGAAAATATTTTTTTTCCTGTATAAGTGTTTTGGAAACCACCTGCACAAAATATCACCTAATAAATATGAAACGGAAAAGGTTGGTCCATCAACAAAGACTACATCATTAAAATTTCCGTTTGGTTTTGAGAGATTTACATAATGATATGACATTTGTTTTGAAGGTATTCCAGAATGATATGTTAAATTGAAACCCTGAATTATGCAATTCGAAAACAAATATTCTATACTATACATTGGTAATTATTAACAAGAAATTGAACTCTTTAATGACAAATGAGTCTCTTATAGAACATTATCATTTGTATTTAAACTTAAAAACTTTAGAATGAATTACATTTTTTTAAAAAAAGACAACTATTCATAATTAAAATATATCACGGATAACTCAAATCAGAATATGATCAAAACAAACAATTAATGAATGCATATTATAAAGAGTCTTCTAACAATCCCAGCATTCATACAAAAAATAATGCTTTTCAGTATTCTTTTGGTAAAACAATCAGAAGCATTTGTTTAGCTTCATTTAAGAGTTCAATTTCAAAGAATAAGAGGTAGTAAATAAGATAAACTATAGAATAACTGCACACTAAAAAAAATGACCACACATATCTGAGGATGATTCCAGGTGCAAAATACAAATAAGTGCAGAGTTTTGACTAGGAAATACGACACAGAAACAATGACTCTCTCCCTCTAAAAAAAAAAGAGAGAATTCTTCACCAATAACATTCCACATAAATTGGTTTAGAAAACAATAAATCAAGAGAGGTTTTTTCTCTTCCTTGTTACGAAGTCTTTTGGTCTCGAGTATTTTAAGTACTCGTGAGCTCTCGGACTTTGAATTGGTGAAGAGAGGAAATTCCATTTTAGAGGAATGCAAAGGGTTCCGAGATCTTGAATGACACCACTTGGCACTAAACCATCACTATACTAAGAAATCCTATCACTAAGTGTATTTTTCTCGTAAAAACGTTTAAATACTTATTTTACGTTTAAAATTACTCATGCTTGAATACTTGTGGAGAAATCCTTCTCTCTCTTGCATTACATATATATTTAATTTAACAAACAATAAGCACATTGAAAACTTATTTTTACAGCAGAAATCAACAAATACATACAAAGGAAATTCTTCTAAATAACAAATATACTCAAATTATGTATTGTAAAATATATAAAGTGAGATAAAGATGTTTCCAAAAGAAAACATCTATTGTAAATCATGATATAAAATTTAGATGCAAAAAAAAAGTTTGAAATGGATTGTAATGAATTCCTGCTAACTGAATTGTTCATAAATAAATATTTAAATTTGAAACACACACACATATATATATATAGTGTCATAATATATTTTAACTCCTTTAATATGGCAATTCATATGAATTCAATATTCTTTGAAGATAAGTCATATTTATCAAGATTATAAAAAAGTGTTCCAAATAATCTTGATGAGCTTTAAAAAAAAAGGGTTGAGAGTTAAGAGATGTCAAATGGTGTCACTCTTTCAAGCATGTTAAGTCATGAATTCGGTTTTTGATACAGTAGATTTCGTCGGAACCTGTTCCGGAAATTCCCATCTTAGTAGGGCGAGAATTTGTTATCTTTCTTGAGTAGTTTGTAAGGCAGGCTCTTAGCCTGGAACTGCTTGAGGTTGGCAGCAAAGAAAGCACCACGCAAAAAAGTGGGACTCACACCCAAAGAGGGTGTGGCTTTCACCAAGGAGGCAGCAGCCAGAGGACTCATAGGAGGGGCAAAGCTTACAGGAGCAGCACATGATTTGGGGTCCAGAGACTTGTGACGCTCAATGCTACAAAAAAAAAAAAAAAAAAAAATTACATGTGTTTTCAACATAATTAATACACTGGCCTCAAAAAGTTAAGGTACAACCGGGTTTTTGTGTCTAACTTGCAAATGAATGAATGTAGAAACAAAAAATTTGGAGGATATGTGCATTAAATAGTTTTTTATTGAATGCGTCATAGAAATTTGTATAAGTGTATTGCAAAAACGATTTATAACAAAAAAAGCAATCTCTGCGGAAAAGTCCATTCTTGGAGAAAACAGCACATCACAGTGTTATGTGGTAAAATGGCATAAAAACAATACAAAAATGGGTTCTAATAAGGAATGTGTCCACCCCTAACTTGAATGCATTGGCGGCATCGATTTCCCATGCTGTTTATTAAGTTGTCGGACACCGGAATAGGAAGCGAAGACCAGACACAGAGTAAGTCTTGTTTCAGCTCATGTAACGACCTTGAGGAGGATTTAAAGCAGCAACCTCTGCCAAGATAGCCCAAAGATGTTCTATCGGATTCAGGTCTGGAGATCGAGCTGGCCATTCCATTCGTTCCAAACCGCGATCCTCCAGATACTCCTCAACAATCCGAGCTCGGTGAGGTCGTGCATTATCATCCATCAGAATGAAGTCGTTACCAATAGCAGCAGCATATGGGCGGACATATGGATCAAGGGTCTCATCCCGATATCTAAGACCAGTTACGGTTCCTCCATGGAACACATGCAGGTCAGTGTGGCCACCGAGCGAGATCCCTGCCCAAACCAGGATTCCACCACCTCTATAACTGTGTCTTTCAACAGTGTTGGGGATTGATGGTATCTAGTGCGCTGTTCCCTCCAGATCAGTAGACGCCCTGAATCACTCTCCATTGTAAATCTGGACTCGTCTGTGAACAGCACAGAAGCCCATTGTTGCTGCGTACAAGAAACATGTTCTCTTGCCCAGCATAAGCGGTTCCTTCGCTGTCGTCCGTTGAGGGGAACGCACACAACTGGTCTTCTTGCATACAGACCTGCATTGTGAAGACGAATTCGCACCGTAGTAGCGGAGATTCTTCTTCCTGATGCTTGAAAGTGGTCTGCAACGAGCTGCGGAACAGTAGTGGTTCTTCTCCTTCGTGCCGAAAGAGCTAGAAAACGGTCTTCTGCAGGTGTTGTAGCTCGTGGTCGGCCTGGAACAGGTCTTCTGGACACAGAATCTTCGGATTGGTATTGATCCCAAAGTCGCTGAACAACACTACGAGACACATTGAGACGTCTAGCAGCATCAGCCTGCGACAATCCCATTTCCATTCATCCAACTGCCCGCCACCTTAACGAATTGGGTAAACGACGTCTCTGAGCCATTTTCTAAACTCTATTGACTATTGTCACCGAAACTGCCAACAACTGTTGAAAATCAACACAACTTACACACAAAAGTACGAAAGCTTGATATTTGCATATTTTTCTCTCACTCATAAATATACGTTCTTTTCTATAAAATAAAAGTTGTAGCAATCGTTTTTGCATTATTGTTTTTAAAGTTCGTTATTATCATTCATGTAAACTATGCATTTTATTGTTACTGCCATTTTTTTTATGGTGAGCTTCGAAAAACATGTTGTACCTTAACTTTTTGAGGCCAGTGTATTTACTAAGAGGAAAATTATGCATTCTTAGCAAAGAAACTAGTAAAGAAATTACATAGTAGTGAAATTGATATTTTTATATTAATCTATACATATAAATAAAAATGAAGTGTCTGTTTGTAATTTGAAATTAACAGCTTTTTACTAAATGCATTTAAAAGTATACACGGTACTTACATGAAAAAATCAATTTTTAAAATTTTTGTCTGTCTGTCTGCCTATCTATCTGTCTTTCTGTCGGTCTGTTTGTTCCGGCTAATCTCTGAAACGGCTGGACCAATTTTGCGAAACTTTCACTGGCAGATAGCTAATGTTACAAGGAATAACTTACGCTACTTTTATTTTAGAAAAAAAAAATGATTCCGAGAAAATAAAATTAAAACCAATGAAATAGTGAGCAATATCCGATTCAAATAGAGATTATTTATTTCAATAGGGACTACTTTTGTTCAATAGGGATTATTTTTTATTTAATAGGAATTATTTTATTTCGCGAGCCTTCTGTCTCAACGATTGCTAGCAGTTATATCAAACTTTTTTCTTTGATTAGGTTGCTGCCATTCGCGACATTTCCCGTTCATGTCTTGATCCTAATGATTTTACAGTCCTTAACTGCATTGTCAAAGGTCATGCGTCCCTTTCACCCCCTTCCTTGCGGCTTCGTTTGTTTTCGCGTTTCACCCTACTTGTTACTTAGACCTATTTTGATCCTAAAGATTTTAGTTCTCACCCCATCGACAGTGTCAAAGGTCATGCATCCCCTTCGCCTCTTGCTCAACAAAAAGCAAAGAAAAAAATAAAACAAAAAAGAAACATATATTCACAAAGTAGAAGAAAAGTTTTTGTAAACTCTGCGAAGTGAATAAACACTTTTTTGTTAAATTCCACGTGGACGAAGTCGCGGGTAACAGCTATTTAACATAAAAGAAATGCATCAGAAAGTAATATTAACGTATTACACATCCAGATAAAAATTTACGCTGTTTTTAGCATTATTACACAAAATTTGTAACAATTTGTTACTTTTGCTGAGCAGGTAGGTGTTTTCAAAAATCGATCCACAAGAAAGTTACGGGGCATCATAAATAATAATAAAAATCAGCAATTATATCTAAAGACTTAAAATTTAGCAAATATGGTTTTTTCGTTCAGATGAATTATGTAAAAAGCTTTTTTTTTGTTTCAATTATACAATTCACGTAAAATTAACTCATTAAAAACTTCTTTGTCCTTCAGTCTGTATTTTTTAATTTTTAAATTCACCCGTGCGAAGAACGGGTATACCAGCTAGTTTAAACAATAAAAATACAAAATTATGATTGAAATAAAATGCTTATGCTTACTTAAGAAGCATTACAAAATAAATCTCTAATGTAAACTAAAACACACTGCATTTATTATAATATACAAGAAATTAAATCAAAATATGGAACAAAAAGAAGCCCTGTTGCTGAGTGGTAGCATATCTCACTTCCATGTCACAGGCCCGGGGTTCAAACCCCGGACTGGGAAAGGTTGACTCAACCTTTCATCCCATCATTGGGTCGATAAATGAGTGCCACGCTTGCTTGGAAACTAAACTCTGGGGGATTGTGTTAGACATCTGCTCATGCACCTCAGTGCCAAAGGTCATGAAAACTGAGATGGACACAGTAAGCCTTAGGCCTCTATGGGCTGTTGAGCTACTGAGTTATGGGACAAAAAATATAATTAACTTGAAAATGATACTAGCAAGTTCTTACTTCAAAAAAAAATTTTAAAGTATATTTTTAATAGAATAAACACATCACAATTTCATTCATTTAAATAGAACAAACATCACAATTTTGATCAGGTTTTAATCATAGTTTATCTTAGAAAGTCAGTTTCTATTTTGAAAAGTTCAGAAAAAATACTTTTTTAAACTCTTAGAATCTTTCTACTCCCGCCTTTTTTTAAAAAATTTTTTTAAACTTTACTTAAGAAAGCTGTATATACTGAACCTATGGATACAGTGAATAAGATAACTTGTTCTTGACAAAAAATATCATTTCTTTTTGTCATTTTTGAGACAATTTGTAAATATTTCACAAAATTTAATTATTCTATAAAGAACAAACTGATTCAAAATCTATAAATAAAAATTTTGGTTTAATTCCAAAAAACAATTTATTTTCAGATATTATTTTTACCAGACAAGATTACAGAGATTCTAATTTAGTTATATTTTATATACAAAAGCATAGTCTTTAGTTATTTCAAACTCACTTATAAACATGTCATATTGTTTTACAAAAAGAAAATATAAATATTTTTTACCAAATTTTTATACACATGCACAAGGTATATATATTATATACAAACATTTATACTAAAATTTGAACAATGGTTCTTTTTTTTATCACACACGCACACAATCTGTGAAACATTAATTTCTTTTCTCAGATATATGACTCATCATTCATTTCAAGTCTTTTTGATAACTTGATGATATATATAATGCGTTTTGCAGATGTAACAAAACTAATTTCTCTTCGAATTCATGGTGAAAATTTTGAGACTAGAAAAATCTTTAAAACATACTTTTAGCTACCCATGGAGAAATTGTATAAGGCCACAGCAACATCGGCAATCAAGCTGAGAGATAATATCTTTTCCTAAATTCTCAACTTCACACACAATTGGTAAATATTATTAAAAAAATATATTTGACCATTACTTCACACTCCTATGTCATGTCCCATGTCTAGAATCAGGTAAGAATTTCAACCTTACTTTTCATGTGCATCTCTTCACAATAGTAGAGCATACAAACGGAACATCTTACACAGTGGAGATACTAATCCAGTGGCGCCATGTCAATGGTCGCCCAAGCTACAGGAGCCCCAACACACGTAAGTATGAAAATTGTAATATGCAGAAAAGAGAGCCTCCAAAAGATTTTGATACAGGGCCCACTCAGGAGTTGAAGCATTTTTTGCTACTACAACAACCAATCTAGTAATGTTTAGACTACATTCAGTCATATTTCAGGATGAGCTAGCATTTTCAATTAAAAAAAAATTGAAAACAAAAAACCTCTTGAATAAAACTAATATAAATTTTACACTTTTTTTTATCTACATAGGAATTTCATCTAAGTACTTTAATGGAGTTTTGCAACACACTTATAAGCAGCAACTAAAAAGGCAAATATTTTTTGCATTCAAGAAAATGGGATCCAACTTCTCTTTGTTACATCACAAATCTAAGAAGATAATTTTAAAATTAAATCTAGCATTGTTTAAAATTTATTGATAAAATAGTTTATAAGAAGTTTAGTAAAGATTCATTCCTGATTACTATGAACAATATGTTTTTTCAATAAATTTTTTCCCACTATTATTACTACTAATATGCTTCTTTCTCATTTCATTATGAATAACCTTAATAAAATGTACATATATGCTACAATTTTATATCACATAGAAATCTTATTTTACTTACTCTAGTAAAAACAAAGGGAGGAATGGATTTTTTTTAAAAAAAAGAACAAAATAATTAATGCCTATTTGCAAATAAGTTATGAAATGATAGCTAAGCTCTTTGCCGACATTTCTGCCATGCAGTAGCTTGTGTTGTTGTAAAGCAGTAGCACTGTGATTGCAATTATATAGAGGTACCTCACTTGCTCACTGAAGCATAAGAATATTTTGAAACATAGCTTAGAGACCAATCGTTGTTTTTAAAAATTTATTTTATTACCCATAGTTAATATGGGCAGTTATTGTGTAGGCAATGCCAGTAGCAATGACAGTAATGGATAGTTGGAAAAAATTGAGGTGGGCCAATCACAGGCTACCAGCTGTAGGAACCTCGAGGATTTGAGAAAAGAGGTGTACACTCTGTGGAAACAGACCGCAGAGACAAGAACAGTGGTCTGTCGACTTATTCAAGGCTGCAAAGGGGCAACACCAGCTCAAGACCGTTATTTGAGACTTCTAGTCAAAAGGGATAGGTCTGTGGCAGCGCCACAATTGTCTAACAACCTGTAAAATACAATAGGAACATCCATTTCAGGGATAACAGTTGCCCACAGACTTAATGCAGGTGACCTGTATGCCAGGTGCCCAGTAGTCTGCATTCATTTGACTGTGAACCACAATTTGACAGACTGTCAACATCTAGTGAGAACACCCATCTTCGACAGAGGGTGATATTAGGAGCAAGTTCCCTTCAGTAATGAGTTGCAATTAAGACTGGATTACAATTTTAGGTGTGTTCTTATCTGAAGAGAACCCAGGAGAGTCGATATTGGCCCTCTAATATTGTCGAATAGAACCACTAACATCGAGATGGTCTAATGGTCCAGGCAGGCATCATGGTAGATGGCCATACCGATCTTCATACGTTCAATACAGGTAATCTAAAAATCAAACGATACAGAGACGAGATCCTTTACATCAGACTTTTTTGCAGAGAATATGGACCAAATGTCATCCTTATGGATGATAACACATGCCCACAATTGGTGGATGAATACCACCAATTGGAGTGCCTGCAATGTTCCCTGATCTTAATCTTATCCAACATGTATGGGACATTCTTGAACACTGAATTGCAGCTTGAAGACCATCAATGAGCTCAAGAGTGCCTTGATGTAAGAGTGGGTGTGATTGCCACAGAGTTTAAAAGAAACTCGTAAATAGTATGAAACACCAATGTGAGGGGTTTGTAGCTGTCAGTGGCTATGCTAGATAAGTGACCAGTTTCCTTATTTAAGGTGCACGTTATACCCATTTTTGTTTTTCCATATATTGATCTTATATTGGATAATATTTTGGCCAGATTTTTTTGCATGTGGTTTCATTTGCTTTGTTAGTTTTTTTTAATTGCAAAAAAAAGTACCTTTAATAGTTTATACCAGTGTATTAAGGAGTTTTATGAAAATAATAAGTGCAACAATTCATGAGGAATTTCTATAACTTATCATATATCTGTGCCAATTGAATTGAAAAAAAAACACAAAAGCAAAAAAAAAATATACTTCTCTCAATTCATGTCTGTAAATTAATTGTATACAGTTAAACTGTTACAGACAATTAAGTCCTGTGTGATGGTTAAAAAAAATAAGATTTTTTTTAACATATTTTGGAAGAAAAATACCTTAAAAGTATACCCTAAAATTTTTTTAATATTTTCAAAGTTATAGCCAAAAGAAGAGAGCACGCTGTAGTGTGTATGAAAGTGTGTTGATGTGCCAGTGCGCGGCAGCTGCTCTGACCATTCCCTCTTTTATTGTCCTTCTGTCCCTATTATTCTAGGATACACAGTTATGCATATTGTAGTAAACCTTTTTGATTAACAAAACTGAAATATAAAAATTTTGTAAAGTATTCAAAACCCGCAGCCCTTTTACTGTCCATATTCTTGGTGCAAATATCAACAATTGAAAGCAGAAAATCAAGAGAGCACTTATGAAACCCAGTAACATTTGATGAGCAATTTATAAAGCTTATAAAACCAGTGTATTAGCATCTGAGGATTTGTTGAAAAAATGTTTGGGGGGAAACACACAAAATAATAAAGAAAATTTTAATCACTGTGAATGGAATTTTGCTCCGAAGCATACTTTTAAAGGGAATTCCAACGTATACGACTGCCTGCATCTTTAATGAGGGTTTTCTACCTGCACTAAAAGTTATGGAGGTAATGGGAATCACAATAGGTGAAACAGCCAGGAACTACGCTGATACTGTTGACAATGCATGAATTTGAGGGCAGAGAAAAATGCAGAAACCAACTGTAAAAGAGGCCAGAACCTACCTTACATAAGGCTCTCAAAGCCGCTGAAAATGATAACTTTGAGGAAATGGAAGGATTGCTCTATGCACCAGGTATCTACTCTATTAAAATTCGTAGGTAAACAAACGTATCTATGTATATATCCCAATTTTCTCAAGAACCACAAGACGCAGAAACTAGCAGAAGGTATCAAAATTTAGGGAATGATCCGAGGAATCCGTTTTGACCATTTATATTCCGATATTCCAATTAGTTAAAAAGATATTAATTAAAAACACAAAAATCTTCCGATATTTTAGATTATTTTACCTTTCTAACCGAGGGAAAACGTGGCATGGTTGATTAAGGCGCTGCTTTTTAAAACGGCAGTTCCCAGGTTCGAACCTGAACAGGAATAAGGAAACAACAAACGAAATATTTTTTTAAAAAATACGTAAAGAAATGTTTAAAACTATTTCAAAATAAATTTAGAAATGACCTTTTTTTTAAATTTATGGAATGGTTCGCTATTTTTTTTTAAATGAAAAACATTCAGGCAGAATTTCTCTCTCTTTGAAAATATAACACATTCTTAACAATTCAAACTAATTAAACTGTAAATGGTTTCATTAACTATTTTTTTTTATACGTAATCTGTATGAAGATTGATAAAATATCTTAAAAATTACGGTTAAAAAAATGTGTTTTTCCACTTTTTTCTCTTTTGCGATAAATTAAATAATTCTAATTACATTCTTTATTTTTGTTTCATACTTTTTGATTACAATCTTTTTTTCACATTTATTATGTAATTATGTTTAATGTCTGGATGATTAGCGATTAATTACTTGCAATTAAAATATTCAATTGTAGCTGTGTGATCCGAGGAATCCGTTTTGACCATTTATATTCCGATATTCCAATTAGTTAAAAAGATATTAATTAAATACCTTAAAACGCATTTGTTATGCACGTGGCGCTATCTGCGGAGAATCGGAAAGATCATTTATTTCCAGGAGAATATTCGGAACTTCTTTTTTTTCAGAGGTTTTTAAAAGTATTTAAAAATTAATATAATAAAATTTAAATCATTAATAGTTGCATTAAATTGTCAAATCTACAACGATTCATTGGTTTTGTGGTGTGCTTTACCCCAATTTTCTATGTATTGTTGATGGATGACATAGAGTAATATAATTTGAAATAATATAACTTTGTAATACATTTTTTATTTACATCACACATCTTTAAGCAACATTTCTTAAATATTAAAAATATTTTACACACATATGTTAAATAATAAACAAAGCATAATTCACACTTTAATGAAATAGCTGCATATTCACTTTAAAAAATATAAAAACTGACAATCTTTAATTTTTTTTACAAAAAAAGGATGTTTTAAATGTTAGAAAATATTAGATAAATAGATACACATAATTAAGCAGTTTTTTAATGAAACAGCTGCATATTATCTGTAAAAAAATTTGA